>CM055900.1:42901623-43501623 GCA_029582155.1 Panopea generosa
TTTGCTACACTTAGGGTTGCGGTTATCAATTACCTTAGTGTAACATAACTTATTTGGTTACATTAAGGGTTGCAGTTATAAAAAAAACTTTTAAAGAGTTTCAAGAGTTGAACATTTGAAAAAAGCAATTGGTGAGTGACAAATAACACAGTTTATGCATTATTCTAATTTTGGTAAAATTTATCACTTTCTCCCTTAACCTCGACCCCCATCCCCCAAACAAAATGAGTATTCCTTTTCTGACAATCCTAACTCAAGATACCGCTACTAACATGTCTATTCCTGTCTATTCCTTTGGGTTACTCTGGATTGACTATGGGCTGGTGGCGACGAAACGTTTTGATGGTGACAGCTGGAATTCTCACGGGTAGTCGATCTGTGTCAACTATCAGCCTGTATATTACAAGTATAGCTAATTTAAGTGGACTACTTAATGAAACGGTTTCAATGTTATCGGAAAAGGAATCTACCCTATCAGCTAATTTTGATCTCTAAAGTAAGTGACAGTTATTATGTACATTACATTAACATATATAGTAAGAATGTTAAGACATTCCTTTTGGATAGTCTCTTTCTTATAAATTAGATCATGTTCTGCAATCATTTAATTTGTATAACCATTTACTAACTTTGTATTGTATATTTTATCAACTGCCAGGAAATACACTTGACCTTTTGCACGTTCTAAATCATGTGACCTTAGTGATCAGCTTGATTCTTTTGCATAGCTTTGTTGATCTCTTTAAATAACTGATTCACTGTCACAACACACGTTCACTTGAATGCGTGTTAATCATGGAATTTAGATACACTAATATAAATAATTATCTGTTTCGCTGTGGTTTGCTGTAATCCCGTCCATCACAGCGAATTCTCCAGTTGTTATAATTTCTGCATTCATATTCCATTGTAGTCATCAAGATATCAAACAAAACATGTTTAACTTATTTTAGTTAGATCAATGAAATGTTTCCAGTTTGAGGACAAAGGATTGCTGGAAAAGCTAGACATACTCTTTAGATTTCTGCTGACATGTCATAACGACAGTAAACATATTCACAGGATGTCTACGGTTTTGGATCCATATAGTTCAACATTGTCTCGAACAAGTTCTTGGCCATCACTTGACTGTTTATTACTCCTCATTCTAGAATATAACCCAGATAATGTATTTAGAAATGTCGTAAGCCATACTAGATTTTAGATCGGAGTAAAAAAACAGAAAACAGTTCATGATGTAAAAACTGTGGCCAATCAATATTTCTTCGAAATTCACTATGCTTTTCTTTAATAAATGTACATGTTGTTTTTGACCAACTACAAACAATACACACTGCTTGTTTGACATAGTTCTAATTTGATTGATATACTTAAAAGTTACCTTTCAAATTCTACGTAAACATACCGTTGTGTTTCCAATGACATTCTCATTTTGCTAAATACAATGATCACCACCATGTATAATACGTGCGGTAGTAGATCTCCTGAAAAAATATCAAATATTGGCATTAGGTACCCGTTATATTCGTTCTCAGAACATGTCAATGTATTGACACCAGACAATAAATGAGGGTATTCGATTTATTCATTTTTAAAACATGTACTAGTAGTTCCTATAATAATTCCAACAATTTTTATTGATATTTGAATAGGACTTCAACAGTAAGTTTAGCTAAGTTTGAACCATAAAAACATTAAATAGGATTTCGGCATCAGATCATATCAGCTGCATTTCTTTTCAAACTCAACTTTCGCTCAGTCTTAAAACAGTCGGATTCGGCAAACTAAACTCATTTTCCAAGAGTTATTATTCGACATACATAATAATTTAACCATTGTATTATCTTAGTCTTGTAGTATTTCTATTACAGTTTTCAACTTAAAATATATTTAAACATTTAAATATTGATAGATGCTCGTCCATAGAGTTTCATTTGTATCGCTGCGCTGAGGAAGGACAGGACGCCTAATATACATTTGTTTGGACATGCTCTAGATATAACGATATTAAAATATAACTGCCTAATGATGGAATTGCTTTTTAAATGTAGGTTTTGGTCTAGATTATGAAATATCTATATATTTAAAGTTGCTGAAGATTTGACGCTTTTAATGTTTACTGGTGCAGTATATGTTCAGTACTGAAAGTTTTTTATTTTTCAAATCTAATTATTCTATACAAAAAGTGGCCCAGAGCTATATTTCAAATGATTTCTTAATTTAGTGCTTTTTTAGCTAGAGAGGTCACAATGACATGGCCAATATTATATTATAATTTATGCTAATGATATATTGATTAACAACCATATTTAACAATATCAAAACAAATCAGACTCAATGTTAAATATGAGTTCTCACTAGATTTGCCAAACATCAGGTAGTTTTATATCACAAATCATATTGCTACCAACCTGATTATACGAAGATTTCGAAAACCAGGACATTAAATGTGCTAGGCATTTAGTGGTGAAGCTCGACTGATATTATGATAAATATGTCATACATGTATGTATTGTCTTAATATCCCCTACATGTGTAGAAGCATTACCTCTAAACATTTTTCTACATATAGCATATCTATAAAATTACCTGAAGCTGCATTTTGTACAAAATACGGAAGAAAAGCATGCAAGGTCGAATATATATATAAATATGAACAAAATATACTGCAAATCTTTGTGTGTTTGATGACATTTAAAAAACAATTCACATTTATTTTATTTTAATCAATATCCTATAATAATGCAGAAAAATAAGAATATGACATATTTTGAAATATTCCTTCCTCCATATTTTACTAGTTGACCTTCGACCCAATTACCTTAACTAATGAAATATATCATTCAAATCATATTTAAATATATATTTAAATAGAATCAGTTATGTTGGTAAAATATATAACAAACATCTTAAATATGAATATTGTTATATCATATATTATATCAGTTCTAGCTTAACAGTTTACGCATGATACTATTTGGTGACCTTTGTCCTGTTAAGTCCATCAAACAAGATGTATACCTAGTATTTGCATTATAAAAACAGAACAGGTTGTGCTTAAGTTTGTATAATATTAGACACATATTACACAAAACCCTTATGAGCTGCCTTGTATAAGGCAAAAATAAATTAATACTATGTGGTGTTTTCAGAAAATTCTTTAATATTTCAGTTGTTGACCTTTGACCAAATGACCTCAATGCATTATACATGTTATTATTTTATACACATGCCATTGCTAATCTTAAATAAACCAATAATGATGGTGAAAACAATCAACAGATATCTTAAATATGAATATTTTTGGTATTATCTCGTCCACTGTATTGTTTTGCTTGTCAACTTAGTCAAAAGGTCAAATATTTTTGACAACCGATTGTTTTGAATGTAGGTTATAGTGGCAAACTCATTTAGTCCGGTTGCCGTCAATGAACACGCCGTACCTAATGCATCAAATTCTAGCCACATACGAGGAGTTATCAAGAATATATATTTAATCTGACTGCAAACAGTGTGCAAAGAATGAGGAAAATATATATTTAAATAAAACCGTAACATGTATTTCAAGCATGTCATGTACGCCTATCTTCCGCAGTTACATCGTAATTTGCCTACTCTTACTCGTCGCTGCACTCATACTCATTTAGCAGTTTGGGAACCATGCGAGCATCTCAGCATGCTATTTATTTTTTATAATTTTATTATCATCTGCACTGTATTGTTGCCTATACTTAGTTCGCAGCAAAGCTCATGAATTGTATTACAGCATCCTTATTAAGGCACTTTTTACAACGTTGACGTGACTTTGCTTGATTTTGACACAGACGCCAAACCTGTTATCATCCATTATTGTTTCTCGTTTCTCGTTCACTGTACCGTTTGCGTCATTTGTAGACTACAACATGCACAACAAATAAATTCCTCGAAACCTTAATATGCATATCTATCGTCTGATCAGTGTTTTGCTAATATTGGCACAAACTGTATTGCTGCTCGTTGTTTCACCTTTTCATCAGAAGCACTATTTGCATATGAACGAGTCGATCATTTCAATTTAAATTTAATTAAACTCTAACACCTGCGCGCCATGCTGGAATGACACAGGCAGACATTGATGACGTGTCCTCAATAATATATACTTCACCGCGAGTGTTACTGGAAAATGATTGTTATTTTTTTTACATATTTATCAGTCTAAATAATCAACATTTTGAGCTGTCGCACTATTCCTGTATGAATGTTTCTATGGATACCATACCATTATTACTGACATAAGAAATATACTAAACACCGTACTTCTATGAAAAATACACCAACACTAATACTAAATACTAAAAATAAAGCGATGTATTTGCATACATATTGATTTTATTAAATGTGTCTATGAAGTCCTGGATAACCCCTCGTATGTGAGAAATTTCACCAGACTATTTTGAATATGTACAAAAAACCATGAAACTGTTTTTAACACGAGATAAACTTAGCTAATATCATTTTTGTTCAATCTGCACTTCTCGGCACATATAATCAGAATTGAAACAGGGAGATAAGCAGAAAAAAACGAATTGCAAGAATTTGTATAATTTATAATTCAAGAGACACAAACTATGCATTTTATTTCATTTTGATTTGTCCAATATGCGAACTTATTCGTCAATTATAAGCTTAAATATTATTACAGTAAGTCAACTGATCAAGTTAAAAGTCAGAAGGTTATACCTCATAGAACGATATTGGAGGTCAACAATTTCTTCGATAAAAGAGGCATGACCGATATTTTTAGGATAAAATATTTAACACTGATTATTTAAATGCTATGTGAAAACCCTTAGTGTAACAAAAACCCTTATTGTAACAAAAATGGATTTTGTTACACTTAGGGTTATGGTTGCGACCCTTAGTTGTTACACTAAGCGTATGTTTGGTACGTGTATTGACGTTTGATTATAAAACGGGTTCACTTAGTGTAACAATTTTTTTTCAGCTAGAAATTTATTTATCCCTGCTATGAAATGAGGGCATACTGTGTTACCCATGTTCGTCCGTCCGCACACTCGAATGGGCAGTTGAGTGTCTGGAGTTTAGGGTTAGTTATTGTTTTGGACGGTTAAGAAACAGAAAAAATATGTGGCTGTTTCTAGATACTACAACTTTTATGTGGCTTTCATTCTCTTGTCTGGATAACATTTAGTCACACAAGTAATATGTTTGGCGCAAAAAAGCAAATTAAATACCAATTAGTAAGAACGTCCGTCAGTCCGTCTAATCTGTTCCGTAGTGCTTCCAATATGCTTCCATATCGAATTGACACACACACACACACACACACACACACACACACACACACACACACTATTATCAAAATTATATCAAAATAAAGAAGAAAAATGCTGATGGATTTTTATGTAATATTGCAGTTGATAATATATAAAGATTATTGATACTACAAATAAAATAAGTCTATCTTAGTAGTAGACATTTGCGGATTAATCCGATACCGAATCCGAGATCGAAATCCACTTGTCATACCATTATCTATAGGGGGCATCTCAAAGTATTTATTGATACAAGTTATCGACGAACCCCATGATGATTTTTTCCCCGTCTACTCTATGTGTAGGCTGTTTGCAATACACTGGGACATCAATTATGTCAAATATCTCGAAAACTACTCTGTATTAAACTAGAATTTTCATTTTTACACTACCTATAATATACAATTACCCACCAAGTCATTATTTTGCAATACACCTTGCTTTGAAATAAAACTTTTCTCACCGCTTGAACAGTTTGTTCTCATTAATATTCATGAATAACGTAAAAAGGGTTTGACCAATCCGCTAACGGTTTACCAAAATAACAATATACCTGTAAAGAGCAGACGAAATGTCTTCCCATGGTCAAATGTGCTACAATTCTGTGGAAATGCGAACTTCCGAAACCACACTTACTGTTAGTTAATATCATGCCATGTCCGTTTCTTAGAAGACCACCAAAATTATCAGACGATTTAAATCGAAAGTAGGAGCCGAAAGCTGTATGCAGGGGCGGATACAGAATTTTCTGTTCGGGAGGGGGAGGCTGGGGGACTGACAAGGACTGGTTGTCCCTTGTTCAGGGGATAAGGTGTGTGATCAAAAGCTCTCGATGCTTTCTTGTTGAATTTCAAGGGGAAAAAAATAAATGATACTCTTTGTATCGTTATGTCCGCGTCTGCCACCCCGTTGAAAACGCATATGGTATAAACTCTGTTTGGATGTGGAAAACCTGCAGGACCAAATGAAATCGCAGTATTTTGTCTATTGAATCATTCATAAAAGAATAAAATATCCAAGGCTGATGAATGTTGTAATGACTCACAACTGGGTTAACGAGTAAACGTTAAAAGTACATATGGGTTGTCAGTACAACCAGATATGTTTATACCCGATTGAAAGATGATATATATATTTTAATCATGCCCTTAGGTTATAAAACTTCTGGGTTCCATCGCCCAGCGCAGGATCAAGCTCACGGCTCAATTTGATAAGAAACTCTGATAGGTTATAAAACTGAGTTCTTGCTCAGCGTTAAATGAGATTTGAACTAAATAAAAGCAAAATTTAAGAATTTTCTAAAAAATATTCATAAGTTCAGTCTGAGCTGGAAAATTCACTGATCTTGGAATTTGAGATGGGAGCGGAGATTTCAAAAGGTTTTATAATCTTGGTGCCAGGATGTTCGAACACCGGACTAGGCGAACGTTCCGATATGTATTAGTTTTTCTTTCACCAGGTCTTGTTCGTGTGGAAAAGATGTCATTTACTTCCAGGAAAACAGGCTCTTTCTGGAAATTAATATAGACATGAAAAAACGACATTAAACACCATAAAACTATGTTAATTCATTATTCGGAATCGCTTGACGTGACACCGAATTCACACATGAGTTTTGGCAATTTGATTTTCATGAAATGATTATACAGCTCCTGATTCTCCCGAACAAGCTCCACCAGGCGACGTCTCCGCCTTGGAAGATGTGGTGCTTCGCCTGGAGAATCGTCTGATAAAGCTGCTGCCGTCTCGACGATCGGCCCTCCTGGCCTGTGCAACCTGCACATCACCCTCTTGATCACCTCCATCATGCTGCTTGTTGTCTTGAGGATCAACCTCTCGTGCGGCTTGAACTTGTTGCTATTCTTGTCGCTGTACATCTTCTCTCCCAGCTTCGCCGATCTCAGGTGTATTTTGTACCAAACGCTTTTCGTTATTACGAAAATGATCAACCTCCCACCTGAGAAACAAAATTACAGTATTGTAGAGTTAGTGCATACAACGTTATTTTTTGCTGAATAAAACCCCATATATAATCAAGTGTAATTTTGATGATTGGAATAGTCACTGCATGAATTTAGTCTTATTATATCACTAAAGCACATTGTTTTACATATATACATACAAATGTTACTTGAGAAGTAGTACAATGACATGTATTTAAATGTATAACCTGGTGTCTGGATCCTCATTGTTTTGTGCTACCATCAGCTTTGCCAGTTTAACTGACAGTCGAACTTTTAGCTGCTTCATAGTAGCAGAGTTGTAAAGGTTTATCACTTGTTGTGGAAGACGGTCAATATTTTGTTTGATGTCATTGATGACGTCAGTCCATCTCGGTGGATGTTCATGATATGTAAGGAGAATAAAGTTTTACACCACGTGCTAATACTGTATACATATAGTTGCGCGCACTAGTCAAATCTTCACACGCAGTGTTCAATTTGCAAAATGCGTGTGCATTAAAAACGGTATTTTATAAAAATAATATATGCAAATGTGTAATAAAGCTATGAAGTACAATGTATAATTATAACAACTAAACTTACCGTTGTTCATCATGCCTATTAGTCTAAATGTAGTCCGAAACACAGTAGTAAAATTAATGCGCACGTGAAAGTCGTGTTTGTATAGTACCTGGCAAAACCGTCAGAATGTTCGATTTCTAAATATAGGTAATTCATGGTTAAATGCGTTCTCACGCTGACTTACCTGTAGCAACCTGTATTGAATGTTTGTTTAGGTGGTTTTGATAAACATATTTAAATTTACATTACTTCCAACATTATATAAACGAGTTAGCTGCACGAAAATAATATTCGGTAATTTCTACGTCTACACTATTCAGGTACGGTGGAATATTTTGAGATCTGATGGATGCCCGAGCTAGACGGGCGGTTGTGTTAATGTTGCCTTCAATACTACGACCAGCCCTTGATCACAATGAAGACATAAAACGGATCATCTGTATACTTACAGCAATTTGTAGTTACCCTCTTGTCCCAAATATTAATATAAGATACTGATTATTTGTAGAGGATGTTGCTACATATGATGGGCGGGATATATTTCAAATGTTTGCATCAAACAGATATTTGTTCTATCAAATCACCAACGAAACACCAGAAACGCTAATCGAACTAGAAACAATCATTTTATTAAATGTTAACCGAGTACAAAAGCTTTCCAGCCGTAATCGTGTCCTATTGTTCATGATTTGGATACGCTCTTACCCAACTTATAAAATGGTGGCTTCAATATGTAGTCTAAGTGTCTATACAACTAAAGATGAAAAACATGACCTTATTGATGACAAACTTGAGTTCTATATTCAATGGCCATCACTTGTTGAATGGCGATCTGTGGGTCGAACATGGAATAAACTACCGGATGCTATCGATGCAATTGATGGTACCTCGCATGAAATTTACGTTCCAAACCTGAGCACCAGGAAGAATACTACTCCGGATATCGCTGCTACCACGCGAATCATACTCAAGTAATTGTCGACGCTTTTGGATATATTCGATACGTAGAAAGGGTTTTTTGGGCCATCAGAATGATGCACAACAGTACACTTTGATGGTACAAATTGGCACCGATCTTCGCTTTCCTGGTTACTGTATTCTTCTGGCTGATAAAATTTATCGGAATGGTTACTCACTTATGACCCCTTATACAGAAACACAACTTGCTAGAAAAGAAGGCTATATGCTTCGTAAGTGTAAAAAATTAAATCGACATATTAAAACGTACAGATTGTGTGTAGAGCATAATATTAGTGAACTGAAAAGTTATAAAGTTACTTGTTCGCACCCTAGAAATATGTTACCTAGTATAGTTAAAATTTTTGCTGCTCATGTTTGTCGACGGAAACAGTTGGAGTAAAATTTGTAACAAGAGAGTCCTGAGGCTCGCTCACCTACGCATAATAGTTGCCTGGTGACCATATTGCCCAATCAACCAGAACCGGTTCAACAATTTTGATAAAGGGCCATGCCAAGATGCTTCAGAGCAAGTTTGATGCATTTCCCTCCATCGGACCATGAAGAAGTCGTTTTTAAAGGATTTTCTATTTCTAGCTCTGTCGGCCATATTGTTCAGTCAACCGGAACCGTTTGAACAATTTTGAAAAAGGGTCATGCCAAGATGCTACATCGTAATTTTGGTGTAATTACAACCAGTCGTTTCTGAAGAGAAGATGTTTATGTTTATTGTTGACGAAGGACGATGGAAGCCTGACACTCCACCTATACTAATTGTCCACCCTGTACAAAGTTCAGGTGAGCTAAAAATGAAGAAGGAGTATGCCAGGGAAGGCAACATTCACAAAATAGGGCCTCCTCACGCAGATCCCAAAAACACACAAATATAGGGAAAGGGAAATTTTACAAGAACGGGAAAACATTATATAGCAAGATTTCTTTACAGCCATATATAAAAAACCTGCCCCGCCACCTGGCAACCATGTTTTTGACGACTCACACTGACTTGAACAATCTTGGTAGAGGATCACACAAGGAACATTTCTGTGAAGTTTGGTGACAAGTGGCCCAGTGATTTCAGAGGATAAGTCGTTCGATGTAAAACAAATAATTGTGGTTATTTTCATACCCTAGAATGGTTTGAGAAAGTCCCTACAATATATACCAAGTAATATTCGGATTCGGTATCGGATTAATCCGCAAATGTCTAATATGACATCACCTGTTTCTAACAGTAAACATACAGACACCGATTAGCGGTTACAGGAGAAAGTGCGTCTGAAAGTGGCATTATTAAATGTACAAAGTTTTATCACTTAAATAATTGCATTCTTCAGAAACTATGTAAATTTTTAAAAAGAATGACATAATTATGTTTACAGAGACATGGTTGAACGAATTGCACGAGTTTGATGTCGAGAATTTTGAACATTTTGAACTACATAGAATAAAATCAAATAAATGCAAGCGAGATTCAAGTGGTACAATTATATATGTACGAAATACATTAGTGAGTGATAATACTGTATTTTTTCAAAGTGTAATGACATTTTATGGTTGAAACTTGATGGCCGATTGGTTTCTTTGGAAAGTGGTTTGTTTGTCGGTCTGTGTTATGTTATGCCTGAAGGCAGTAGTAGATTTAGTTATATTGACCGAAATGTTTTTGACAGATTAACTGATTCTGTTGCTTTATTACACAATGAAACAAACAGTTGCTGTAATATATTGTTGGCAGGTGACTTTAATAGTCGTACTTCAGACAGGCCAAATTTTGTACCTTTCGACCCCTATGATTGTTTTGATTTCTTACCCGATGATAAACACGTAAAGGTCATATAAATAGCAACGACATTGCCTTTTTGTGCAAGCAGACTTGTTTACGAATTTTGAATGGGCGTATTGGAAATGACGCTGATGCTGGTAAATATACGTTTGTAGGTCACAAAGGATGCAGTGTTGTTGACTATGTTGTAGTATCAGAATCCCTTTATTCATGTTGTAAAACGTTTACAGTACATGATCCTAATACTTTATCAGACCACTGTGTAATTGAATGTATTTTTGAGTTTAATGAAAATGCTGAAAATAAATATGCAAATACGAAGAATGCTGGCGAAAATGACTATATATCTTACGATAGCAGATACAGCTGAAATAGTGAGCTTAAAGATGAGTATGTAAACGCTTTAAATATTGTAAATTTTACAGAAAATTTGAATATTTTTACAGAAAATACAGAATCATGTATTAATAGTAAGGACATAGAGGATATTTTTAAAACGTTTTCGAATCTCGTGAATGAAATCACCAATCCGTTGTTCAGAAAGAAAATATTAAAAAATAACAAAAATAAAAATATTTGTGTACATTTGAGCTCTTTCCGATCATGTAAATCTGAGGAAAACAGAATTGTAACAGTCCCGGTCTGAATACAAATCTGAGTAAAACTTGTTACCATACTTATTCACATTATTCAATACTATTTTAAATACAGGTAGCTTCCCAGAGTCATTGGCAGAAGGCTTCATTATTCCTTTACATAAAAAAGGAAGAGTTAATAGCACAGATAACTACAGGGGCATTACATTATTGAGCACAACTGGAAAATTATTTACCAGAATTCTTAACAATAGGCTAAACTAGTGGGCTGAAAACTATCACGTATATATTGAAGCACAGGCAGGCTTTCGAAAGGGTATGGGTACAACTGATAATATCTTTGTTCTCCATGGTCTAATTTCGCATATGGTTAATACAGGTGTACTGTAGTTTTATAGATTTTAGCAAAGCTTTTGATTATGTAGAAAGGAATCGTTTATGACCTAAATTGATACAATTTGGTTTTAGAAGTAAAATGTTTACTGTTGTTAGGAGTATGTATAATAGTATCAAATCACGTGTCAAATATAATAATACGTTAAGTAACGAGTTATCGTGGTGCTAGGGGTTCGTCAAGGAGAATGCTTATCGACTTTTCTATTTTCTATGTTTTTAAATGACATTGAGGAGCATTTTATTCTTAATAATTTTGATGGTATTGATAAATATATGATCAAGCTTTTACTACTTCTTGATGCTGATCATATTGTTTTATTTTCTGAAACTTCTGAAGGACTGCAAAAAGGATTTGGTATTCTTTCCGTATTGTAATAAATGGAGGTTAAAAGTCAATGTTAACAAAACAAAAGTAATAAATTTAGAAAGCAGGGTTGCTAACTAGAAATTTACGTTTTGTTTACAATGGAGAGTAAGTAGAATTGTAAAGTCCTTATCCTATCTTGGTGTAGTTTTCACTCAAGGAGGATCATTCAGTGAAGCTCAAATGACTGTAGCTGAAAAAGCTCAAAACTTTTAAACTGAATAAACATATCATAAATTAGTCATAGATTAGAACTTTTTGATAAACTTATATTACCTATTCTGAATTATTCATGCGAAGTCATTTCATAGTTCAAATAATATTGAACGAATACAAACAATGTATCGTAAATGTATTTTAAAGATAAAACGAACAACACAAAATAGTTTTGTTTATGGTAAATTAGGAAGAATGAGTCTTATTAATACAAGATATTAAAGAATTGTAAAATATTGGTTGAAAATTTTGCAAAGCTGTGATAATAAATATTGTAAAACTATTTATAAAATGTTGAAACATGATGCTGTAACTTACCCAAATAAAATTTCCTTGGTAACATTAGTACATGACCTCTTTTCATCTTTGGGATTTTTTAATGTCTGGCTTGCACAATTTGTTGGTAATATAAACATTTTCTTAAGTATATTAAGTTAAAGAATTAAAATACTTGTCTACAGTTTTGGCATGAACGCGCTACGAAAATTCCACGAGGGCAACATTTTTTAGAAAAATTATTATGTTCAGCTATCAGTTCTTTCTGAAGTGTGTGTATATATATATATATACCCAAATTTAAGGTAGCAATTTCTTTGTTTCACCGCACCACCTTAACATAGAATCTGGTAAATGGCATAGACCGAGAAGAATCCCTTTTGAAGATAGAAAATGCAACTCTTGTCAAACAATTGAAGACGAATATCATTTTATTATGGAGTGTTCATTATATGTAGAATTACGTAGAACATTTATAAATAAATACTTTTGGTTTAGACCAAGTATGTATAAACTAGTACAATTTTTCGGTAGTAAAGATGAAAATGTAGTTAGAAATTTAAGCATGTATATTTTTAAATATTTTGAAAACAGGAACACCACTGCAAATACATAACACTATTGTATTTGTTTTACCGTGTGTCTGGCTTAAACTTATTTGATATATATGTAAAATATATATACATATGAATGTGTACATGTAAACATGTTGATTGTGACTTAAAAATAACTTGTTTATTCTAATAATTATAGTATACTTACATGTGTATTAACGTCAAACATGTACTTTCTCCGTAACAATTAAACATTACAGTAATTCTTTATTTTCTGTGTTGATTTTCCACAAATGTTTGATGTATGGATTTGATTAAATGTAACCTCATTAATATAACCAATTGGTTAACATGTATCTGGTATATGTTTTATGATTTCCATGCAACTCTGCCTTCATTAAAGTAATCAAATTGTTATATTAATTGTGAACGACTGACCAGGTGAACATACGCACGTATCCAATATAAAAGCTGTACACAAATCAATAAGACAATATGTATATTATAATAATAGCTCCAATGATAATTATATTTCAAAAATATAAAACAAATAATGAAAGTAAAAGATAATACAAATAAAATACTACATTTTTACAAAGAATTATTTAGAGACATGTCTTTAATTTTTATTAGTTTTAAAATTGTACGATTGTTTTATTTTGTAAATTAACAATTCTGATCTGTTTTTTATACGAAATCTCTATGGCAGCTGTGGTAAAATGACAGCCCTGAATACACATCCCTTTATACGTGTATGTCACACTTTCTACCATTCACTCAGAACTGGCGTAGGGTTTTCGGTTCGTTAATTTAATGATATTGACATCATGATATTTACATACTAAAGCGTTCTGAAACTTCAAATAACCCAATATCTTAAATGATTTTTTTATTTGTTGTTAATTGGCTGGCAGTTTTTCTTTCTTATCTTTTCTTTTCAATCACATAATGTTGGCTCAATTAAAATTCATCCATCTGGCAATCAAAATGAAATCATACATATCTTCCGTGGTCAATAGACCGATAAGTCACCAATTTAGCATATAACTTAATTGACACGGCTCTCACTGGCATGTGACATAACGTAATTAACACCACGGGTGTGTTGCTGCGTGTCATATAATTAGTGGTATAGCACAGTGGGTGTAGTTTCAAACAAGTTTAATTTAGTTTGTCATTTTAAATAATATATTAACATAAAGCATACTATCAGTAAAAGAATAATTTCAGAAACCCACTGAAAAAAGTTTATTGCAAGTATATTTATATACATAATGATAACGAAAATAATTATAAAAACTTAAAATATTAGAATATCTTTTTTTAAGTTTAGTGAAGCCACATTTGGACCCAAATCGAGAAAAAACACTACAAGATTATTATTTTTCAAAAATCATTTATTATAATGTCGAATTGCATCGCACAGATTATAATAAAATTTTCATCACCCATGCAGTGTATATTATAGATTATAAAGCTTATTTTAGTTTGAACATTAACAAAACCAGTGATATATCCACATGTTTTTAAGTCACTGCTTACACTGAGCAGATTTATGGATTATCATAAGGTCAACGAGGTATCAACAGTATGGAATTATTAATTAAATTTAATTATAAATAACAATTTATTTAGTTTATATTGATGATGTATATGTAAATTTTGTGGACAAACTTTATTGCTTTCCTTTAACAATGGCTTACGGTATATCAAAGAAGATACTGACGCAAACAAATGTCGTTCTGGATAACAGAAGCCGGTATAACGTGCGATATTCTTTGATCACCCAGACCACTGATCACATATCAAAACATAGACACTTCCGTTAAACATGCCTACTATCGATACTTGTTCAACCTTTCGCCCAGCGGGTGACATAATCTGTAGACAAACAATCGGATTATGAATTAATTTACCTTGACTAAATCCCATGGATACATTTAATTGCTCCATTGGAACAGATTAAATTAAAAAGTCAATATAGAATCAGTTTAAAGAGTTGAGATGTTGCGATTGGTTATGGGCCGGAAACCTAACAGAGCGAACTGAAAGATGAGTGAGCGCGAACGGAGAGCGATCTAAGCGCGAACGGAGCGCGAACGGAGTGCAAACTGAGCGCAAATGGAGTGCAATTATGGGGTACTTGAGCGGTTTAGGGTCTGTAACATGTATCTGGTATATATGTGTTATGTATGTGTATATGTATGCTGATTGCGTTATGTATTAACATGTATCTGGTATATATGTTTTATGTATGTGTATATGTATGCTGATTGCGTGATGTGTTAACATGTATCTGGTATATATGTTTTATGTATATATATATATGTATGCACATTGCGTTATGTATACGTGATAGTTTTTCTTTTTTCTTTAATATAAGATACAGTATGTGTTATATCATATATGTAAATTTATTCCTGTTTTGTATATGTTCACACGAGCCTATGGCATATTGCACATAAAAATTTTTCTTTATAATAAGCAAATATATGCATTCCATTGAAATAAATACTCAAATGCAGTCCCTATTGTTTGAGTATATCAGACACGCCGAGACATTCACAATGTTAACTTTGTTAGTCTAAAGTCACTTCTATTATAACAGACTTCCATGAACATTCCGTACCTCATGCGAAGATTTTTTTATTTTTTTTTACCAGAATAAAACTCTGTAATTTCTAACAACAACAATTGTTGTTGTTGTGATTTACAATATCTATATTAAACAATCTGTTACAATTTGATTGAATGATACAATAGAATGCTTTAGATTGCTTTAAGCATAATTAAAACCAAACTAATTTTACACTGTAACATTTCTAGCCCAATAGCTAGTCCATATTTACAATCTTTCTCGCAATATCTCAACGAATCTCCATATAATGTAGAAATCAATATATTATTTGAGTAAACAACTTTAATCCAGTATTTTATTATTCTGAACTATCGTGATCAATACACATCTGCATTACTTGTTGATTTAACTTTTGATACATATTAACATAATCTAAATGTACACGTTCAATTTCTTTTGACTTTGTATATCTCCATACCTCCGCCCCATAATTTAGAATGGATCTAACAAAAGCATCAAACATCTAACCACGTTTTAGGATTAAATATATATCTCTGTATTTACAGCACGTTCTAACATTGAACCTATGATTGTTTCCTGGTTTGATATAAGGCTCCCTTATAATAAAACAAAGTTCCCAAATCAATTTATCCAATTATATACCCACTCTTCTAAGGTTTCTTAAATAACCTCTTGTCATAAACACCAATATTTTGTTTTTATCTCCATTGACCCCAGAGGCCCCATTTGTCACAATACTCTTTCAACAAATCTATGCACTATTGTAACTCATCGTATCTACATAATATTGAACTTCATCATATCTATATAATATAGAACTTGATCATATTTAAATAATATTGTACTTCATCATGTCTATAAAATATTGTTATTCAGCATATCTATATAATTATGTAATTCATCATATCTATATAATACTGTAATTCAGCATATCTAGATAAAACTGTAATTCAGCATATCTATGTAAAATTGTAATTGTTTATCATAACTCCTGCGATTGCTCAATTTGAGTTTCTTAATTGTTAAATATTTACTTAATAAACATTTACTATTACATATTGTAATTCAGCCAAGGGATATTTAACTTCTTAAAACAACATAAACCAGCACACAATAACAGGATTAACGTTATGTCGTTGACATCAAAACCCATCATATTGTTACCTTGTATAATAGCCATTAGTCTTCAGTAAACAGTAAAAATAAAATCGGTGAGAATATTATCTAACTTTACTTTAAACATATTTAATTACTTTTTCGTATATATGTTGTGGCAAAAGGGTTGGGTCACAAGTTAGTAAACATTTTAATCGGCCCTTCCCAAAAACATATTATTTACAAATAAACAATCAAGATAAAGCATATTCATATAGGAAATAGGGGGAAAATGGGTGTATTGTTTGAATAAACGTTTCCTATGCTGACCTTAAACGAGGGGCTCCACTGTGATGTAAATACTAAAACTCAATAAGATCTATTGTTTATCAAAACGTTTAGTTTCTTTAATGTAAGTTTGGACACTGTTAGATATAACAATATTTTCATCGTCTAAGATATCATCTCTTCCGTATAATAAGGTTTTAACACTTAAAGGATGAAGATGACATGAAGCATGAAAGAGACGAAGTAGATCATTTAAAAAAGAAGGACATTGCATGAAAAAGTGTTCGGCGTCCTCTTTTTCATGCCCACATTTTTCACAAGTTGAAAATAATTTTAATTTGTTAACAAATAGATCTTAATTTAAGTTACTGCATTTTCTTAAACGTGCATGAAAAATTAATAATTTACGAGGACCTGTTAAATAAAAACATGGTATTTCGGTGGGTTTGAACAAATACTTCATAAGCTGGTGTTTGAATAATGATAGAGTTTCTGAATTGCGTAAGTATACCGGAAGACCATTCCCAGAAGAATTACATGATGGAATACAATCATTTCTAAATAATTGAGTTCTAGTATTTAATAAAGAATAATTACTTTTATTTCTTAAATTATACGGTGTAGTTTTTCCTACAGTTTCAGGAAAAATATTGTTTAAAAATTCTGGAGTAAAGCTTTTTTTACTTTATATGCAACAACTATTTTTTATATACACTTCTGTCTTCTAAAGAAAGCCAGCCTAGTTCTTTGTATAAGTTACGAGGAGAAGTAGACCGGATTAAACCGGTTACAATACGAGCCGCTTTATGTTGATTTTTTTTCAAGATCTTCTTTTTCATATTGGGTACATTCACCCCACACTAAAGATCTATATTCTAAAAAAGGTCTAAAAGAAATGACATATTTTTTTGACTTAAAGCCGTTCTATTAACTGTAAACTTGACTTTTCTAATCATACCTGATACCTTTGATGCAGAGTGTAAAATATTATTATATGTTCATGTCATTTTCCATCGTTGCTTAATGTGAGTCCTAAATGTTGATGGTGATCTACAAACTTGACATTGGTATTATTAAAAGTCAAAGAAGGATACATGATTTCTGTTTTATTTGGATTAAAATTAACCTACCACTATTGTGATCAATCTAAAATCATTCTTAGGTCGTTATTTAAAATTCCTTCGATATCTGTTATAGAAGATGCCGTGATTGCAAGAGATGTATCATTGGCAAACATTCTAGTAATATTTAGTAAATGTTCGGTATATCATTAATATAAATTAAAAAGAATAATGGACCTATGACAGAACTTTGAGGGACTTCAGCAGATGTTGCCCTACTGTCGGACAAACTTGAACCTACAAAAACTATTTGTTGCTAAATAACTTTCCGTCCATTTTAGATAGCACCGTTAACACCGTTCTGTTTAAGCTTAAATAGAAGACCTTTAATCCACACACGATCAAATGCTTTGGAAACGTAGCAGAAAAACCATGCATGTAAATTTACCAGCATCAATACCTAAACAAACTTAATGGTAGATGTCAATTAACTGATAAACAGTTGAAAGACCTTTTAAAATTCCTGAATGACCTTTTAAAATTCCTGAATGTAACTCGTATATCAAGTTATTAGCAACAACAAATTTTAGATATGTTTGTATACAACAATTTACATCAATTTACCAACACAACTCAAAAGTGTTATTGGCCTATAATTAGACGATGTATTACTATTTCCTTTTAATAAGTGGCATTATCAAACAGCGTTTCCATAATTCTGGAATGTTACATAATAATCTCACTGAACACTTAAAGAAGTCAAAAAATGAATTACCACAAATACGCAAAATAAGTGTTTATTTCCATATAAGAAATGCTTGAAGAAAAACAGCATCTACAACTGAGCAACCCGCACTAATGCCAAATTGCGCGTCCAATAATATTCTGTTCTCCTCATGTCATTTACATATTCTTTGTCTGCAACACCTGTAAAAATCTTAGATAGAAAGCTTACACGCGTGTTATTGTCCTATAATTATCAAAATCCATGTAATGCTTTCTAAATAACGGGACAATGTTACCTCAGTCCAACTTTCTGGAAATATTTAGAATTTTATATACTGCTGGATAAATCTGTAAGATGCGGAGCAATACTATCCACCGTTTCAAAGACATATTCAATTAGTAGGGAGTCTCCTGAACAAGTTTTATTTTTCCGACTTTTACCAATGAAAATACTTCAGATAACCTTATTGCTTTACCTATCAAATTTACAATTCAAATATTTAAATACATGATCATTGAAAAGCTCATCAACATCAACATCTTGAACAGTTAAAATTTCATTAAATATTTAAAAAAAAAAAATACACCTCCGTATAAACATTTCATAAAACTCTTTCATTTTTTGGCAAATAAAGCTTTCAAAAATCTTTTGTTTTGCATTTCGATGGTTCGCATATACTTATACACCAGAAGTATTTTTATAATTAAAACTTTGTGCATTTCTTTCTTACCTTCACGTTTTATTCGGTTTTAAATAGATTAACATAAATGGTATATATTTAAAGTCGATTTACATGTTTATGTGATCTCGTTAGATTGAAGATGAATTCCACGTTGTTATGACATGTAAATACCATACGGATTTAAGAAACAAATTTGGTAAACTTACTGGCAAATACCCTACCCCAAACACATTTTACAATATAATGAATACAAAAAAGATGACAAACTTATTCAGTAAATTTTTTTATGAGATTTTTCATAAAAGAAAACAATTCCTTCAAAATAACGCTGAAAACATTGTTACAAAGTCAGTAAGAATAAATTGGATTTCTGTAGTATTCAAAAACGTACACAAATTAAAAATAAAAGCTCATATAAAAATACAAACACGGGACAATTATAACGCCGCTCACCTGACTCATTGGTCAAATATCTCATTAGCTACAAGAGAGGCGAGGCCGTACATATTGCACCGTCATGGCAATTAACAAAGCGGAGAAATTGCCACAGCTAATAGTGGATAAAAGACGCGTGATACACTTAGCTAAAGTAGATGTTGTTCTTACAAGTAAAATGTGGGCGCATCTAACAATTAGCAATTAATAAAAGTTGTTAATGATCAAAACAACTTTGACAGCCGTGTAAAATCAACGGTATATAAAGGACCCATTTTTACCTGTGCAGGGAGTCGGATTTCGATATACTTTAAGCCTTGTTACATTGACGAAACTAAATTAGAATAAATCGTCGTGAACAATGAAGTTAGAAATTAAACTTGTGATTACTTTAGGAATTGTGACACTTTAGGAATTGAATTTATAATAGCGATAACTTCAGAAATTGAACTTACAGTAACTTTAGAAATTGGACTCGTTATAACTTTGAAATAGACTTGTAATGACTTAAGATTGAATTTAAAATAAACGTTTGTAATCTCAACTAATTTGTGAATTTGTATTGCCACCCTCATTACGATACAACATTTGTCACATATAATTTATTATTAAGGAATTAATAAAATGTTGTTTTTTTAAATCAATTCCTGCCATAATTTAAAATATAATGAATTAAAAAAATACAAACATGTTTTATTTTGTAAACTTGTTTTTGAGTTGTATTTTTTTTTTATAAAAGATAAAAATTCCTGCAAATTAACATAATTTGACCTAATGTTAAATTGACATGTGTCGATTTTATAGGGATCAAAACAACATTTCTCTATTTATATAATGTTGTAACATTATTGTATATTCTATGCTCTTGTTACATACACTAGACTAAATAAAACTGTACATGTTGTATTATGGGCCAGAGGCCTAAATTACTGAATGAACATATTTTCATTGTCATTGTCATTTTCTTCGCCTCTTAACACGGATCCCGGCCTTAAATGCTATGTTTAATCGCGCTGCGAAATGGCAAACACCAGTTGGATTGGAATGTTTTTCAACACAATTTAAATGTGTATAAATTGATTATTGAAAGCCAGGAATAAAACATTAAAAAATATCAAAGATACCTTGGTTCTTTTTTTTTTCTGGTAAAATTTAACTATATTTGAGAATCAGAACATACGAAAGAATAACTTACTTCTTAAATTTTTATAAAACATGTGTTTTCATTTTTTTTTGTGTTTTTTTATGTAAGTGATATATATTTCTCATTTGCATATATTTCATAAAAAATTAAGCAGATTCATATACAAACTTAAAAAATGAGTTAAATATTTTAGAAAAAATTGCGAACATGAAAATGTTTTAATCATATCATATGAAAGCAAAATTTCGGTGGAACATGCTTATGTGGAATGGAATATAAGTCTTCTTTGCTCTAAATGGTTCTTTTTTTTTAAAATGTCCTATATGATTTGCCGCCCCTTTGCCATTTTTATATAAGAGTTTGGGAAATTATCAACACCGATTATTGAGAATCTCCGATTTTCTCTATCAAATATTAACAACGCCAGTTTGACGTTGTTTTAATACGGCAAAAACATACGGACGCCGCTATTTATGTACATAGTATAATGCATTCCAATAGTCCGCGTATATCATTTGTTTTGATAATTTAATATCCACAAAGAATGATGACTGAAATAAAATTAACTAACCTACATGAACCCTCCCTGAATTACCTTTTGTATGGTAATGAAACTCTTACACTAACTGACAACAAATCGATTTTTATGGCAGTTTAAAATAATATTATAAAAAAAACCCAAAGTTTTGAGTAGATTGAGTTATTGAATAGATAATGAATCATCATATTCGATGCTATGTTTACTTAGATAATTATACGACACGTCTCTATCTGGTCGTATATAGTAAGAAACAACAAATACTGAATTAATTGAATTTATTAACATAAACGTAAAACATCTATTCTCTGTGTCGGAATGAACCGATAAAAGAAGAAAAGATCAGTGAAGTCTCTTTCTCTTCATCCAAATCTTTCTTTATTTGAAATATTCTGAATACCCATTATTTCATTGATCATATTTGCACATTTGGCTAAATTGAAAATATTACTATTATTTCTAAAGCTTTGTTCTGTATCCTTTCAACATAATTTGTTTAACGTATGACTTATACCTTATTGATAAATATATGCTAAAAATACGTACTTATGCGAATAAGATATTGTTTAAACTAAAGTATCATGCTTCCAATGAAGTAACCGATATTTTTATATTCGGCTTTTTTTAAATTTAATGATACGAAAATCAATATAGTCATAATATAATAACGTAAACGTTTTATAAATCATGTTAACGTTAACGCCGTGTAACGCGTTAAGGTACCATTACCGTGCATGACGAGATACGTCCTTATCATGATGTTAAACATTTATTCTCAACTAGGGGATCCAATTTCTTATTTATTTCAGTGTAACTTTTTTAAGCAAATAAAGCTATCGGAATAAATAATGTGATAAACACAGTCATCTCTCTTCATTTCAACGTGCTTATCAGATTAATACAATGACTACTAGGAGGGAGAATACCCGGGAAAGCGCGGGAGTGAATTTTGTTTCAGGAAAAAAGCAAGTCTTCTTATTGGAAATTGTTGGTACATGGCTACTAGGCAATGCCATGTAAAACACATAAACTTTATTATTTAGACTACTTTGAGTTGATAAATGATATCAAAAGAGTCTCACTGTCTAATCTTATGTGATAAAGTACTAGTTTGATACTATTGTAATATGATTTAATCATTCACTGTTTTTGAGTAGAGGTTTATAATATATAATAAATTATATGATTTAACTATAATGTTTAATTGTTAGACATTCACATGACAATGGTTAGGCACTGACTGCCTATCAGAGACACCGTACAACCAATATATAAAAGTACAAAGGACGTTAATCATTACCTGTGTATGATTACTGCTGTACTCCTGGAAGTCTGGTTCTCTAACCCAAAATGCGGTCGGCTTTGCCTTCGAATCTAGGGTCCGGTATGTACTGATGTGATTGGTTTCCGTTCTCATGAAGTGTTCTTTGGATAGCGGAAACCACGAATGTAAACAATAAACGCTCGTTTAGTGTTGACAACGATTCGCAACTGTGTCAGTGTTGTCCAAATCTAAGACGTTAATGAAGCATAACGTAAACGTTACTTTGATGTATTTTAAAGCATATTTGGAAGTATTAACATGAAGAAAGCGCGCATTTTCAGTCAGTGAAGTGTTTTGCGTTTCTCAACCGAAGCATCATATTCTGTAAGGTTTTATAAATATTTTCATGGTTCCATTTACATGCATTTGAATTCCTGCCCAACTCGAATATTACAACTGACTTCAGTAAGAATCGTGATGGTAAAACATGTCTTGTGGATATCAAATGTGTATAAAATAGTTTGGTAGCAACTTTTAGAGAAAAGTCGTTATTTGAAGACCCCATCCATTTTAAATATTTTAAATTCAGTTTGTACATGTATCATGCACATCATCCACATACTATATAATGACAGTAAATACAAATGTAAGTATTTTCCACCATTCTGATGTAAAATATTAGCACAATATCCGGTTTCTAGTACATGTATGTATGCATTTGTTACAGACTGAAATTTTGCTGTTCCTGCTAACTATAAATAACACATGCAACCTGTGTTGAGCCCAACAATATGTTATTAAAGAAAAGGTTTTTAGTATTGATTTGATATATGAAATAACATGATTGCCCATGTGTAAACTAATTGGCCAACAACTTTTATAAAACAGTTGTTTTTTGAAGACCCCATCCAGTTTAAACATTTTATTTTTTATATCAAGAACATCACATACATACTGATCCATCCAGGTCGTGTTGTTATTAGATAGATGGCGAGCAATACATGAAATACACCAATATTGGATGGCATAGCTGATTTATACAGTTTATATGATAAGTAACCTGATAAGGCAAAAAAAGTATCTGATATACATTAAATGAATTATATACTTTACACACACGGAGGTTAAACATTCCAGGAAGTGATGAAACTTGTTTTTTAAATGTCTGGGACTTAGGTGAGCTGAAATCTTAAGTTTCTATGCCTTTATTTGGGCAAAATGTCGGGATTCTAGCACTTCTAAGCCAATCAAATGCGTGCATTTCATATTCACAGGTATCCAGAATCTTGCTGATCTGGCAAATGTCTGCCATGTTGCCAGATTTGATATACGAAAAGGGCATTTAACACACCAAAAACACAATTTCCATGTCATAAATTAGCATAAAAAGGAAGTCACAATGTCATAGTTTAGATGCAAATCATGCAAGTTAATATTTAAACTCAAATTAAAGAAAAAATGAAGATGCCAGAATTGAGGTGGACAGATTTTCAAATCTTTCCACTCTGGCAACTTTCGAGGAGGGAAATTCAAAAGTTTAATACGATTTTCTGATTGAGAATTTACAGCATTATTTAAAGGTAAGACATTATTATAGTTATTCGTAGTGAAATTCACCATCATAAATTGTGTTTATACCTTGGGAAACCTTTGCATTTGTCTAAAAACAGAGATCCAATTATTCTTGTTGACAGCAAAAACCTGGCAGTAAATATTTTGGAAGGTCATTCAAGGATTTTCTCATTTAACATTAGATACATATAATTAAACTTGTTAAGACTGAGTATACACATGTTAAAAATAATATTTATAATTAAAACACTATTTTTCAAACAAAACAGAAACAATAACTGAATAGGAATTTTTGTGTAACCCACCTAGTGCCAGATTTCTTGTCAAATCCATATTTGGATTTATGTCGATATTTCAATTTACAGGTTAAACCCTATTAAAAATAACACAAGATTTACCTATTCACTTCGCGGAAATATGTAAGTTTACACAAAAACACTTGTAAAGATTTGTTTTTATAAATGCACTTTTGATATGTATATATATATTTCTTTCTGCCTGGTGTATTACAGAGGAATTTTGTCAGTAATGTAGTTGAACTATAAAATTCTGCGGAGATTACTGTAACATATATGTAATATTTAAATTGTACATATTAATACTTATAAATATAGACCTGGAAAAAAACTCCCTGATTTATTCACCCAATTTTAATGGGCTACGATGTGAAAGGGTATCCATTTTCATGATATATTAGAACATCTCTATGATGTGATGTTAGTGTATATATTACATATGTAAAACAACGTAGAATGTTAAAGAGTTTCCAGCTGTGATAAAATGTGCATGCTGCTACAAGATTATTTCAACTATAAATCAATTTATTTTATTTGGTACTGATATATTGCCCTATGATGTGAAGTTCTAGCTTAATTTTGCCACCTCTGGTTTTTCGTACTTATTTCATGAAATAGCTTTTGTTTTAGAACAGCAACAAAAAAATTCAAGTGCACTGTTCCCCCGGCTGCTCTTGTTTTATTTCAGCTTCAGTTTTAATTACCAAGTAATTATATAAGTTTCGTGAATCAATGTCAATTCCATGGCCTAGGTAGGTCTGGTACTGGGTGTCGATTATGCCAATTCCATGGCGTAGGTAGATCTGGTACTGGGTGTCGATTATGCCAATTCAATGGCCCAGGTAGATCTGGTACTGGGTGTCGATTATGCCAATTCAATGGCCTAGGTAGATCTGGTACTTAGTGTCGATTATGCCAATTCCATGGCCTAGGTAGATCTGGTACTTGGTGTCGATACTATCAATTCCATGGCCCAGGTAGATCTGGTACTGGGTGTCGATTATGCCAATTCCATGGCCCAGGTAGATCTGGTACTAGGTGTCGATTATGCTAATTCCATGGCCCAAGTAGATCTGGTACTTGGTGTCGAGTATGCCCATTCCATGGCCTAGGTAGATCGGGTACTTGGTGTCGATTATGCCAATTCCATGGCCTAGGTAGATCTGGTACAGGGTGTCGATTATGCCAATTCCATGGCCTAGGTAGATCTGGTACTTGGTGTCGATTATGCCAATTCCATGGCCTATGTAGATCTGGTACTGGGTGTCGATTATGCCAATTTTATGGCCTAGGTAGATCTTGTACTGAGTGTCGATTATGCCAATTCCATGGCCTAGGTAGATCTGGTACTTAGTGTCGATTATGCTAATTCCATGGCATAGGTAGATCTGGTACTGGGTGTCGATTATGCCAATTCCATGGCCTAGGTAGATCGGGTACTGGGTGTCGATTATGCCAATACCATGGCCTAGGTAGATCTGGTACTGGGTGTCGATTATGCTAATTCCATAGCCCAGGTAGATCTGGTACTGGGTGTCGATTATGCCAATTCCATGGCCCATGTAGATCTGGTACTTGGTGTCGATTATGCCAATTCTATGGCCTAGGTAGATCAGGTACTGGGTGTCGATTATGCCAATTCCATGGCCCAGGTAGATCTGGTACTTGGTGTCGATTATGCTAATTCCATGGCCTAGGTAGATCTGGTACTGGGTGTCGATTATGCCAATTCCATGGCGTAGGTAGATCTGATACTGGGTGTCGATTATGCCAATTCTATTGCCTAGGTAGATCTGGTACTTGGTGTCGATTATGCTAATTCCATAGCCCAGGTAGATCTGGTACTGGGTGTCGATTATGCCAATTCCATGGCCCATGTAGATCTCGTACTTGGTGTCGATTATGCCAATTCCATGGCCTAGGTAGATCTTGTACTGGGTGTCGATTATGTCAATTCCATGGCCCAGGTATCTCTGGTACTTGGTGTCGATTATGCCAATTCCATGGCCCAGGTAGATCTGGTACTTGGTGTCGAGTATACCAATTCCATGGCCCAGGTAGATCTTGTACTGGGTGTCGATTATGAGATGCCATAAGACTAAACAGGGATAAAACTTGAGGCCTATGACTTTGCTAAATTCCACAAAATGATTGATTGATTGATTGATTGATTGATTGAATATTAAGCGTCATTTTTATGCCATCGAGGGCTAACAGACGATCCGTTAACCTAACCACTGTTTCCTGGGATTAACCAGTACTCGAGAGCACACCCTGTCTCTGCAAGTAACTGATATCAGTGGTGAAAGACGAATGATAATGAGACACAATGCCGTATATAAATCATCACGGAGACTGTTGCCGGGCGGGGGATTCGAATTCACGACCCCTGAATTGATAGTCAGACGCGTAACCGACTGAGCTAATCGGGCCCGGCCCACAAAATGAAATAAAATTGTACAACAATCGTCGAAGGTCAATTTTAATAATTTCATTGTTGTATGACGTTAAAATGATTGCATTTCAAGAAAATATATCATGTTCTGTATGGTTTGATCCAAATCTGGATTCATTTGGATACGTATAGACAATATCATGAATAATTGTACTTTTATGTTTAAGGTGAAATATGTTGTATGTTTATTTGTGAAATGCACCTCTTTTCCGTAACTTTTTCAGACACTTGTCTGCCAGCGTGAATTTATTACGGTATTTAAGTAAACTGTGGTTATTTTTTCATATTATGGTTTCATACAACTGAACTATACATGTATTACACAGAAATACAACTGGTATTCAGATTATATTAACACTTTAAAATATCAGTTAATAGTTTCATCCAAGTACATGTATAATAAATGTATATAAATGTAACATTATTAATGTATACAGTTATATCCATGCTCCAATTATCGATAAAATATGGCTTGCATTATTTATACCAAAATGAATTTGACTTTTTTATGAGTCAGTTTTGCAACCACATTTGAGTTGCTTTTTGTTCAAATGGCTTTTGGCAGAGTTATTGTCATTTAATTTTATTATCCTTTAATTATTTCTAATCAAGAAATTATGTTATTGTAATAGCAAACGAAAACTGGATCACATTTATAATTAGTGTGTAGTTCTTATATGTAGCTTCAAAATGCTTCCTTATAGTACAATGAAGTACATATGTCTGTAAGATCGAAGATGTTGGTTTAATCCCAACTAAGGATATCTGTTGAAGGCTTCTTACTACGCAATGCAAATCTGTTTTTGAATCTATGAAATGAAAATAGTAATGTCTGACAGAATTAAGTGTTTATATTGTGCAATGCTTGAAAGTGTTGAGGTCCCCACCAGGACTTAAACCGGAATTTCTTTTCATATAGAAAAGTGTGCTAACTTACTCTATAAAAATGCAATCAACACCCGGAACGATAATTACGCTTATATGTTATTATTTTACATGAACATATAAAGAAACAGCCCAAACTGTCAAATGAATGCAAGTGTGTTAAATTGATATAACAGCCATTGTAAACAAACCTCTGTCAGCTTCCTCTCTCATGTTTCTCTTTTCACGTTTCTTTTTTTACCTTCTCGTTAACAACAACGCACGCAAAGCTTAACAACTGTTCTTCGCCAAAAAACGTCAAAGCTTGGATGATAAATGTTTTGCAATACCATGTGGGTAGAACACACAATGTGTCTTTACTCACACAAGACAATATAGGTGTTTTCTGTTTATATTTAAAAAATAATTAGTTTGATCCTTTTAATTAAGGCTTTAAATGTTGCTCCGTTCTCATAAATATCTGCCATATGAAAACGAAGATAACATAACGAGAACGACTCTAAACGATCAAATCATGTTTATTGCAGTAGCTATTAAATATAATGTTAAGTTCAAGGTAGAACATGTTATAAAACAAAAGATATTCTCTAACTTTTAAATTACATTGAATTTTTATTCATAAACTATTTCATATAGTTTGTACCTTAAGCTAATATCATAAAATATAGAGTAGGTATTACAGTTAATTATAGTCTTTGCGTGTTTATATACGAGGTATTACAGTTGATTATTGTATTTGCGTGTTATGTACGAGGTATTACAGTTGATTATTGTATTTGCGTGTTTTGTACGAGGTATAACAGTTGAATTTTGTATTTGCGTGTTATGTACGAGGTATTATAGTTGATTATTGTATTTGCGTGTTTACATAGGAGGTATTACAGTTGATTATTGTATCTGCGTGTTATGTACGAGGTATTACAGTTGATTATTGTATCTGCGTGTTATGTACGAGGTATTACAGTTGATTATTGTATCTGCGTGTTATGTACGAGGTATTACAGTTGAGTAGTGTATTTGCATGTTATGTACGAGGTATTACAGTTGATTGTTGTATTTGCGTGTTTTGTACGAGGTATAACAGTTGAATTTTGTATTTGCGTGTTATGTACGAGGTATTACAGTTGATTATTGTATTTGCGTGTTTACATAGGAGGTATTACAGTTGGTTATTGTATCTGCGTGTTATGTACAAGGTATTACAGTTGATTATTGTATCTGCGTGTTATGTACGAGGTATTACAGTTGATTATTGTATCTGCGTGTTATGTACGAGGTATTACAGTTGATTATTGTATTTGCATGTTATGTACGAGATATTACAGTTGATAATTGTATTTGCGTGTTTAAATACGAGGCATTTAATCAATATTAAGAAAGTATTTTTCAATTCCTTCAATTACATGTATCTATGCAAATTGTATTATATATCAGTTTTAGTTCAATATTTGAAGTATGAATATTTACAAGAATCTATCTGAGTCATCGACAAGTAGTTATAAAGAATAAATCATAAGGTCTAAATAGTCTGATATATTTATACAAAACGTTTAGAAATTAGAGACGCATCCTTGTTTAACAGGTATATGACCTTGTACTAGACATGCAGTCACAGTTTTGACAAGTATATTTGTACGAAGAAAGATAATGAAAAAACGTGTTGTTTGACCTTGTATTCAAGGATTACATTCAGAAAAAATTATCAAGGGCAAGGATACGTACTTTCGTGTTATAAGACATGGCATTGGAGGATTTCAAAGTAGCCATTCAAATTAAACCAAATATTTATGTTTTAGACAAACATAACTTTATCAGTCCATTTTTGTAGTTGAAGATGATAATATTAAAGAAAACATGATACCATGGGTAGCCTATTAACATATCTTGGGTAGAAGATTTACACGTGAGAACCCGGAAAATATTAATATATAAAAAGAATGTGATATAGATATTATTTGTTGACTTGGTATAACATGATTTTTTATTAAAAGTAACCACGGCAAATGTTAATGACAGCATTATGAAAAACTTATTCACTTGATATAGTTAAACCGTCGTGTAGTGTCCATAAGTTTAATTATCATGTAGTTTTATCACAGACACATTTAAAATACACTTTCTTGTCGTGAATCATGTTATAACACTTCACTTGAATTCCATACATTCTTACTAATGTATTAACTGCAACACTTTAGCATTATATCTTTATAAAAATAAATCAGACAATACAAATTTCAAAAGGGAACCGTCATTTTTTTCAAACAGCAGAATTTGATGAAATTATATCTGTAGCTGCCGTAATTCGTGATCAGTTGATCAGAAATACAGTATTTTTGTCAATAGAGTGTGTATACACCTTGGTGTTATTGAATTGTCAATTATTGTAGTCACCTGTATTTTTGTCATTTTCTTACCTGTGATCCCTGACTTTCATTCTGTTTTCGCCTATTTGTTTAGATTGATTTTTTGTGTATTATGATATATATAATATATCCATATGAAATGCAATTTTCATTTTATAATCCAAATACCCCAAGTGTACAGAACTTTTTTGCAGAGTATAATAATTTATTGTACAAAAAATTTCTGTAATAATTGTCTTTTTATACACTGTGAAATAAGTATTTGATAAATACCTCAATCATCATATAAGATGTTTTATCTTGGCAAGTTTGCATAGGTTTAGTGATCGCCTTTCGAAGGTTCGTAGGATAAGTGTTATGTAAATAGTAACCACTTTCAAAAATTGAGTTCCGATTCACTGAATATTCTAATTAAGTTATGGATGCATACATGAACAATTAAAACAACATTGTAAAGTAAATAAAAATACTACATACATGAGACATAGTGAGCCATGGCATGCACACCACCACCAAGGATAACAAAAAAAAGAGTAAACTCTTATTTCCATTGTGGTCCTTTGTGGTGTAAGCATGACATTTAGAAGGAATCGATCAATCAGAACCTTAATTATCAAAGAAATTAATTGCACTATTAACTTGACAAGAATGAATTAGACTATCACATGCAATATCACATGCAATATCAGTGTTTAGTTGATTAAATAGATCAATTTATATTGTTACTTGCACAGTTAAATTTATTTTATCACATGATTAAATGAACATCACAGACTTAAATGGTACATAATACGATATTATATAATTTAAATATGTCAACTTAATTTTAACCTATATGAAAACATTGTTATGCATTTTAACTTTAACAAATTAATTAACATCTGTTATTATTATTATATCCAATATTTAAGCATCGAAATTAAAAGTAATTTACAGTTTTGAGCGTATTACCAAACGTAATTAAAACTAGTTTAATATAGGATTAAATTCTTTTTTCTGGTTTTTATGCATGTGTAAAGAATGTCGAATCACACACATATCAAATTAAGTCCGAAGGACTTTATGTCAGATTTCAATAATGCATTTATATGAAATAAAAAAACAAAGAATGTGCTTTAAAATTATGCTTAGTTGTCGAGCAAATAAAATATTATAGTTGGCTTTAATCAAGGACGTTTCTCAGTCTGTGTGATATTGGCAGGTAAACTGTTTAACAAAGTACATTCTCTGTAGCAGAAGGACCAAGATCCAAACCCTTTAACCATAGGGACAGGATAAGCAGTCTTATGATATAAATCAGCTAGCCTGGAACTATAGTCGTTAATAACTAATTGTGTTATTGTATATTTGATAAATTACTTATTCTTTTCCTATTCATTTATCTTAAAACTGAGCTTGGGTTAAGTTATCAAACATGAATTTATAAACATAACGAACAAAACTGATTTGTCCATATCCACAATTGTATATTTGCACATATCTAGCAATCGTTCTTAATTGTTATTAAAGTTATTTGCATTATTCAACTAGGAGATTGATTATTTTTTAATAACCAAAACAATATGTACATATATTATAGTATATTGACTCTGAGCTAACGATGAGCTGAGCTTGAAGACTTTCTTTCAAATACATAATTCAACTTCGAGATAGATGTGTTTAAATAAATGTCATCTGGGAGATTAACTTTATGTGAAAAATATTTTAATTCAACTTGGCTATTCAATTTTGTGTTTAACATGTATACAAACGTAAGCTCGAAGATATTGGTTGAACTTTTTCATGGCGATATTTTTATAAGAAAATTCAATACGTCCAGGTCTTAAATGTTGAGCTTTCTTTGAAATACGGATTTCAACTCTGAGATTGGAGATTTTTAAATATGTCCTTGACATACTATACAGGTAGAGTATCGACACACTGTACATGTAGAGTATCGACACCCTGTACAGGTAGAGTATCGACACACTGTACAGGTAGAGTATCGATACACTGTACAGGTAGAGTATCGACATACTGTACAGGTAGAGTATCTTGGAGGCTGATCATTCTCTGAAATACATTATGAAACTTGAATATTGGACTTTTACACAGTATATACAATAAATAAACGGTGGGATTGAACTTTTTTTTAAATAAATAATATCACTTTGAGATTGAACACTCTTTTAATACATAATATAACTTGGAGATGAACGTTTTGTTAAGATAATTCAAATTGAAGATTGACTTTTTAACAAATATAAAATTTAATTTAAGGATAAAACTGATTCATTTAAAAAAATACATTTCGAACATTTTGGATATTTTAATATAAACAGTAATGTAAACTTGGGTATTGGTTTTGTATATCTGTGCAGATCATCTGGGAGATTGTTCAACTGTCTTTTATATATACACTGTAACATTTTACTTGGAAATTGAAGTTTCTTTGGAATATACATAAACTATATATCATCTTGGAGGCTGAACTATTGAAGTTTATTTTTAAATTAAATATTCTTAAATTCATCAGACATTTTGTCCTTGAATTAATGCACGCATTACACTCTTGCGTCATTCGTATGCATACGAGGGTTGATCCAGAAATAATCGGATTGAGTCTATTACTTCTGTATGTTATGTGTTACATAAATGAAAACATTCCACATGATGTACAATCTTTAATACACGAAACTAAAAAATTTTAAGACGTTTGCACAAGAAACAATAAAGGTACATACATAAACACACAGTCTGTAACAGACATGCACGGAGCGTCATCAAACACAAAATAGCGTTGGGTGACGTCATGTTACTCAATCACAATACGTATATCAGTATTTTTTCTATGTAATCTCCTTTGAGTGTAATACATTTCTCGTGCCGAGCGATCCACTGATCAAACATATCTGCTGACCTTTTTCATGTTTAATTGCTCTGTAAGAACTCGCTGAACAGTACCATAGTTGTAGCCTGTACCACCACCAACATCGCGTACCCTTACTCGCCTTTCGCTGTACGACGTCCTTAATTGTAGTCACTCACGTCGCATCCATAGAGGTCTTACGGCACCGCCCTTCCCTTCTTCTAGTGACACTCTTCCGTCTCGGAACCTCTGATGCCATTCAAAAAACGTGCGTCCGTGACAGTTTCTTTCCCATAGGTTCCTGCTGTATCATCTCATACGTTTTGGTTCGCAAATGTCAAAGCTGACAACACAATTTGTTAATTGCGCGTTTCTTGTGACTCAAATGACGCCAAAGTAAACAACCGGTAGTATCTATTAATGCATTGTTGTTTACTGACGGAAACTGGATTGACGTTGAGATTTTGTTATATGACGTCGAAAACGTCGAGTAATAATCGTGCTTTTCAGCGCCAAAATGTCACATTTAGAATATGATCAATTTAACTTAAATTTTACACTTTGAAGCATGAAAATACACGAGCCCCACTTTAACATCAATGGGTTACTTTAGTAACGAATAAAATGACAATGACTTTTTCTGAAATGAAAATCGTTCTAGTTATAGCTTTGGCATGAATAGAGGTGTACTTGCTGAATTTTTCATGTAAGAAATCCGTAAAATGAAAAAGATACAGGGGCAGTTACGTTATATCTGGACCACCCCTTGTATATATTGTATTTGTGCAACATTTGTCATAAGATCTACGTTTTGCACAAGGTCTAAGTTCCAAGGTCTAATATACCAGTTAATTACACACTAGATATGAAGTATGAAATGACACGTTGTACAAGTCAAGGCAATACGTTTTATGTTTATCTGAAAATAGCCTTGTACAAAAATATCTTGTTTTTAGATAAATGTGTTTGTTGTTTCAGAACTACACTGGCGGATCCAGTCTTGTAAAAGGCAATAGCAAAGAAACGTTCTGTATCAAATGTGTTGAGATAAAATCGAAGTAGACTGACTCATTTAATACACTGGTTTACAAGAGGTATTTTAAGCATACGTGCTTTATTGACTGCATAGTATACATGATCACACAAGTTCGGTATAAGATGGAAACTACATCCATATGACAAGGGTGGCTGCTTCTCCCTTACTATTATGACCAGGATGGTGTTTTCTCTCCTACCAGTATTACCAGTATTGCGACTTCTCCCATGCCAGTATGACCAAGATGGCGTCTTCTCCCCTACCTGTATGACCAAGATGGCGTCTTCTCCCCTACCTGTAGGACCAAGATGGCGTCTTCTCCCCTACCTGTAGGACCAAGATGGCGTCTTCTCTCCTTTTGTAACATTACTATTGTACAAATATGGTCTCATAAACTTCTATCGTAGTGTTTGTTTTCACTGTCCCTACCGTTGTAATACTACTGCTACTGGTAATATTTCTTCTACTACTACTACTACTACTACTATTACTACTACTATTACCACCACCAATACTACTTCTACTATTATTATCATTACCACCACTACTACTTTTACTTCTACTACTACAGCTTTTGCTACAACCATCATTATAACTGTTATTGCTACTACTACTTCTTCTGCCGCTACTACTGTAACTACTACTTCTATTACTATTACTACTACTACTACTACTACCATTACTACTACTAATACTACAACTTCTTCTGCTGCTACTACTACTACTACTACTAGATCTACTACTACCATTCGTAATAATAATTATAATAATATAATAATAATGATTATGATAAAAACAATTATAATAATAATAATGACAAAAGAAATAATATTAATGATAATTGACTATAATATATATGACTGTCTTAACTGTACACTTACACCACAATTCCTCCCGCCAGATCTGGTAATGCGTTTGCCGAGTATGCTTTTTTGTACTGAGGTTGACACCAAATACATTGTACTAGTTATGCTATTAATAGCTCACTGCGTAATTCTGAGGCCTATATAAAGTCTGCTCATACGTACTCGGCATCCCAGAGAACGAAGACCTGGACTTTATACAAAGACTGAATTATGGAAGAAACGAAGAAAAGGTAAAATAAATATTTAATAAATTATTAATTTTGATAATTTGTTATAAAATTGTTGTATATAACATCTGTAACATATTCAACTTGACTAGTTTGTAAACGGTGCGTTTATATTAAATGCTGTTATTAACTTAGGGGAAGGAATCTCACAAAGACAATGATTGTTGACGTATTAAGTTTATGCATGTACATTTTTCAAGATTAATTACCTATAAACAAGTTGGAGTAAGCGATAAAATCTACGTGCCAATAATCCATATGACATCACAATCGTTGCCACCGATAATGTAGGTAAATAATAGTTTATTTAATTGCAGTCTTCAATTCCAATTTTCTTAAATCTATTGGACTATTTTAAGTAATAAAAACAATTGAAAAGAAAACGGTTTATTACGTTTCTTTGCTATTAATTGATGAAATGATAAGTAAGTAATTACATTCGGAATATTTTTCACTTCTTTGCGAATTAAATTATCATGTTTGTGATTTACTCCGCAAATCATATTTGTTGATCATGACGTCATGATTTATAACAAAAAGTTTATGATGTCAGATTAATTTAGTTTAATAATACAATGTTAATGACAACAACAGTTTCAGTGAAGTTATTTTCTATTGATGTCAACTTGTATTACATTTTAAGTAATAATTGTTTGGTCCAAAAGTTGGTCAACCGTTTCTACTGTTTTGCAGTTTTGTATCTGTTTTGCAGTTTTTCATCTGTTAACACTTCCCATAGATTCTAATAAAGTGATTCATTCAACTGTCACGCAATATATGTCATACTTACAAGGTAGCCTAGTAAACGTGGATAAATTGGATTATTAAAAATAAAGAAAAAAATTGTCACAAACACTGTACCATCTTTTTTCTGATATTCACTAAACTGCGTAAACATATTAATGTCTATTAAAACTTCTTCGAGTTGGTTGACCGGCTATATCGGACAAGAATTATTACCCTTTATTGATGAAAAATGCCAATTCTTTACAGCGTAATACTGTAACACCTTTAATTTTCAACGGATCTTCACCAATTTTGGGTAGAATTAAATGTTATTGATGGAAATGTCCGACGTAACTCTTGACCATTTATTGCGGACCAAAATGGATATGATTGTAATCCTTTTTTTTTTCATTATTAACACTGTTGCTGGGTTGATAGACCTGAGTTTGGAGATATCATGTTGTTTTCCTTTCTTTCCTTTTCATTAACTATTTGTTTGTTTATATTTCGTGATAAAATCACTATATGTCTTTATTCTCATTACCCGTAAAACAGCTTCCAATAAATATGTGTTAACGGTTAATAAAATAAAAAAGGGTCTATATATATAGACTAAAGAAAAAGAGAATGAAAATGTATATTTTGTATTTATCAGGATAAAGAGAGACCGTAAACTATTTGTAAAATTCGCTTACCTGTGAAAATGTTATTTGCTATGATATAATTTGAATATGTAAAGAATACCGTCAAACTAGTTGTGAGTTGGTGTAATTAGAATATATTTGATAACGAATCTTGATTATGTCATTACTGTCATTGTTGAGGAAAACATTTTGGTACATAGGTGTTCACATGTTATTTTGTGATCTTCCGTAATGTATTTAACAGCAAAGTAATACACTAATTTAGTAAACGTATTTGGTTCTATCAGTAGTTTTTGGTCGCCTGTTTAATTCGACCTCTTCTTAGAATTACCCATATAGTACATACTTATTTTGATTCCCTGTGCACGTGTCATTATTTGTAATAACCAACATTAACCAAACTTGCATTGAATGCGATAACAAAAAGAAAAAAAGGAAATCATAATGAAATATAATTGACTCAATTACATCGAATAATACGCTTAATGATCGAACTACATTTCAGGCGAGTTAGTATTATTAGCGTAATGCTTTCTATTAGTTTACGTAGCGTAAGTTACCAATGCATGTGCTTCAAAGTTTCTAATACGTATATTGTACTAGCATGTTACAAATAACTTTATTTTCAGAATGACTTCTGAAAAATTAGGCAAAGGACGCTGCCCCATGAACAAGGGAGCTTTCGAAGCAACGTGGATGGGACTCGGCGGATTTGTCCATAAGATCGGAGAACCAACGGTAACTGACGCCGATGAATGTAAACATATATTTCATTATTTTATTTTATATAGCATAATTTATACTTATAAAAACCTTAAATCGAAATTAGTTTTTATTTTGTTGACACCTTCCAATGTCACTTGGCAGAAAGCACACAAATATTCCAAATGTTGCATAGGTTCAATGAAACATGACAATTCTAAGCATTTTTATAAAAAATCCCCAGGTGTTTTTTTTATGCCGATTGAAGATACAAGTTAAATCTTTGTTTTGTACATTTATTAGTGCATGGTCGTTGCAGATGCAATTAAATCAGTTTTTTGAAGAAATATACGTTACTTCGATGGTGTGTTAAGCTCAAAATATCATCTTCAGATTATAAAAATATGTTTATAGAAGTTGCGTATAACAACAATATACTTATAGAAAGGAGTTTTGTTTAGCCTGCTCGCCATGCAAATCTACTGAATCTGCAAAGAACATAATGGTTAATCGCTTTTTTTTCAATACAAATGTAGGATTGGAAATAAATATAGTAAATTAAAATGTGTTTAATTCAGTCTGATTTTGGATTTTGATGTAGATGGAATTCGAACCATTTCAGTTTGTCAAACGTAAAATATTTTGTGAGACGGGCACTTCAAAATATGATTCAAAGTTCATTATTGATATTATGCATACTTTGAACTTTCCATGTTTAGACCACAAGAGGTAAATGCTAAAAAACGAAATTAAAACTCCATAATCATGATAACCACTCATCACAACATCAAAATAAGCAATTGCCGTTTTTTTTTCTCTACAAAATAGGAGCTTATGCCAAAAATAATTTATGTCAATAACTGTTTCAAACAGTAAATCCTCAAAATTTCACGTATATTAATTGAATTATCATGTTTAGTTCCAGTTCCAGTCCCAAAAGTTCAATATCAAGTTCCAGATCGGGATCTAAGAAAAAAAGCCATCAAGGTTAAAAAAATTGAAATGAATATCGAGAGCAATACAAAGACACACCACACTGACGAGTTCGATATAACCGATGTCAAAAAGGAAAAGCCGTCTCTGGTTGTAAGACGTGGACAACCGTTTGATGTCAGTGTCGTATTCAACCGAGTATACGACGAAACAAAAGACGACCTCCGAATTGTATTTAAGTTTGGTATGTATATAATGAATGATCACTTAAATCTACTTATTTAATGTTTAGTTTTATTTAAAATGGTATGATACAGTTTTGTCCAATATATATCAAACATAGGCTTGTTTGCCTTGTACACTGCACACATGAATGTTGTCGCATTTGTAAGATTGTAATCTGACAGAGCTACTTTTAAAATGTATATACGTCATATATGTATGCTCGTGCGGGTGTGTGTCGTTGTGTACGTATGTGCGTGTGTGTGAAAAATAAATAGAGCATATTGTTCAGTTTCATCTCCATGTCTCTGTTTTAGGTACTATTTGTAGTTATGTTGAGAGTGAAGGTTTAGATACTACCAGTATTCATCTTGTTGATACGTTTCAGTGTCACAGTTTGAATGTTTAGCTAAATGCAGTATAGCATTACTTTAAAATATGAAAACGTACGTTTAACCGGAGACGATTTTGCATCGATGTGAAATAAGTTTAGACAACTTAGACAAATCGCGCCCCAAGTCTTCCTGGGTAGAACCAGTATTAAGAACTATGTGGATAAAGTCTAGCTAAAAAAAGAAACTCACATAGCCGTTGCAGAGGATCGAACCCCACGACCTTCCGATCTAGGATGCGATGTACCGCACAACGTGTTTTAATAAGATCAATAATAAACTCACTCATGTTAGAACCAAACGAAACAATACATTTAAATAGTATTTTTTACGAATATGTTGCGTAACTTGGTCATGAACTGCTGATACTATGAAATACAAAGATATCGTTTATTGCATTCAGGATGTATGTTTATTCCAGGTGACACACCCAACCCCTCAAAGGGAACATATGTTGGGTTTATGCTCTCTACTAAAGACATCCCTAAAAAGTGGGGTGGGTTTATCAAGAAGACAGACGGAAACACCTTACACCTGAAGATAAACACACCGGCTTACATTCCTATTGGAAAATGGAAACTTTCGATTGATGTCAACACAGGTGTCAGTGTAGAAAGTTACTTAGAGCCGAATCCGATATACATGCTGTTTAACCCGTGGTGTAAAGGTAAATACGAATAAATTATTGAACTGTTCGTAATTGTTGACACGATCATTTAGAAACACGATACGAAGCCAATCATATAACAACTAACAAAACGCAGTCAATCATATAGGAGCTAACATACTAAGTTTTATTCAGTTTGTTTCATGCAGTGAGTAACTAAATATACAATATCCATAACAATCCTATGTTTCGGTTTGGAAGCCAATCATATAAGAGCTAACATTCTCAGTTTTACTCAGTTTGTTTCATGAAGCGGGTAACTAAATATACAATATCCATCACAACCGCATGTATCGATTTAAGACGTATATTATATTTGTTATTCTCCATTATACCAAAGTCTAATTAAAACAAAAACACTGATTTAAACAATCGGACAACATTAAACAACCGACACATGACGTGGAATGTCAGACTGATGTAATGAAGTTCAGTAAAACCTGTTTAAAACATTGTTTTGAATCGCAGAAGACAAACATACACAATTGCATCGAGTACAAAAGAGCTCAATTTGCTTGTTCGTTCTACAGCTGAATTATGAACAAGTTGTCCAATGGTAACTCGTCCCAAGAAAACTTGTCCCATAATTCGAGACCACCTGTCCTATATTTAAAGACAGCTCGTCCATTCAAAATACAAGTCATTAATATAATTAGCCTTTTCAGGGATCATCTAATTAAAACAAAATGTTAACAAATTTAGCTCGTCAGTTCATAAGAAGAAGATTTATTAAAGGCACCTGCTGACCATTTCAAGACATTAAATCTTCTTTTAATGATTCAATCCCAACTGCTTTAGAAACCAAGATATTTGAAAAAGTACCTAAAATAGATGAAAAAACAAGTTCCTGTTTTCCCATAATTCCTATGTAACAACCAATGTCACCCTTCCCGCAAAAGACTCCAGCAACTTAAGTTGAACAAACTTAAAACCCCTACTGATTGGAATCGTTTATACCAAACATTAAAAAAGGTTGCTGGTCAGGTCTTGAGAATATGGTTTTTAAATTACAATGATCCTATGCTAAACTAATACATTCTTTGGGCAGAGTCATTTTAATCCAAGGCTTTTAACTTAAATAAATATGCAGGAAAATGATTAGGTGATACTAAATCATATTACCATAGCTCCAGACCTTGCACTTTCGTAGGGATTTATTTTTTAATTTTGAAATATACAATTGATTAGCCCCCGAGCGACGTCAAATTTGACACCAGTGTCATGGTTTGAACAAGGCATTTTGTTAAAATACTTACACAAAATTTAATGGAAATATATCTAGCGGTTTCATAAAAGAATTCATTTAAAGCAAATATTAACGACGGAAGAACGGACAGACGGCGGACACAGGGCGATGCGAGTCTTAGTATCAAGTGAGCTTATAACTAAAACGTCACGGTACCGACCATGCATTTGTGAAATAATGTTCCCCACCTTTGTCGATTATTGTTGTTTTATCTTATACATTCAAAACACTGACAGAATCCTGTTTCAGTTTCAGTTGGCCTATGTTTAATTATATTTATTTGTTCAGAATAGCATTATTGTAATTAATGTAGTAGAAAGTTATTATTATTATTATTATAACAGACTACGATGTTTTATAGTTGCGGTGTGGTATAATCTTAGCTATAATTGGATATTTGCTCTTATTATATATATGCATAAGCAGGAGAAACCTATTGTTGTCAGTAAATTATATGTCTGAGACAGGTCTTTTAATCTTGTATAGATCTTGTATTTAATTTGTGTAAAGATATTTCATTGGATAAAATTCGTGTATAAAGTATCATGTCATTAATTCCTGCAATTGTAATGAATAATTAATGATAAGGACATATTTATAAAATTCATATCGGAATACTTATTTGTGACATGTCTAAAGTTTAAAGTTATTAAATGCACATACATTGGTTTATTTATCTTGAATCATTACGATCATATGAATACGTTTGTAAGATGATTTATAACGACACTTACACACTAGTGTATTGTAAGAATTATGCTATATTAAACTATATTTGTTTTCTTATTACGCATATAGCAACTAAATAATCTAGGTGACCAGATAGGTAGACTCTGTGGTCAGCAGGTGTAGACACCGTCATATGGACGTGGCAATTATTAATAACTCAATATATGTAAATGGAATTAAACTGAACACGTGTGAAATGACCTCATACACTTACATGTATATCATGTATGTATTGGAGTATTGTCTGTAAGGTTTTACCGAGCACGCATATATCCGAAAATTAATTTTCGGTGTCGGAACGTAAATATTAATGTTACTGTTGATAAACCGAAACAATAAATTGATAAATCGGCATCGTATTTCACTCAAGAAATAGTCGGACGGGGAGACGTTTAAACACCCGGACATAATAAATGGGTGCTAGGAAAAACCTTACGGACAATACACGAAAATAATTTATTATGACAGAGGATCCATTCGTTTAATCGCACACATAATAAATACGTGTGTGTGTATGTGTATGAGAAAACATGTCTTGTGGTAAACAATTGAGTAGCCACTGGTGATCTAGTGAGTTTACGGGTGAGCTCATCCGATCGGTGCGTGTTCATTCTCAGGATAGCGGAGTTTTTGCTTTATAGCATTTAATCTTGTTCATCCTAATTCACTTTCAAACTGTATTACAGATGACCAGGTCTATATGCCGGAGGAACATTTGAAAAAGGAATACATCCTAAATGAAACTGGGACAATATTCGTGGGAAGTAAAAAGACAATAAGCGGTAGAAAATGGACATTTGGACAGGTAATCATACTTGAATGATATATTGTAAATCTGTATACGTGCATTATCAAACTTATAATGTATATAGCTTTGTATGGACGCGTGCTTGAATGTTTACATGGCAAAAATACATATGTGAATGGAAGCGTGCTTAAATGTTCATACGGCATATTTGTATATAGATTGGGTGTATATTGTTCAGCAATTCATTTTCGTAATATCTTTGTATGGAAGCTTACTTGGGTGTTCACATTACACATTAATCATATTATTGTCCGTTATGGAAGTTTACTTGGATGTTCACATAACACATTGATCATGTTAATGTCCGTTATAGAAGCTTACTTGGATGTTCACATAGCATACTGATAATGTTAATATCCGTTATAGAAATGAACTTGGATGTATACATAGGAAGCTTACTTGTATGTTAACATAACACATTAATCATATTATTGTCCGTTATGGAAGTTTACTTGGATGTTCACATAACACATTGATCATGTTAATGTCCGCTATGGAAGCTTACTTGTATGTTCACATAGCATACTGATATTGTTAATGTCCGTTATGGAAGCTTACTTGGATCTTCACATAGAATACTGATCCTGTTAATATCCATTATAGAAATGAACTTTGATATATATATAGGAAGCTTACTCGTACGTTAACATAACACATTAATCATATTATTGTCCGTTATGGAAGTTTACTTGGATGTTCACATAACACATTGATCATGTTAATGTCTGTTATAGAAGCTAATTTGTATTTTCACATAGCATACTGATCATGTTAATGTCCGTTATAGAAGCTTATTTGTATTTTCACATAGCATACTGATCATGTTAATGTCCGTTATAGAAGCTTATTTGTATTTTCACATAGCATACTGATCATGTTAATGTCTGTTATGGAAGCTTACTTAAATGTTTACCTACCACACTCATCAATTAAATATACGTGAACGAAAATGTAAGTGATTGTTCACTTGTAATGTAAATGTCTCTTTAATTAAGGAAATATTTTTTAAATGTTATGGTATGTGTATGGAAGAGGATCGGTACGTTTGCACAGCATACTTAAACTGTTCACATAGCTCACTTATAATATAAACATATGTGTTTGTAAGTGTATTTGCGTTATCAAACTGTAACATATGATGAAAGTGTTAGGTAATTGGAGCGTACTCGAATGTTCACATACCATACATATGATGCAAGTGTTAGGTAATTGGAGCGTACTCGAATGTTCACATACCATACATATGAGGCAAGTGTTAGGTAATTGGAGCGTACTCGAATGTTCACATACCATACATATGATGTAAGTGGCAGGTTATTGGAGTGTACTCGAATGTTCACACAGCATACATATAGTGTAAGTGTCAGGTTATTGGAGCATACTTGAATGTTCACAATGATTCCATATTATGTATGTGTCAGTTTGTTTTTTTAAGACATTATAGTGGCACCCTTACAATTTTAAAAAGATAATTGAATAAATAAATATTTCCATATGTTATTTGAACACCAGTGATGTCTTATTGTAGTATATGCTATGCCAGCATTTGCTTTGCTCATCCGCAGCAACAAATCAAGCCCCTATGAACCATTTGAAAATAAGTCCAACCAACTTACATAGGACTATCTTAAGCGCAAGAATCTTGCTAACGTGACAAAAATGACGCAATTGTGTAGTGAGACGTTTAGTAAAACCTATATGACATTTTACACGGCATTTTCATTAATTATTATAAACATCTGTGTATAGAAGCCTACTTGAATAACATAGCATACTTATAGTGTAAACATGTGCTGATGGGAACGTGTGTGAATGTCAAGTATGTTTATAATGTAAATGTACGATTAATGGAATGTTTTTGAAGGTTCTCATACTATATAGTTACATTGTAATGTAAATGCCTGTGCATGGAAGCGTTTTTATTGATGTTCAAATAATATACTTACAATTTAATTGTCCGTGTAGTTCATCCTACTTTGATATTGACGCACATATATTGAACCACATATAAAGTAAATATATGTGAATGCTCAAACAGAATACGTAAAATGTACGTGTCTGTGTATGGACGTCTGCTTAAAAGTTTAATAACACACTTATAACACAATATTAATGTCAGATAATAAGAGCCTGATTGAATGTTCGCATAGCATACTTATAATGTAAACACCAGTGTACGGAAATGTTCCTGATTGCTCACAAAGCATACTGATAGTGTATCTGCCCATTGAAGTTCATGCATTTATTTTAAATATTTATTGATCAGCAAAACTTGGTGTATTTGTTTCAAATATAATTATCTTTTAAAATGTGTAAATTCTGGGGTTTTTTTTAATTTTATGACTCCGACGACGGTTAAATTAAGGGAAATGCTCATTTTGTCCTATTTTTCGCATTTAAATATTTGTTTATATTATAAAGGAATTCTTCCCACACAAAGATATTTAGTTGATAAGTGTCTAGTTCGCTCTGAGTTATATGTGTAAATGTTTTTTCAACAGAACGTCCACTGTTAAAACCGTGATATATTTGCATAAAATGGCTTAATATATATGAAAATTGCATATTTTCGCTGTACATGTACATACATACATACATACATACATACATACATACATACATACATACATCGATTTTGTTTTGTATGCAAGAAAAATAATCTTACATTGCATTTCCGTTTAAAATAGAAAATTCCGTCCCCTGGGATAACTGTTTTCGCAGGAATTCGGCAGGGCCTCGTTCACTCTGAAACAAACTTGATCCCTCGGGACCTTATTTTCTTTCCGAACCTAAAACGCAGATAAGACATTCATAATGCTTTCCTTAGCTGACTTTCTGCTTTGCGATGTTATCAGAGAAAGAATTTTGTACTACCATAAAACGTATATATCAATATTAAAGATCGATCAATAAATATATACAAATATATATAAATATGCATGTATATTGTTAATAGCATGAGCGTAGTTGAGTTTGTACATGTTTTAAATAAAAGTATTATGCAACTATTTATGTTTCAGTTCGAAGAGGACGTGCTTGACTGTTGTTTATATCTCTTGGACAAATCTACGATGAAAGATCATGCAAAGGGCGACCCGACAAAAGTATGCCGGAAACTGTCAGCAATGGTAATCTTAAAATTTCATGTGATATTGTTTGCAGTCTCATTCAATTCATATCCTCAAGGACGCTTCGTTAACGGATCTGACGCTGACGCACAGATGCCACGTAAAGATGACATTTCCTCCAGCCAATCAGAGGATTGTTTTCAAGGTTTTGAAAGCGAAAGTAGACATCTATTGTACCGGAAGAAAAATCTATGTTTGGCTGGGATTCAAATAATCATGTGCGATTTTACCTGTTTATAATTATTACGACGAAAATTCAATAATGGCAGTGCCCATGTTTTTAATACTTGTATATGACTTTCGAAAGTTTTAGAAACCAGGGAGACGTAACCGGGACTTTTTTTCATTTATACATCAACATATGTTAATAACTATGACCGAATCAACAACCGCATTGAAGGTTATGCGTCAGCTGTTGAGACGAGTACTCTGGTTGGTTGATATAAAAATAGATAAAAAAGCGAAATTGGAAACAAAGTTATTCTAGAGAAGAATTTAAATAGGTCGTCATTAGATCTTACATTTAAAAAGTTCGTGTACTTTAGTCAGATTGATTTTGTGGATGAAAGTTTTTTGTTTACAAGGAGTCTTTGAAAAGAAAATAAGAAAAATGAATGTAGATGTTTTCCTACCCAGTACCTATACGCTTAAAGTTTTTAAACGAACATAATCTGTTATGACCAACTTTTTTTCAAACGGACCGATCGGTATCCTTCAACAACGCTGATAATACGTAGTACATTTCACTTTCTTATCTATTAAAACTGAAATACACAACGTTCTGTTTGTGCGTCGTTTTTCAGGAAGAGTATATATATTTACAAGTACGTTGTTTAGATCGAATACTATTGATCCTGTTTAACAAACACGTGTTGCTATAGTAAAGATTCTTCTATAAAAAATTACATTGTTGTTCCAGGTTATGATGGGATCACTGTTCATCTTTGCAGAGGGGTCGGAGTACTGCAAATGGGTGTCATGTTCATTTAATCTTTATTGCCATGTTCATCGAACAGAGACATTATACAGTACTGCATATTTACAAACATCGTCCTTAACACTTTCAAGTTTTTGAGTAGCTAAGCACACTGTCCTTTCGACAGCTCGTTTTCAATCATATCGATAAAAACTACGTTTTATTAAATGGGTTGCATACATGTACAATTCAAACATGACCAGAAATTTCCGAAATAGTATGAATTTTACCATTTTGGCAGAGTATTTCCTATTTCTAATAAGCGACGAAGTTAAGGGTTTGTATACTGGGATATTTTATTATTATATTTGCATTACATGATTATACGATCAATGTTTAAACCAAGTATCCAGTGAAAAATTATTATCATTGTCATTTTGTGATGAGAAGACTACTATAAGTAAATGCCATTAAGGCGTCAAAGAAATAATTATTATAACACAATTAAAAACAAGGAATACATTCACTTTAGGATGTTGTATCAAACAACATTATTGTAATGGTATATGTATGTGATATGCATAGTTAATTAGGTGGAAATTTATGAATGTTTGATCATTTAAATCTGATGAACAATATGTTTGTCCATATCACAGATCAACTCGCCAGATGATAACGGCGTGTTAACGGGAAACTGGAGTGGGAAATATCCTGCGGGAAAATCCCCTGTCTCGTGGGCCGGAAGTGTTTCTATATTACAAGAGTATTATAAGGAAAAGAAGCCTGTGAAGTATGGACAGTGTTGGGTGTTTTCCGGTGTATTGACAACAGGTGAGAGTTAGAACTCTGTGTACTATATATTATAAAACCAAACTACATAAGACAGGATCATATTTTATATTATTTCTTTATAGTATTTAACTGTAAAATAATATTTCATAGTGCAGTATCCAATGTGATAGATATGCAATATATATTTCAAAGAATGTTCTATCTCTTAGTAAAATGTTATATTCTAAAGACAGTTAAGTCTTCCTCATGATTACTTTACTGTTTATATTAAAAACAATCTAAATAATGATCTAAATGTGTGTATTTAAAAGGAAGTAGTTTTGTCCTAAATCGAATTAATTATTCATTTTTAATAAGTCGTTTTTCAAATTCAATTATCTATTTGAACAGTTCATCTCCAAATAATTTTATCTTTTTCACAGAAAGTCATGCCCCTGAAGCTTATAAAATTATGTTTAACATATCATAATTTATATGCATGTACATATATAATATAATATATAAATATATATATATATATATATATATATATATATATATATATAAAATAAACCAACTAGACAGGTTTTCATCAGATCGTTCACCAATGATCTTAAATGATCGCAACTGTAAATGTCGAACATTTCACACAAAAAAACTGAAAGGTAAATGTTACGTTTTGCGAAATTCTTCTGCAAAACTGCATTCTAAAAATAACGTAGATACCCCAAAAACATAAAGAAAACGATAACGTATTACTTTTGTTATTCTTCAGTTTGTCGCGCCTTGGGCATTCCAACACGTAGCGTTACAAACTTTGAATCGACCCACGACACTGACGGTAGTGAAACAATTGACTATCACTTTGGCGCCGACTATAATAAACTGGAAGATTTAGATTGCGATTCGATATGGTATGTAAAAAATAGTTTTCATTACATTAGTGTTCGGTAAAAGAATGCCGAGTAGGACGCATATATTATTCGGGTAAATCAAGGCAATTCTAACCTAACTATTGGCTGATATCTGATAAACACTAGTTAATGGCAATACTGTAATTATTGACATTATAAAAACAGTGCCGACGTTGGAACAGAGGACACAAATATGTTTGAAAAGTAAAAAAAGCCTTATAATAGGTGTGTACTCCGAAGTCTTTAATAGATACACGAGTCTGTCTTTGCATGGAGACGATCAAGGAATTCATTATTCTGATGGTTATATTATCCTGCTCTACGGCTAACAACAGTCGACGTTCATTCCCGAGTAGACACGTAAACAATAAAATTACAGAGCATGTATTTTTTATCCTTTCAGTAAACATAGTTGTGTTACTATATTTTACATTGAAACTCTTTATTAAGGAACTTCCACGTGTGGAACGACGTGTGGATGACACGGCCTGATCTTCCTTTAGGTTATGGCGGCTGGCAAGCAATTGACGCGACACCACAAGAGACAAGCGACGGTAAGTGTGTCTATATAGCTTAAATGACTTAAACTCTTTCGTCTTATAGGTCCCTTATTATAATAGAAGTTATAAATTCGCGATATTTTTGAGGAAACAAATAAATAAAAACGTTAACTTTTATGCTTTTGGGCGTTTTTTTGCAAGCATGAGCAGTGATGAAGCAAACACCAACTACGGAGGAATTGGTCACAAGAATAATGCACGATTCCGAATCCGAATTTGAGTTAGAAATTTCTGTACCTGTGTAAGCAAGTGCCCGATTTATGTTTTAAAATAAAACTATTTTAACAAAAAAGGTGTAAACGGTTTTATGCTTCATTTGATGCATCTATTTTATTGTTTCTGTGAGTTTGACCTGTTCAACAGGTATATCGGTCAGAAATTGCAAAATAATTTATAAAAAAAAATATTTTATATATTGTTTAAACAGTTGTTTATTTAAATACATTGTTATAAATCGCAATCACAAACATATATCTGCCGCCGAGAGTATTGTGAGAAATTTGGCGCCGAAAGAGTTTAAGTCGCATAAATTATAAATTTTGCACATTTTATCATAACATTATAATTGTATTTAGTTTTCCCTTAACAACGCAAGCAAAAATTGTTTTTTGACATATTGACTGCTTTGTGCTCTCATTTCTGTACTCTTTTTAGAATAGCATCCATTGTTTTCACTGTTACTTTTGTGTTGCAAATATTATGATCTATTTTTTATACCATAGTAGTTGCCAATATCTATTAGATCTCTCTCTCTCTTACTCTCTCTCTCTCTCTCTCTCTCTCTCTCTCTCTCTCTCTCTCTCACACACACACACACACACACACACACACACACATATATATATACACTTATCAAAACTACTCTTATTTTGGCGTGAACATCTTGTAAGCTGAAGATTTGGTGAATTTATTTATTTATTTCATTTGTGTTGAATGGTGCTGACAATTGATCATAGTGTTTGTCGTTTTGTATAGGCACTTACAGGATCGTAGCTTGTAGATAGATTTGGCACAATAAAGGTGTGATACAAACAAGGTTCCGTGTATCTTAAACTGACAATCCACATTTGCAACCGTTAACAAGATTGACAGTGCATGTTGTTATGTTTATATTCGTGACGTAACTCAGGCATTGGACATCTATGGAAACATATCTTTTATACCCCATGAGCACAAACAGGCGAACAGTCAGAATTAGCTTCGGATATATTTTATGATAAAAACAGTGTTACAGAGAGGTTGAGGTTATGGTGACTCTGATTCCCGCTTTTATTGTAGCAATTTTTATTTTAACTACTGTGACATACGTTGGAACAGGGGCCAGACTTTTGTTACTATATTAATACCGACTTAATCATACATATGCAATAAAAATGTACCTTTATAGAGCGCTGGATAATAAGACATGGTGTAAATATCACTACATTATTAATATAAATATAAATATTGAACCATAATGAGATATGAATTTGCATAAAATTAATTGATTATATAATACATTCAAGCTTAAGTTCATAGCTATTAATATAAAATTTGTTATGTGTGTCATTTATTAATTAAAACTATTTTGAAATGAATATTGTGCTATACTACTAAACCATAAATCGCATTATTTCAGGCATTTATTGCATGGGTCCAATGTCTCTGTTGGCCATCAAGCGAGGAGAGCTAAATATGCCTCACGACGGTCGTTTGGCATTTGCGAAAGTGAATGCTGACAGACGGTATATGGTGCTTGATGAAAAGACAATGAAATTCAAGTGTGTTTATATGGAAAAAGATACGTAAGTAATGCACATGTACATTTATTCTGTCGAAAGACGGTCAGTATAGGACATTCGTGACAGTATCTGATCGAAATCCGCAGTGAAATTCATTTACCATATTGATTTAAATACAGCTCGTGTGGTTCCAGAACAAAATCACTGTCGATCTCTCCAGGGAGGTATGTATCCTCCGAATGGGTGCCATGATAATTTTATTATTTTGTCATGGTATTGTGGTTGAATTACCAACCCCTGTGTGGTTCCAGTGTGTCATATGAGTTATGGCAAGAATAGTATCTCTGTGGCTCATGCATGTCGTAGGAGGCGACAATTACGATAGAATTTGCTGAAACTCTGCAGTTCTGCAGGTATCAAAGTTCTAGGTTCATTCTGCATATTAATTTGTTGAACATTGAATCTTCCTTCCTGTTAACGTGAATAACTAATAGTTTAATAAACATTACGCTTATTGGTTATGTTGTGATGAATACCAATTGTGCCTACAGTTTGGTGTTGTCCTTCTCCTGTCGTTATTTTTAAGTACCTTTCGAGCGTTTATATTCAGAGCTAACATTTCACACATATCATGCAATTTTTTTTTAATACAATGCTAGTATGCCAAAACATGAGCATTTTGCAACTATTGTCCTAATATTATCAATCAAATTCAAAACCGCCACACTAAAGCGATATGAAAACGAAACACAGGATTTAGAGGGAACATACTTAGAAATGAAAGATGTGTCGTCAATGAAGGTGGTACAAAGCTATTCAGTAACATCTCAAATAAATGGCCAGTAACATCACCATACACTAATTTCTGAAGGGCATAAATACATATACTCGTGCAAAACACGTTGCGTTTTCTCTTATATTTAAGTGTTGGCACAAACATCAGTACAAAACGACCGAAAACGCCGTCCACACCAGATTCAGAATATGTTGAGAGAGAAGATATTACGGACCAATACAAGTTCCGTGAAGGTAAATACAGATTATGTTTCAATTGTAACAGTGATGTTAGAATAAAAAGGTAATTATATAACTGTTAATCTCTATTTCCAGGGTTCTGTTTTATGTGGAATATCACTAAATAGTATGTTAAACCATTACAATTGTAAATACACATACAAATCATAACACATTTTAAGTAAGATACAGTATTTCAAAATTAATAACGTTTCATTACATTTTATAAATCTTCATTACAATAATATGATTAGAACAAAATATCTAATCTATCCGATGTTTACAGTTAGGTTAGGTTAAGCCTAATTTATTTCATGAACTATATAACATTGTTCATACAAAAAGGGATCGGGACAGAAACCTAGCTTAATTCTTTAAGGATTACCTGAAATATTATGTATTAAATGTGAAACTAACAGTGCATCATTTTGATATTTAAACGTGTTGTCTCCCTTGAACAATACAGTGATATATTGAAGGAGATCTAGTGATCAACATGGGTTGACACATACTCGTATATGAACAAATAGGCAAGGACATTCAAACATAGTTTGCATGTATAGCAAGATGATGTACTATATACCAGTTTCAATAAAATATATATCCTGTTCTGCTATATCACGATGGTGAACTATGCCAGTCTTAAAACAATATACAATCTGTTGGGTTAAAAAATGAACTATACATTCTACAAATCACAGATGGGGCAAGTTGTTGTCATGCCGGTAACATTGCGCTGTAATATATAGTATACAGAGTGTTCAGAAAGATCGAATAGATCATTTAAACACGTTTTTCAGCCGTTACTAGCTTACCAAGCTTGGCAATTTTGTCAAATTGGCGTCACTATTTAGCAACAGGAAAATTTAAAGGTCATGCAATTGTGATGTCAAGAATAGACGGTATTTGGTGTTCATGAAGTGACGAGCTTTAGAAATATTGAAATAGCCTAATATTGTTGGATTTTTACCACCCTATGAACAAATTAAGCTGTTAATCCTTAGATATTCACATGCGTATCGTAAGACCGTTATACATTTACATAAACGTTAAACACATAAAATCCATTAAATGTAAGCTAATATATTTTTTTCCATTATTCGCACACTTACTATAAAATACTTTATATCAATATTGAACAAAAAAACATTTTCAGGCTACATTTATTATATCTCATAGGTTTAGAGGCAGAAAGAGTTTCAGTATTGAAAGACAAATTGCACTTGAAGAAAAAAATGCTTGATGAGTATGGAGCAACAAAAAAGGTAAATGTTTTCATTGTTATAAAACTTTATTGTAATACATCTAAGATATACGATACAGCAACACTTCATTAAGAGGGGATTCGCCTTGTAACGATAAAATTGAAATCTATATAAGAGATACAAAAATTTTCAGCAATAAACAAATTAAATTTTGACTTCTCAGAAAAGACAACACGCCTAACATTTGCATTGTTTGCAGTATCATGTGGCCATTGTAGCCCTGCAAGTCGCTGTTGCGGCGTTAAATGGGTACTTTCACCGGTCTGCGACAGCATATTCCTTAACCCCGCAAGAAGTTACAACAAGACACCCAATGATATTATGAATGTAAGAAAGCCTGTAACAGCTATATACTGAAGGCAGAGATCAAATACAGTTGTACACATTCGTCAAGGGCAAGCGGCGTAGTGACAGCAGTGGCGTCTTCTTCGTCCAGAGTGAAGACATTGCACAGCCAGTTTGTTAGTGTCTTCAGTGACGAGAACACTAATAACATCCCAAACATGCTTGCGAATCCTTATCTCAAAGTCTACCACTTCGAAATTGGCAATTAAGGTGTCCAGAACATCCTCCAGGCCCTTGATCGCCACAAAGCAGCAGAATCAGACGCTCTACCTACACGCTTTCTTAAGGAAGCGGCTAATAAAACACATCAACACTCACATTCGTGTTCCAGGCATCATTACAACAAATCAAAGTCCCAGAACGTTTGGAGACAGGCAAATGTGACTCCAATATTTAAAAAAGGCGACGGAGATCAATCTGCCAACATTGCTTACCTCCGTGTGCTACAAGATGCTTAAACACGTCATCCACAGCAAAGTCATGACACACCTAGACTGACACCAGATACTGTCAGACCAACAGCACGGTTTCCGCAAGAAAAGACTCTACGAATCCCAGCTCATCCTCACCCTCCAAGATCTCACCGCTGAACAGCTAGACGCCGTAAGCCAGTGTTTTTAGCCCGCGAATCAGGACAATCAACCTCATCGTTTAAAGGATACTTTAATATTGAAGAAATATAAACAAACATACATCAGACAGTAATTGTATTCATGATAATACATGATAGACACATAAATAATGGAGCATAAAGTTCCACGTGTTGTTCATAATCGAAACATAACATGAAGAAACGATGTCCATATCAACTGTAACAAGGAAATTTAACTGCTTTCTATCACACTCTAAATGTTCAATGACAGAAAAGTACATGATGTTTAAGTTTACTGTGAACATTGAATTAGTGTTTTTCAGGATAAATTGAATATCTAATATTTGTTTTATATTATATTTAAATACTTAAATTTTGTAATGTTCGAAATTTAAACACATTGTACACATATATTAGGAAACTAACGAATACCAGTTAAACCAGCCACAAATCAACGACTACAGTCAAATCGGCCCCAAAAAGTCAAACTGGCCACATAATATAGTCAAACGGGCTGCATGTTATCTTTGTCGGTGCAAACTAGCCACAATATTTGTCAAACCGGCTTCACTAATGATCAATATGGCCATAGAAAAGGCTTTATCCGTCATATTAATTTTTCATGTTTTTTTTAATTTGTTTCTTACATTGGAATAAAAAAAAAGGATACATGCCTTTTTAATATCGGTGTTTGTTGTCATGCTACGACAATTAGCAAGTTACTTTAAATTGAATTCATCACAATTATCTATGTTTTGTTCATGGCCTTTGAATGTAACAAAGAATACGTGTGTTTTGTGTTTGTTGTCATTTCATGATATTTAGCACATTACATAATCAAACAATGTACTTATCAACAAATGATTAATAATTGCGTTGTATTTGATAAATCATTTATATCTATAAATCAAATATTTTAATACCCTTTGATATTTTTTGTCAAATTCCATCATTAAAGAAGTTCATATAGATTACGGATTTTTTTGAAAATATTGATTGATTAAAGTGTTTTTGAATATATAAAAAAAATGACCAAAAAATGCTTTGGTACCAACTTTTATTTAATTCAGACAAAGGTTTGAAGATGTGTGGAAGAATACTAAAGGTGCCATCCGAAATTTGAGTCTTATATATTTAATTGATAAAGTGTGATCGGTTTTGTGTTCGATTTGGTAAAAATATAATTAGATATGTGGTCGGGTTGACCTTTTTGTGGCCGGCTTGACGTGTGACAGTCTAATATGTACTTGTGTTGATTTTTTTTCAGGAGGAAATTTGTATTTAATGCATATTCACATGCTGTGACTGTTTATCCTTTAGTTTGTTAACGAGTATCTTTATATTCTGTTTTATAAAAGGACGTCGACTTTAAGATCCGTCTCAATAGTGACACGTTTATGGGAGACGATATTTTGGTTGATCTGGAGATGAAGAACAACAGCTCTGAAACTCGCACAGTCAACGGCAGAATCACGCTTTCCAGCATATTTTACACTGGATTCCCGAACAAGGTTGTCGCTGTGGAACCATTACAGAATTGCATGATAAAACCCAAATCAGGTGAACTGTGTTTTTGAGATTTAGTTTTCTTAGGCGTATAACTTGCTTCCAATATTTTTTTACTGTTGACTATTATAACAACTGTCTTACATTCTGTGTTGTGACCGTAAAACGCCGGTCCATGCTTTTACTCAGTATATTTATTGCTTCTGATTCATTTTCAACTCGTTCAATATTAAGCTAAACATGTATTAAGCTTGATCTGGCATGAAATGCACTGTATATTTCAATACTCTTTATGGACAGATACAGTGAAACAGAAACTGATGTTTTGCTTTCATTGACGCGTTTTTAAGACATACTTTCATCAGATATAATTAAGTTCTATACGCAAGCCAAGCCTCAGTGTCCATTAAAGTTTGACAGCCTAATACAAATAACTATACGTTTAAATAACTATAGTGGCATTCATGGCTAGTTTGATTGTTATATAGTCAAACATAGTTTTGAAACTTTAACATTAACAGTAGTATCTCTAAAACAAATCAGGGAAACATTTAACTTAAGAAAACAATTTAACATTTCAGAGAAGTTAAAAGGTTCAATTGGATTGAATAGAGTATCTTAATGCAAGGCAAAGTTATACATTGAGGCACTTTATCAATTAGAATATTGCCGAATATTGTAGTATATCTATTCCATAAGGTTTAAATGTGTATGTGAAACGTTCATAAAACGACTATTAATTTGATTGAAACACTTTTTACAATAATTTTTATGTGTGTATGTATGTGTACGTTTGCATGTATTTATGCGTGTATGTATGTATGTATGTATGTATGTATGTATGTATGTATGTATGCGTGCGTGCGTGCGTGCGTGCGTGCGTGCGTGCGTGCGTGCGTGTTGTTACTTATGTTAAAATATTTAACATATAGTATATATCTTAAAGAAAGTTTTATGTCATATAAGTATGGTATTGTTCTCGTCAAGGCCTGCGATTGTTATATACATCTGCTTATCAAATTTCGGATTAATATTTTAAAGATTATTTTGCAAGCATACATATTCGTTTGTTTCAGATTGTTTTGGCATTGTTCTGTTTATTCTATTTTACACTAACACCGTATTTTATATTGTTATATTGTTAAAAATGACAGAAAACAACAAGATACACAACCAATGTTTGTTTATATCCATCTGTGTTTCTATGTGGATACCACATATACTACTATACTATTTGACCGTTGTACTACCCATGCAGATAGAGTATGTCTATGACTATGTTTCTGTGTAGATACTACATATACTACTATACTATTTGACCGTTGTACTACCCATGCAGATAGAGTATGTCTATGACTATGTTTCTGTGTAGATACTACATATACTACTATACTATTTGACCTTTGTACTACCCGTGCAGATAGAGTATGTTTATGACTATGTTTCTGTGTAGATACTACATACACTACTATACTATTTGACCGTTGTACTACCCGTGCAGATAGAGTATGTTTATGACTATGTTTCTGTGTAGATACTACATATACTACTATACTATTTGACCGTTGTACTACCCGTGCAGATAGAGTATGTCTATGACTATGTTTCTGTGTAGATACTACATATACTACTATACTATTTGACCGTTGTACTACCCGTGCAGATAGAGTTTGTCTATATCTATGTTTCTATGTAGATACTACATATACTACTATACTATTTGACCGTTGTACTACCTATGCAGATAGAGTATGTCTATGACTATTCATTGGTAGGAGGTTCTACTGATAAGATGATTATTATCTATTTTACACTTATTCTGCGTTGGCTCATAATTGACGTTATATATCATATCAATTTTATATTAAACACACTTACACTTAGAATTATTTATTACATCAAATGTTCAATATTGCAGAGAAAACAGTATCCATGTTTATTCCCGTAAACGATCACATGGAGGAAACAATGGATCATTGTTTCTTCAGAGTTTCCTGTATGACACGTGTACTCGAGACTAAACAGATTTTCACGAAAACGACTGACACACGTCTTCGTAAACCTCATCTCACCATTAAGGTAATAGTATAAAACAATGGAACAGTAATCATAAACTTGGAATGCATGAGAGCGTTACTCGCTATTAATTTGAAATTACTGTCAATGTGTTCAGATCAATGTTTCACGTCTGGCTTAAGTTGCAAATGATTGTCATATACTATTTGTATTACTTATACGTTGTTGTTTGTTTCATTCAGGTGTACAGTTAACCCTTTGCTCCATAAGCATTTTCTTGGACTCTTCCAAATTGAAAGCATTGATTCACCACGTATCAGCAATGGGTGAATTATGTTTATAATAACTGACAGAGTGAAAAACAGTGCAGGAAGAGTTCAGATTGCTCGCACTGTTTTCATAGGCCTTCTGTGATTGGTGCGGGAAAACACATATCTATGAAGCAAAGGGTTAACACGCCACTTTAAACATATGGCATAATCTTCCCCAAGTGCAATTTATATTAAGTCATATAACATAACACATTTTCGGTGTATTCTTTACTCGGTCACCATCATATGCCACGAACACAGAGATATTCCTTAAAATCTCACTGCGGCGGGTGAATTTTATGTTTGGAACATTGTTCAACTACAGGAGCCGGAGAGATAATCATTATTTTATAGTTTCATTTTAAATTTAAGGATTGAATAATAAACATTAGGCCATACAAAGGTAGGCTGATGCTGATACTTTGTGTCGGGCTTTCAGCCAAATCTACTTTACTTATTAAGTCTTTACAATGCGATTTTATAATATTAAGAAATGTCCGTTTTATACTTTTAGTGTTGTTATATGCAACTGCACATGTAGGTTTTTCTTCGTTGTAACGTTAATATTTAACATTAACATATTAAATTCGATATTTCTAAAAAAACATAGTAGAAGTTTATGCTATATAATGTTGAAATTAGAAAGCAACTTTTGTAAATGTGTCTCTTATTAGTACCGCTTTGGTGTTTTGGGATAACTTTAAAATATATCTACTATACGGATGCATAAATTTTGCATTGAGGAAATATCGTTATTTTCATTTACAATATGACACTACAGTATAGTAATGACAAACAGCAGAGAGATACGGGAAATAACTCAAGGAGTCTCACCATGACACTTTGCATGGATACATGTTTCGGCTCAATGTAGTACATGATAAGTTTTGCGCACACTGCGGCACACGTATTTGTAGGTCGGTGCTACTGAACAAAGTATATATCAATTTGGTGACATGATTTAATTATAAAACAGAATAAACAAGCAAAATCTAATTGCCTCAGTCGTGCACGTTTTAAGAGCCGGCCGCAATATTGGAATTTATTATTACATTCCACGCGTATTATCGTATTCACCAGATACGTTTTACAAGTTTATTTAATTAAAAGAAATCTGACAGATCTTGATCAAAACATAGTATGTCAAATGTACATACTAATAAACTCCATTCAATTGTATTAGGCAATCGGCTACATAAGTGTTATATTTATTTAATTATTGTATATATATTTCACAGTGAGTGTAATTAAACCATCGAAGATTATCGTGGTAGTGAGTGTTTTTGATTAAAACATGAATCACGAAAACTGCTTTAGTGGATCACATAAAAAACCGTAGTTTATCATATCTTATAAAGGTCACATAAAAAAATAATATTTCTCGTAGTTAAACTATCTGCTTGATATCAGAAAAAAAGCTTAAAAAATAATCATACATTTTAGCATTTGTTTTAATAAAATGAGCAGAAAAAAAGCCGGAAGCTCCTAGGCGCCTTTAAGGTAATAATATATAAGAATATCATAACAAAATATAACATTAGAGCAATGATACCTTAATAACATTGAATATATACTAACTTAATATATTAATAAACAAATTTTCATGTTATTTGTAAACTCAATTTTAGGGAAGGGCCGTAACTAATGTGGGTATCACTTGTGGCCCGACCCAATTGCAATGTACTTGCACATTTTGCAATAAAATATGTTTAAATCAATAAACAAATAAGTTATGAAAAGTAATAACTTAAAAAACTGTTCCAGTATAAAGCAGTCCAAAATATAAATGTTATTATTTTTCAGGCGCCGTCTAAGACCACTGTTGGTGAAAAGTTCAACGTTGAAGTATCTTTCAAGAACCCGATGCCAATGACGCTTACAGGGTGTGAGCTGGTCGTAGAAGGTCCTGGGCTAAAACATCCAGATAGTATTGCTTTGGAGTAAGTAATAAACATGTAGATTGAACGAAAACACAAACAAATGATATGCAAAGTAAATTACAAACCTCAATACCTTCATAACTGCAGAGTTTCAGTGAACTCCAACCAATGCTTAGTTTATCTTACGACATATCTCATTTCTTAAAAAATGAAGGTAACAGAGTGAAATTTCAAACAGATGCTCAATAAAATCTCCTGAGGTGATACAGTATAATGACTTGATATCTTGGACATCTTGCCTTTGTTTGACTATACAATTGACGCATGACCAGCAAATAGGCATTTTAAATGATATTACATTAAAATAACCGTAAATCGTTTCTTAATGCCACATTCTAAATAGACAGCTGTTCAATTAATCAGATATATTCTTTACCACGATTTAAACGTGTGATGTGTTTCAGTTTCGGTGGAATTATGTTGATTTAGTTATCCCAAAGTATCACTGGAAAGGGTTCGAACATAAATGTGCCATGGTTACATCATGTCGGTAATTACATCGACAATGATCACACAATATAGTGCAATTACTAAATAAAGTACAATTTCATTATTGAAAAACATTATTTTGTCATACACGAAATATGTATGTCTGAATGGTATCCGATGTAAAATGTTGTTAAGACATATATATATAGACAAACGTGTATGTATATTTTTTTTATATTTATTTCAGTAATGTCGGAGCGAAGCAAACTTTTGTCGGCAATCTTCCACTGACGCCAAAGAAAATGGGCGACAAAGAAATCGTGATAAACTTCAACTCTAAACAGGTGATGGGCATCAACGGCTTCCACAAGATCACAGTTACCAAATAAGAAGGAGAGTATGTCGTGAAATAGCAAATCAGTTTAATGATATTGCACGGTGACAATTGATTGTTAAGCTCAAGCAGTGGAATTTCAATTGAGTGTCCCTATCCAATTTTTAATTTCGTGTGTTTGTTATATGCTACCAGCTTAATTAAGGAACTAGACTTTATTTAGAGAGATGTTACTGTAAATGTAAATTACACAAAGTGTCATGCCTGTTCGTACATCACTATGGAATGTTAATTCAAGTTGAAGTAAATCAGAAGCGTAACAAAGTTTTGCATTTTAAGATTATTCAAGAATTCACCCTTTTCTCTCACCTCCAAACTGTATACACAAATGCGTTTTGGACAATATTCTATCAAATTCGTACGTTAAAAACTAAAGATGCACCATTTTCATAACAAAAGTATTCGAGTGGCGGTAAAGTCGTCAGATTAATGTGCATGTTAGATCGATTCTCTTAAAATGTATGTATTTTGTTATATAGTGGAATTCATCTTATTCGGACCATTTTGATGAACGAATTATCACGGTTATTGTAATATAATTAATAAACTGTGTCACGTTCAAAGCGATTTACATTGACATGAGATGATTAACTGTGTCACGTTAATAGCGATAAACATGGACATTAGATTTTCTACAAACACATCTGATTTACAAAACTAGTGTTAATAAAACTATTCGAAAGCGTAAAGTACTTTATGAATTGAATATAACTATATGATCAACTAAACATAACTAGTGATTAAATAGAAATATCTGAACACTTAACACAGCCAAATAAACGTACAGTATTGCTTATATATCATGAATATTCGAAAATTTGAATCGTTGTTACGGTTAAGAAACATGGTTAAGCAGTTATCTTAACCATGAAAAATTATACTGTATTATTTGTTATGGTTAAACAGTTGATTTATTCGTTTATATTACATATAATAATAACGAGTTATATGTAGCATAACTTCCAATATTGGTTATGGCTGTCAGATAAACGCAGTTTGTCGTTTACTTAAGACATGAAAAGATCAGTTTGCATAACTTATAATAGTTGTGTAATTTTAAATTGTGAGAAGTATTTTTAATCATATATGCTTAAATTCCTGTTTATATTAGCTTGCACACATATACTGATTTGCTAATAAGTATCAACCCGTATTAATAAAGAGAGTTAAGACTTCAATTTTTCTTTCTTATTTTTTGTTTTCCCTAGCATTTGCTTGTATTCACTGTTCAACTATTATTTAATAGTGCCAATGTTATTATGACAAAACTCCGGATCATTTCCTCATAAATAATACATTACCAGTGATATGAACTATGTAGCCAATTATGATACAGAGACTCGCACTGCAGGTCAATGTTATTATGACAAAACTCCAGATTATTTCCTCAATGAATAATACATTACCATTAATGGAACTATGAAACCCATTGTGATACAGAGACTCGCACTGCCGGTCAATGTTATTATGACAAAAACTCCAGATCATTTCCTCAATGAACAATACATTACCATTAATATGAACCATGTAGTCCATTGCGATACAGAGACTCGCACTGCCGGTCAATGTTATTATGACAAAACTCCATATTCCTCAATGAATAATACATTACAATTGATAGGAACCATGTACCCCTTTGTGATACAGACACTCGCACTGCCGGTCAATGTTATTATGACAAAACTCCAGATAATTTCCTCAATGAATTATACATTACCGTTGATATGAACCATGTACCCTATTGTGATACAGAGACTTGCACTGCCGGTCAATGTTATTTTGACAAAACTCCAGATCATTTCCTCAATGAATAATACATTACCATTGATCGAACTATGAAACCCATTATGATACAGAAACTCGCACTGCCGGTCATATTATTATGACAAAACTCCAGATAATTTCCTCAATGAATAATACATTACCATTATTATAAAACATGTATTCCATTGTGATACAGAGACTCGCACTGCCGGTAAATGTTATTATGACAAAACTCCATATTCCTCAATGAATAATACATTACCATTGATAGGAACCATGTAGCTAATTGTGATACAGAGACTCGCACTGCCGGTAAATGTTATTATGACAAAACTCCATATTCCTCAATGAATAATACATTACCATTGATATGAACCATGTACCCCTTTGTAATACAGAGATTCGCACTGCCGGTCAATGTTATTTTGACAAAACTCCAGATCATTTCCTCAATGAAGAATACACTACAATTGATAGGAACCATGTACCCCTTTGTGATGCAGAGACTCGCACTGCCGGTCAATGTTGTAATGACAAAACTCCAGATCATTTCCTCAATGAATTATACATTACCATTGGTGTCAATGTTATTATGACAAAACTCCAGATCATTTCCTCAATGAATAATACATTACCATTGATTTGAACCATGTAGTACCCTATTGTAATACAGAAACTCGCAATGCCGATCAATGTTATTATAACAAAACTCCGGATCATTTCCTCAATGAATAATGCATTACCATTGATATGGATCATGTAGCCAATTGTGATACAGAGACTCGCACTGCCGGTCAATGTTATTATGACAAAATTCCATATTCCTCAATGAATAATACATAACCATTGATAGGAACCATGTAGCTAATTGTGATACAGAGACTCGCACTGCCGATCAATATTTTTATTATTACAAAAACTCCAGATCATTTCCTCAAATTCATTACATTGATAGGAACCATGTAGCCATTTGTGATACAAAGACTCGCACTGCTGATCAACTAAATATAGTATTGCAACAGCTTTATGACGAAGGTAAAGATAAACGAGGGATATTCGAAATGTATTGTGTATTTACTCCTTACCAATTATAACTAAATAAATCGCTAATTCTTCATTTCATACCCTCAAATTACTATCCCCAGCTAGAAATACGTACTTTTAGTCTAGTTCCATTTCCGGAAAGCGTAACGGTAGGCTGATTACAGTATACTATGAACATACTGGTTTACGGCAGAACCAAGAGCCTGCCGTGACTAATTTCTACGACCAGAGAGGAAGTTGTTCAATTTGTGAAAGAGAAAGAAGTCACATTGGACAAGGTATTGGGAGTAAGGGGTGTGTGGTAGCACTGTAACTTTCTCAGACTTCAAATAATCCGTTAGAAGGACAGAGATGTGCGATGGACATTTCATGCAAGAGGCAAACATGTATGAATACAGTGACTGGACGACGATCTTCGTAATACTTTCTCATTTTTAGTACGACATCAGGATAGTACCTTCCAGACACTTTTTTACCCTTGTTTACCGGTACCTATATTGCAAAACCTTCAACTGGGAAGAAAACTGTATAAATAATCTTCTTTACACGTCCGTTTAGCAATGACTGGCCTTCTGCCATGATTTATGGCCTACATTTTCTTTGCAATCTTTCGCATTGGTTCAATATAGTGTACACAGATTTCGTCACCAGTGACAACATGTGTAAACTACCTTTGGTTACATTCAGGGAACATTTTAACCCGCTTGTTTTGCAGTTCAAATCGTGCCTTCTTTTGGTCGTCGGTCAACAAGATGAAGATCATGCACATATATCGCGTATCATTTCGATTTAGACACGATTTTCTTACATGTTGCTGTCTTTGGCAGACCAAATAAATGAACTACATGGGTCACCAACTTCAAACAGATGATAACAGAACCGTCAATATACAAAAATGATAACAGGTGTCAACATCTTTAAACGGTTGTTGACAAAACACAGTGACAACAGTGGTAACCACCTTTAAACGGTTTGCGACAGAACCGTCAATATACAAAAAAAGGGTCACCACCTTCAAACAGTTGGTGAGAACCGTCAGTAAACAAAATATTGGCTATATAAATAAAAATGACAATATGGGTCACCATCTTTAAATGTTTAGTGACATAACCGTTAATATACAAAAATGTGACACCGGCAGCCACCACCTTCAAACATTTGGTGACATAACCGTCAATATAAACAAAGTGACAACAGGGGTCATTTATATCAGACGTTTGGACACATAACAGCTAATACACAAAAAGTGGCAATAGAGTTCACCATCTTTAAACGACTATTGACAAAACAAAGTGACAACAGGGCTGTCAATTTGCAAAAAAAATGATAACATGGGTCACCACTTTCAAACTGTAATTTATATAACCGTCAATATAATAGAACAAATCTACTAATGTTAACTTACTTGAGATAGCGTCTGTATTTAATATAGACTTGTCTGTAACAGAGTTTGTATATTGTTCAGGTTTTGGTAGGTTTGTCATGGAATACATAGTATTTTTCTGAAGAGGCATGACTGGCCTCTTAGCAGATTTGCATCACCTTTAAACGGTTGGTGACAGAACAGTCAGTCTAAAAAACAATGACAACATTGGTCACCACCTTTAAACGGTTAGTGACAAAACAAATTGACAACAGGGGTAACCGCCTCCAAACGTTTAGGGACAGAAACGTCAGTATATAAAAAAAGTGACAACAGGGATTACTACCTTTGCACGACTGGTGACAAAACCGTCAAAATTAAAACTTGACAACTCGTGTCACCACCTTCAAACAGTTTGTGGCACAGGCATAAATATAAAAAATGACAACAGTGGTAGCCAACTTGAATCGGTAAGTGACAAAACCATCAATATACAAATAGGTGGCAATAGGGGTCACCACCTTCAAACGCTTGGTAACAGAACCGTCAATATACAAATAGGTGGAAAGGGTCCTCACCTTCAAGCGGTTGGTGACATACCGTTAGTATACAAAAACGTGACAACAGATGTCACCACCTTCAAACGGTTAGTGTCATAACCGTCAACATACAAAAAAGTGACAACAGGGGTCACCACTTTTAAACGGTTGATAACAGAACCGTCACTATAAAAAAATGTCAACAAGTGCTTTTAAGTTTATATCTGAGTATAATTTGCTGGGGATGAAATGAAACTTCACATAGATTTTGAAGAAGTTCTGATATTGTACAAGTTACAAGACTCATATATTGAATTTTCACACAGATGTGTTCCTTGTTTAACAATTCAAATGGCCAATGGCTTCAAAAGTTTGTAATTCCTAAAATTAGCAAAAAGACACGCATGTGAACAGTATCTTAATAGAACTATTTCGATTCATCAGAGTTGGATTAGAATCATGTGTACTTCTGCTGTCGGTTAAGTAAAAAGATTACTGAATAAAGTTTATTTTCATTAATTCGAAACAATGTTTTGTCATACGCAAATTATGAATGTTTAAATGGTATCAATCGTGTACCGTGGTTTTTTTTTTAAACTACTGTATGATTCACACAGGAGTCATGTAAAAGACTACAGATATGTGTGAAATAACACATAATGAAACTTTAAAGGGACTCTATCTGGAAAATAATCTTTGTCTTTAAAAAATGAAGTTATTATTAAAGTAAATAAAAATCATCTCATTGTCGTTATCCGGAAAGTTTTAATATGTGAAATCCAACAAAACGTGACAAAATCGATTTTTCAATTGGAGTGGTAAACGAAATCACCATTTTTAAAAATAGACAGCACTCAAATACTGCTTGACGTCCTTTCGCTAGGTGTAATATTAGTGATATCCATTATAATCATATATATATATACAATTTGATAAAAGTGATATAGTAACGCTTCTGTCTTAGTCAATTGTAAAGAAATAAACCGATTTTTTTAACCTATTTATTTTACCTCGATTGTCAAACAAGATCTTACCACCTAAACAAGATATACTCGAGCCTTCTTTGGTAGAGAGAGTCAGTACTGAGCTAATGCGGATAAAGGTTTCCTTATGCGAGACAAAAACAACATCGGCAGATTCCTTTACAATTTACTAAAACCAGATAAATGTGTATCAAAACTGGGTAGTGTATACATAAGATTTAAACAATACGTTATACAAAACCATTATAATCAAAAATAAATATTTTATTATATGATCTAAAAATTCTTACTGGCAATAACAAAAGTAATTTATGATATTTAACAGTTTTTACTTTGGGTTTCGGAAAACTATGCAAACAATTACACAATAGCACGGTTACTTACACTTGCCGGTGGGCATCGCAAGTGTTAGCCGAACCCAATGATTGTATTTAAATGGCAGTCAACAAGTTACTCGCGTTCGATTTCAGCAAAAGTATCAGTAATGAAGTTGCCGATACGGCGAAAGTAGGCAACTGATTAATCAGTTAATATTTCCTGCCATTTTTTACAAGAAAAACAATTGAATAATCAGTTTGAATATAAAAATAACATTATATTATCATTACGTGCCCGTGCTTGGATGGTTATGACGTCTAAACAATGTACGATTTATTTGTATCCGCCAGGGTTAGAATCCCAACCGGGGAATGTCATTATTGATAACTTTTTGTATTTGATTAAATTCATTTCATTTAATTATTTAAATACTAGTGTTAAATAAAATTTGTAATCGTTACTTAGTGACATTTTGTCATTTCCTATGCGAAAAAGCTAGTAAAAGCTCAGAATTCATACATTTATAGTTTATATAATAAAAAAAAAATGGACGTTTCAGCTTTTCAATATGATGTGCTATGCACAAGAAAAACATAAGTATTGATTAATTACTCATTTCTGGTACAAAGCACAACATATTGCACAGCTGAACAGTCAATAATTGTATAATGCTCCATACTTTTTCCGAAATTTCTTCGTATGTTTTATTTGATATGCGGTGGGTTGTATGATACTCAAATATATATGCTTTTCTCCATTTAAATAAATACTTGTAGTATTACCGCTAAATGTCCCTCCTTAGTTAAATAGAGAAAACAAATTTAAACGGCGAGACAAATAATCTCTGGCCACTTTATAACTTGACACCGTTTACAAAACAGAACCAAGCGTCGTTTTTTTTTTGAGCATGTCAATAACGAAAAGGCAACCAAACTTTATTTTATCGGGATATTGTATTCCTTCTCTGCTTAATTAGTTTCGATTAAATTATCCTCATTTGGTATTTATTTACATACACTAGACGCATTTCAAATATTACGAAATGGTTTGTATTTACCTTGCAATCAATAACCAATGCCAATAACCAACGCACACTATTGGCGACCGTGTTTCTTTCTTTTATTGTTTATTTGTTCAACCAGCTGACCTGGTTAACGAAAAACTATTGCATTTAAACAAGTTCAAAACAGAAGTGAGGTAAATACTTCCTACTTGAGTATGAATGTACTCGTCGTATGTGTTTTTGGTTTGTTGATCAATTCTGTTATTAATGCAAGTTATACCATCTATATGGAATATGGTACCCTTCAAAATACTATCAGTGATAATGGGACAATTGCCGATTACAATCTGAATAATTCTGGCCCATTTTGTTGGAGGATCTGTTATAATAATATGAACTGCGTGTCATATTTTGAAAACGTAATAACAAGGAGATGTCGGCTAGTTTCATGGGTTCTCAGTTTTGAGGATGTTACTGCAGAACATGGTTGGAGATATTATGGTAAGTCTACTATGGAACGTGCAAGATATATAATGGTAAGTTTACGACGGAGCTTCACTGGAGATATTATGATACGTCAAATACGGAACATGGCTGGAGATATTATGGTAAGTCCACTACGGAGCATGCAAGATATATTATGGTAAGTCCACTACGACACGATGCTGGAGATATAACAGTTTACTAAGAACATGGCTGAGTTTATATTATTAAGTCAACTACAGAACATGCCTGGATATATTATGGTTAGTCCAATACGGAGTATGGCTGGATATATAATGGTAAAACTGCTACGACGCAATACTGGAGATATTATGGTAAGTCCGCTACGGAGCATGCAAGATATATCATAGTAAGTCCACTACGGAGCATGCAAGATATATAATGGTAAGTCCAATACGGAGCATGGCTGGATATATTATGGTAAGCTTACTACGGAACATGGCGGGATATATTATGGTTAGTCCACTGCAGAACATGGCTGGACATATTGTTGTAATTCCATTACGGAACATGGCTTGAGATATAATGGTAAGTCCACTACGGAACATGGCTGGAGATATTATGGTAAGTCCACTACGGAGTATGGCTGGATATACTATGGTAAGTACACTACGGAGCATGGCTAGAATTTTTCTTAAAAATACTCTACGGTACATGACTGGGTTTATAATGGTTAACCCACTTCCAAGCATCGCTAAAGTTTTTCTGAAAAGTATTCTGCGGAACATGACTGGAGATATTATGATTACGGAGCATGGCAAGACATTTTCTTGTAAATACACCATAGAATATGGCAGAAAATATTATGGTAAGTATCCCACACGAACGTGGCTGGATATATTATTGTTTATACACTACATGACGTTGCTTAAGAAATTATGGTTAGTACACTAAAGGACGTGGCTAAAGATATTGTGGTAGGTACACTAACAAACGTGGCTGAAGCTATTCAGATAAGTATATTAAAGAACGTACTTGAATATATTACGGTAAGTACACTACAGAACGTGGTTGAAGATATTATGGTAAGTACACTAAATACATGACTGAAGATATTAGGATAAGTACAATCAAAAATGTGGCCGAAGGCATTATGGTAAGTACATTACAGAACATGGCTAGTGATACTATGGTCAGAACATAACAGAACGTGGCATACGGTATTATGTTTATAACAATACGAAGCATGGTTGGAAATTCTCTCATAGGTGCATGGTAGGAGTTTTTCTGGCAGTTACACTATGGTGCATTGTTGGAGCTTTTCTAGTAAGGACAATATGGGCCACGGTATGAGGGTTCTCTCATACGTACACTACAGAGCATGGAATGCATTTACTGGCAGGTGCGACACGGTATGAATTTTCTTGGTTAATACATAACGGAACATGGTAAGAGCTTTTCTGATAAGTAAACTATGAATCATAGTGGAGCTATTCTGGCAAGTACACTATTGAGTATAGTTGGATATTATGTGGTAAGTTCGCTGCGGATCATGGTTGCAGTTATCATGGTCGATACACTACAGAATACGGTTGCGGTTATTGTTGTAAGTATACAACGAAGCACGGTTGCAATAATCGTGACAAGTACAATACAAAACACGGTTACAGTTATCATAGTAAGTACACTACGAAACACGGTTGCTGTTATTATAGCAGTACACTACAGAACACTGTTGTGGTTAACGTGGTATGTACACTACGAAACACGGTTGCAGTTATCATGGTAAGTACACAATACAACACGGTTGCAGTTATCATGGTAAGTACACTACAAAATACGGTTAATGGTAGATACACCGCGGAACATGGTATTAGATATTATGGCTGATATACAAGTACAATTTTGTAAGTGTTATTATGGTGGATACATGTGGAACATTGTTTGAATTACAATGGTAGATGCAGATGGAACATTGTTAGTGTTATTATGGTAGAAACATGTGGAACAATGTGTGTGTTTTTATGAAAGATACAAGTGGAACATTGTGTAATTATGGAAGATACACCTTGGAACATGGTTTGATTTGCAGTGGTAGGTACACGTGGAACACTGTTAGTATTATAATACACATGGAACATTATTTTGGTAATTATGGCAGATACACGTGGAACATTATTTGGGTAATTATGGTAGATACACCGTGGAACATGGTTTGAAATTTTATGGTAGATACAACAGAAAACATGGTTTGAGTTATTATGGTAAGTAAAAACAATTTTAATTGCCAGCGAAATCTTAATTACAGTATGTTGTTCACTATACCTGCGCTGCGCGAGGTCATCAGTGTATTTCACCAAGTAATTTAAGGTGGGTTCACATTTCACAACATAACATCTCAATACCTATACACTACGAGTACAGGGCTCACAGCTTGCAAAAAATATAGTTTACGCCACCAGAGATCCAATCGTTCAGTAAATATATCCCAATAACGTTGATTGTATTAATCCATCTTAACAAACCAGAAAATATATTAAATTCCTCTGTTATTCAACTCTGTTTCAGTACACTCTTATTGCAAGAAAGGCTATGTATTTGCTATTCCATCACAGCTCTGTTTTAAGCTGTATGAAATTCCGTTGACAATTCCGGAGGCAAGGAACAGATGTGCGCTGGATGGTGGGCGTTTGTTACAGATACACACAATTGCACAACAACTTTATGTGGCCAACTATTTGCGTAAGACTTTTATATTTTGTACCGATTACCTCTGCTTACTTGCCCTGTCCAGGGAGGAGTCCCCTGAACCTGATACTCAGTGAGAAATAGAATGATGTTTAATGCCATAACACATGACATGTTACATATAGCAGATCCAGTTTTATTGGTGGACGAATATCTGAGAACGAAAAACGTGTAGAACCTACGTCCTTTTATTCCGTATGTCACTAACAACTTACTCATTAAGATGTTAGGCTTTTGTTTAAACCGAATTCTAATTTCATTAGGCAAGAGCTTTTATTATTTTAAATGATTTTACATAATATTTAGAAACGATGATATTTGTATAAGCCATTTCTTTTAAGTTTGATTTTAGAAAATAATTTTCTACGTTTCCTTATAGTTCTTATAATGTTTATTGATAAATGCTTTGTATAACAAAGATTTTAAGATATTTTTTTTGTGTGTGTGGGGGGGGGGGGGGGGGGGGGGGCGGGGGGTGGTTAAACATTTTTTCATTTTATGGTTTTGCAGCGTTTACGTATGTCATCTGTGTAGAACAATGATGTTATTACAACGATTTTTTTATTTCTTATTTGTAAATGTATTTTTCTTATAAATATTATTCAAAATAAACAACGATTTTGCAACATTTCTTGTCAGTTTTTCCATTAGTTTTACGGAAGAATATCCAATACGATGTGCAGTAACATTCATATTTACAATTTCAGAGAAATTAAATTACTTGAGTCAGCCTACAATTGATGGAAGCCGAGCCAATGTAAACGATACATTCAAATTTGAAGATGGGTCTGTTATTGAATCGCCATTTTGGGCACCTGTTGGCAACAAACTTGATTCCAACACAAACAATTGTATAAAACTGAAGATATACTCTGATCGTTTGTGGTCTGCAGCTTATTGCCAGAGACAGTTCAGTTTTATATGTGAGATTCTTATAAATTATTAAAGTTGATAACGTTTATATACATGTATATATGATTTTATCGTACACAAGGGTGAATGAGTGTAGCTGCTGTGCAACTAATTTACACTTTATCTTTGACAACCATGATCATAGATAAATGTACTGAACGTACATACGTACCCATGCAAATGCAAAAAAAAAAAAATTTGTTTGTACAAAATAAAATTGAATGAAAGTTCCTGTTGGTACATAGTATTATATATACCGTTTTTATGTTATTTTCGTGTACAAAAGTAATGTTGAAGAACGTACTTGTAGGAACGTTGTACAACATATACCGTTTGAATGTAATGTTCGTGTACAAAAGCAATATTGACGACGAACGTACATGTTGGTTCGTAGTATAACATATATACCGTTTGTATGTAATGTTCATGTACAAAAGTAATGTTGACATACGTAACTGTAGGAACATTTTACAATATATACCGTTTGTATGTAAGGTTCGTATACAAAAGTAATGTTGACGAACGTAACTGTAGGAACATTGTACAATATATACCGTTTGTATGTAAGGTTCGTATACAAAAGTAATGTTGACGAACGTACCTGTAGGAATGTTGCACTACATATACCGTTTGTATGTAATAATCGTGTACAAAAGTAATGTTGACGAACATACCTGTTGGTACGTAGTATGTCCTATATACCGTTTGTATGTAATGTTCGTGTACAATAGTAATGTTGACGAACGTACCTGTAGGAACGTTGTAAAATATATACTGTTTGTATGTAATGTTCGTGTACAAAAGTTATGTTGAAGAACGTATCAGTAAGAACATACGTACCCATTCAAATGCAAACAAATGATATTTTTGTACAAAATAAAAAATGAATGAACGTACCTAATGTTGTAGAAACGTTATACAACATTTACCGTTTGTAGGTAAGATTCGTGTAGAAAAGTAATGTTGACGAACGCATTTGTTGGTACGGTGTATAACATATATACCGTTTATACGTAAGGCTCGTGTACAAAAACTGCGAACTTGCCTGTTTAAAGTTGAAACAAATAATACTATAGCTATGTATTGTTCTATTCTCAGTCGAATATAATACTAGGTTATTGTACAGTGTTTTTAAGTTATAAAAAAATTATATTGGACAAGATGCTCTAGGTGTCACCAGAATACGTACGAGTACAATAGATTACCAATATATAAGCACATTGTACAAGGCACTGTAAACTGATATTTTTATTCTAAACATCAATCTAAATGAATTGAACAAAAGAGTAATCAAAATTAATAAATATGCTATGAGAGCAAATCTGTAGAAGAAGGAAGATGTAGTGACAGCTATCAATGTCTCGATCGTCATGTGGGACATCTTGTCGGTTGTTTGTTTTTATCGTTGAAATTTCTACTATAGTTTAATCGCCATCTTGAATATTTTTGAACTGTACAATATAAAATATTTCATTGTATCCAATAATCTTCTACATATTGTACGTTCACTCAGTAACACCTGGAGTGGGCGATTGGCTCTGCACTTATACAAGGTTTTGAAATGGTTCACTGAATTAGCATTTTTTACATTTATTGGAAGTCTATTCCAAGTATTTCATCCTGAATACATTAAAGATATTCTATACAATTCATTATTTGGTCGTGGAGTACATGTATTTAGGTAAGATGAATTCATTCTTTACATGTAAGCGTAAGCCAATCACCTATCCCAATGTTACCACGTGACCGTACAATATTGTAGAAATTTATTGGATCCAGTAACTTTAATATAGTACAGTTCAAAATTCAAGATGGCGATTAAAAAAATAAGAAAATAAGTTAAGTAGATATTACAACGTATAAACAAACAACCGAAAAAATATTCCGCATGACGATGACGTTGAGAAAATCTGGATATCTGTCACTGCAATTCCTTCGTCTGCCGCTTTGAACACATAGTTTATTTACTTGATTTTTCGTTACCCTTTTGATAAATGTCTTTCAGAATGAGGTATATCAAAAGATCATGTTACAGTGTTTTGTACAATATGGGAATATATTGTACTGATACGTATTGTGGTGAAAGCCATAATGGTCTCGGCGCCTACGGTGTCTCGTCCAATATGGTATTCACCACAATACATACTCGTACAATACATTCCCACATTGTACAAATCACTATAAAATAACCTTATAATCTTGAATGTATATCAGTATTAAGAATAAATTCATTCCTTAAATATGACAGAGTAGGATATATAACGATTTCTGATCAAGTTTAGTTTCTAAAGATGAATTACTATTTCCTAAAATGATACAGCAAGAAATAATATGGGATAAATATTGGTAAAATATATAATAATGAATTATACTTTTTGATGACTTTACCCACATCTTCATTCCAATAAATGGTTTTATCAATTGTAACATCATTTTATGTAATTATCTATAAGGAGAGAAATTATTTTGATATAATCCTTTTCACATTGTACGCGCTAATCACTTGTTTCACAAAGATGTACATTATAAAATAAATATGTTTAAACTACTTATTACATCAAATAACTTTTTCAATTGTACTGTAATACATTTCTTACCCGTTAAAAATAACAAATAAAGGCAATTTTTTTTTCATACAAACGATTTCTTTTGTGTTTAGATGAAATATATTACATTTTAGTTTTCAGTACATTGATAGACATGCCTTTATAGTTACACCATGTACTAGGTTTGGTTAAGTTATTTGATAAGTCATCAACAATGCAACTGGCCGATAAAATTTATATAGAAAAGTGTTTGGTTTATTTTGTAAACATATCAGGCAAATCATTGATATAGATTAAAATTAAAATAGCTGTAAGGGAGATCCCTGTGGAGCTCCAGATGCAATGTACAAACTATGAGATGTAGTTCGAGATACTTGATCAAATTTTATAAATATTGTTCACTTCACGGACGATTCATCATTATAGTACATGCTTTTGAATTATGTTAAGTAACAATCAGAAAGCGTTACATGCTATACAAAGTTCGCTTTATTTTGTCATTATTTCAGACCTTTAGTTTAAGAAAGACAAATGACAGGTTTTAGGAAGACATCTGATTAAATGAACCCATGGTGTTTGTGTACTCGTAATTTGACCTAGTGATCCCATTTGATATTCATTAAAGATATACATAAAGAGAGTAAGAGCTTTGTTAAATGATTTTATACTTTGATTGTTCGCGAAAACTTGTCCACGGCTATGATTAATAGTGTATTGCCTCAACAGGCATACAACAACTATTCAATTGTGCCTACAAGCATTCAGCAATTATTCAGTTGCCCCAACAGGCATACAACAAATATTCAGTTGCCCCAACAGCCATACAATTATTATTCAGTTGCCCTAACAGGCATACAATCATTATTCAGTTGCCCCAACAGGCATACAATCATTATTCAGTTGCCCAAACAGGCATACAATCATTATTCAATGTTCAATTCAATTCAAAACGATTATAACGCCCTGTGCAGAACAGAGGAACAGTAACGTTCAAATTTAATTCCCCAGCCCTGTGCTTATAATCAGCGGCTAGGCATTGATGACATTCATATTCAATTGTATATTGTTGAGTTCGCGTTTACGCCATAAATAAGAATGTTTACATTTACTGAACCCTGTGACGGAGGTCATGCAAATATAAAACTAGACATTCCCACTTATAATCCTTTCAACCATTTGCATGAGCTATCACTTCTCAAGCCATGAAGCATTTTTAATGTAGCAGAGATCGTTGGTACCACTCCACTTGATGTTGGTGCTCTGTACTCCAGGTCTTCATCTTCCGTTTAGTTTACCATCGTTATAGAGTTCCCCGCTGAACCATATGATAGTTGTGTTGGTTTTCCGTCTTCTGCATGCCGATTACATATGAAATATAAACTAGCGGCAGAAAATGTTTCATACAATATAGGGTGGGATGGTGGGTTTTATATATATAGCAATTCAACAAATTGTTTAAATTGAGTTTTAAAGTTTATCAATCTTTTTCCATCGTCTTCCGATTTTGACCTGGTAAGAGAAAGGAAACTGCAGTGCCCTTTATTAACAAGAGACACTAATCTACATTGTTCTACTGATTGAGGCGCGACTAGGGTTTTTTAATTACACTCAAGTAGTTTAAACCCTGAGATTAATTGATTTATTAATATAATTTATCATAAATCTTATTATCTAAGACCTTTAGTTTAAGAAAGACAAATGATTATTTATAGGAAGACAACTGATTAAATGATCCCAAGGTGTTTGTGTACTCGTAATTTGACAAATGACCTAGTGAACATTTGATATTTAATAACCATATACATAAAAAAAAAGAGAGTAACAGCTTTGTAAAATGATTTAATACTTTTATTGTTGGCGAATGATTAATATTCAATTGCCCCAACAGGCATACAACAATTATTCAATTGCCCTAATAGGCATACAACAATTATTCAATTGCCCCAACAGGCATTCAACAATTATTTAATCGCCCCAAATGGCAAACAACAAATATTCAATTGCCCCAACAGGCATACAATTATTGTTTAATTGCCCCAACAGGCATACAATCATCATTCAGTTGCCTCAACAGGTATAAAGTTATTATTCAGTTGCCCCAAACAGGCATACAATTATTATTCAGTTGCCCCAACAGGCATTCAACAATTATCCAATTGCCCTAACAGGCATACAACAAATATTCAATTACCCAAACAGGCATTCAATCATTATTCAGTTGCCGCAACAGGAATATAGTTATTATTCAGTTGTCTCAACAGGCATACAATCATTATTTACATGCCCAAACAGGCATACATTGTTATTCAATGTTCAATTCAATTCAAAACGATTACCACGCCCTGTGCAGATCAGAGGACCAGTAACGTTCAAATTTAATTCCCCAGCCCCGTGCTAACATCAGTGGCTAGGCATTAATGACTTTCATATTCAATTGTATATTGTTGAGTTCGCGTTTACCGCCAAATGAAGGGACATGAGGTTTCTTAATCAACATGGCCCTTCACTGCCACCAAAGTCAGGGAAGCAAACGAATCAACGGTTATCAAACAACATATATTTCCTTAGGTTTTGCCGTGGACCACGTTTCGTCTCGCATCAATCAGCAAAAAACATTAAAACACGTATTTTATTCTGAAGGATAGACCGATACATTCTCAGACACTATATTTTCGATTGTAGCTTGAATAGTATTTATAAATATGCTTGTTCCCAACTCGGTAAAATACACACCGTCGGACTCGATGTGTTCCAATGTTGGCCTTATATCAGGGTAATGAACGTATGTTCCCCAAATTGAAATCATGTATTATGTTATATACGAATTAATTCTGGCTCTGGCCTGATTTAAGGATTGAATACATTGTACTGATAGGTCTTACTTATCCTTTTATCTTGGTGGTATTTGAGAAAATACAATTTCTGTTTTAGGAAGAATTTCATAATTTCATCAATGTCTTTCCTAGTGTTTGCTCTTAGTCCTTTTAGACAAATATTTCACTTTTCTGACCAAGTTCATCGATCTTAAACCACCTTTTGCATGCCACCATACATCTATTCCTATTCTTTCTAAACCAAGAATGTCATATAGTTGGAAGAACTTTTTTAAAAATATCACTCGTTATTGGGTATCTTGTATCAGTAAAAGATAGTATCTTTTTCATTCATTCCAACATTTTGCTTACCACAAATGTTTGAGTAGAATCATTTATACCTTGCATCTTGCAGTTATAACCAACTGCTGCCAAGTATAAAAGAACAGTTAAGTCTATCAAACCATGAAGGGAAATATATGCTACAAATTGTGTCACATGCTGAATTTGTAGTTGCCAATTTTCCTGTGATTTGTGTTTTAATCTATAAATCCGCTAAAAAATCTAAGCCACAATTATAAGCTGTACGTGTATTTTCAGATAAAGACGCTTCTATCAATCCATTCATTTCACCTATACGAGCAGCGTTTGGAAATATTTCGGAATGGGAACTGGTTCTTGGTTTGCTTTTGGCGCTAATGATCGGAATCTGTCGCACTGTTAACGAGAAATATAGTCACAAATTGAATTGTGTTTACAAGCACATGCATTGTTCTGAATGTTATATTGTTTTTCATCGCAAATACAACTTATTGTCTTATGAAATTCATCACTGGTCGTGATTTGGACGGCTTCTTATTTATTTTAGTTACTTACGCCATGTTATCAGTGCGGAAGCAAAAGCAATCAGCACCAATTGTAAGAAATTCTAAAAACGAGATGTCCTTGAGAATGTAACTTTCTTTTCAGAAAGCTGACCAACCAAGAAAAAAAAAACAGTGCCCTTTAAAAATGTTCCGAAACCCAATTCAGCTGACCCGGCACGATCGGCATATAATTCTAATTCCGTATTAAATGTCCACTGCGTGTCTTGGATGAAGATTTGACTATTATTTAAGAAGGATAGCCATATCAATAAATCAGTTTTCATTCCGCGTTTTACTCGACTGAAATGATAGCGCCTTTTTATCCCAGACATTAGTTTAAACAGTATTTTATTCAAACATGTACATCATTTTAATACATATAACATTATCCACAATAACAAGAGTACATCGAGGGGTTAGGGCTAGAACGTCGTTAGTCCAATTTTGGTCACAAATGACATTTTGGTACAATATTATATATTTTTTCTGCTCTATCTTTGACTCCAATATGGAGTATTATGTCATTCAATTGAAGATAAATATTGCATAATAACCATATGTAGTAACTGCTTATCATCTACTTTGTGTTATGCCAGAACGTTGTAAGTACTTTTTGTATAATGCCAGAACGATGCAAGTGTACTAACTGCAGTGTGTCTTTTCTACTTTAGCCAAATATTTTGCGACAAAATGTAGTAAGTAAATTTGCTGCTTTTAAGAAAAACACAGTTTCATGTTGATCATGAAGTCATAATGAAGCAAGTGTATTTAAGTCATTTTTAAACATACAAACATAGTTTATGTTTGTGGTAAATGCATTCAATTTGTTTTGAAAATGTAATAAGTTAGCATTTATTTGTGATAAGTCGTAGCAAATGTATTTAGAAATTAATAGGGATATAATAACAGACAAGTCAAATACATTTGGAGGAAATACAGTGAAACAGAGTGTAGACACCAGAATAAGATGTGGAAAATAAAGTTTAGATATAAGTGACAGAAATAAAGTAACAGCTAGTTTAATTCAGAATGGTGAGGCAATGTTTATTGCAATTAAGATTACAGATAAAATAAAATGTGGAGCGCGTGGTTCAGTGGCAGAGCACCTAACCCGTGATTTAAGGGTCTTGGGTTCGATTCTCCGCCATGGCTATGCGTGGTGTCCTTAAGCCAGACATTTTTTTTTGCATATGCGTAGTACTGGTTCAACTTAGGAAGACTTGGAGCGTGATTTGTCTAAGTTGTGATGACTTGTTTCACAATTGAAATAAAATAAATAAGTTTAAACTAAGATAAAATAGAAAATGATGTTAACAAAGACAATGATTGTGACAACTTGTGTCAAAAAATGTTCTGAAACAAGTAAGGATTCCAATAATGAAAGTTATATTAATATAGATATTCCATTTGCTGTCCTAAAGAGATCTTATAAGAACCACAGTCGGAGATCTTTATTTAGGTCAACAACAAGTGAAAGTGACTTGGATATATCAAGTAAAAATGAATAATGTTGATGATGTTAACAACCCTACATTTAAGTTAAATAAAACAGACATGGACTCAAGTGATTCGGATAACGATAGCCTTCCTATTATCAGTAAAAAGTAAAGTAAAAAAACAAGAAACGGAGTAACAAGGGGGCAAAAACACACCAAGTATGAGATAAATGAAACGTAAGTCAGCTAAATATACACTGCGCAAGCACCAAAAAACACATAAATGGGATACTTACTGGAAAAATAAGCCAACAGCATTGTCAAGATATAAAAGGCTAACTCCAGGAAGACCATCAATAGCAAGACTCCTCAAGTAATTAAATGGGCCAAGCTGAAAAACTACAACCAACACAGGCCAAGGCAATTACTTGGTAAACAGCACACTCATAATGCGCTATTTATATTTAATAGATCAAGTCAGAAATTGCTTTTTCAAGGCAATTCAGTTTTCTATTGATGAGTTTCAGACACCGGAAGAACTTCGGCATAGTGTATATGAACATCTTATTAGCCAATTTGAATCGTATATATATATTGTAACTAATAATGCAAACGACAATTATATGGAATAGGTTGAATACCTCAGAGGAGAAGGCAACTGGTCTAATGATCTTTCTGATGCTTTACCATTAGCTATATTAAACCTACTAAGCAAAGAATTGAAAATTTATTGTAGTAATCGGTCACATCTATGAAATTAAATCATCAATTCAACATCACTTTCAAGATGTTGAAAGTGTTTTAAATGTACTGGTAGCGTATTTGCAAATACCTGACATTGAACAATATCAGGCATGCTGCAAAATTTTTTTTTTTTTTCAGCCATTCTACACTGTAGTGGCCCATTTATTTTCCAATTAACAACATGGATAATTATATGTTTGAGCGAGAATAAACAAATCTGAGCAATATCAATACAAGTATTCCATATTTCCATAAAAACACTCTCTCGATCATACTCTTTCACTCATTTTTCAGCTGTCAATCTTATGTTTTTTGCATTTAGTTTAAATAATGGACATCACAATAGAGAATAAAAAAGAACAACTCTGTGTGCACGGTTACTTACGATACAGAAATAATAATAAAAATAATATGTTACATTATGGTTGGTGTTATTTTCAGGGTCTACTTACTTGTTTCATTTGTTTTAATAAAACATTTCTTACTTATTAATTGTGTCTATATTAACATTTTAAACATTTTTTTACCAGAACCTGGATAAAACACAAGTTGTATGGAAGGAAATTAAAACCAGTATTTATCAAATTAATCTTGAAGTAAAGTTTTGAATTTATTCCATTTTTTTCAAAAGTTTTTATGGTATTATTTTTAACTGCTATATATTTGTTTGCCCTAAAGGAATGTTTAAGTCTTTTGTGAAGTGCAGTTATAGATAATGGAGAAGTCAATTTTTTGGCTGAGAATATATAGTATTTAATCTCTAATATGATCTGCATATCAGCCATTATATATTGTTCTCCTATATTAAATATAAATAATTCTTCTATAAATGGTAAAGTTATACTGTTCCTTATAAACCATGTTTGTATTTTTTGAAGAAATGATCTTGTTGAAGGACATGTCCAGAATAAATGAATAATGCTTTCCTCTTGATTACAATAAGAACATAGTGAGCTTGGGACAGCTTTAATTATTTTTAAATATTTCTTTGTTGGTAAAATTCTATGGTTGATCCTGACTTGAAACCATTGTAAAATTGAGCTATAGTTATATTTGAAAGGTGATAAGAATATGTCTTTCCACGTTTTCTCAGAGATATTATAGATTTGCTCCCATTTAAATTTTGAAGTGGGTACTTCATCATTATTATTTAAAATATTGTAAAAATGTTGGCATCCTTTTATAGATTTAAAGTATACATTTATATTGGTGGGTAAAAGTGGATTTGGCATCTTTTTATTGTTGATGGTTAGGCCATATTTCTTTGCTAATTTTTTATTGCTTGTATTATTCCATGGAACTGTAGATAGTTGTTTTTATGTTGTATATTGTTTTAAATTCATTTTCTGTCAAAAGCTCCCCTTTTTCTGACACGATATCATTAATAAAATATATACCCTTTTCATTCCATAGCTTATTTATTATGGGTTTTCCACCTACTAGCAAATTATTATTTTGAAATATTGGTGTCTGAAGTAGATGTTCCAAGGTTGTAATTTTGTTTAATTGAATTATGCTATTGTGTGATTTAAGAACATCTCGCCAGAATGTAATGCTAATTTTATTTATCTTTTTTGCTGTGTAAGCATTTCCAAAATTGCTAAGATTTGATAAACTAATTTCTTGTTCTATTATTCCACTCCAGGTTCCCCCCATACGAAGTAGTCTCCTAATCCATGTTGCCTTAAGTGCTAAAATAAATGCTTCAATGTTGATCATTTTTTAATCCCCGTTCAATGTATTGTTTGGTGATAACTTTTTGTTTAATTTTGGCTGTCCCACCCCATATGAAATCGTTAAAAATTGAATTTATTTCTTTGATTACATTTTCATTAGGATTTGGTAATGCTACAAATATATGATTCAAAATAGGCAATAGCAAACTTTTTATAACAGTGATTTTTCCTAATGGAGTCAGATATCTTCTTGACCATTGTTTAATTTTAGATTTTATAATATTTATTTTTTCATTATTATCGAGATCAACATGAAAATTTATTCCTAATAGTTTAAACTCATTTTTTTCCCAATTTAGTTTCCATTTTGTTTTGATTGTCTGACTACTGTATTTCTTAACTTTAATCCATACAACCTGTGTTTTATCAAAATTAACGCATAACCCCGAGATATTTGCAAAATGTGTGAGCTCATTCAGTGTTTCGTTTAGAGATGAATCGGATCCATCAAGAATTGTGGATGTGTCATCTGCATATTGAGAAATCTTAAATTCGGTATTGTTAATTTTAATTCCTTTAATGTTTTTATTTTTTCTTATTTTAATAGCTAGTATTTCAGAGCATAGAATAAAAATATAGGGAGATAAAGGGTCGCCTTGACGACAACCTCTTCATATGTTAAAAAAAGATGAAATATTGCCTCCCTGAGTGACTGCTAACGTAGCATTTTTATATAGGACTTCAACCTATGATATAATAGAATTACACATAACCGAAAAGTTTCATAACTTTGTTTATAAATTTCCAAGAGAGTGAGTCAAAGGCTTTTTCAAAGTCAATTAATAAAAGTAAGCCTGGCAGATTGTTTTCCTCTGCATAATGCATTACATCATATAAAATCCTTGTATTTTCCCCTACATATCTGCCTGCCATGAAACCTGTTTGATCTTTATAAATTAGTTTATTTAATGTTGTTTTTATTCTATTAGCTATTGCTCCTGATGCTATTTTATATATGGAATTTAGTAAAGAAATTGGTCTATAGTTTTTCATTTGATATCTAGATTTGTTTTCTTTTGGGATGCATGTTATTATTCCCTGTTTTTGAGTAATTTATAATTCTTTATTTTTAAAACCATAATTTATTGATCTTATGACAAAGTAACCAATTTGTCTCCAAAAATCTTTAAAGAAGTCTGCACTAAATCCGTCGGTACCGGGATTGCGATTATTCGCCATAGATTTAAACGAAATAGTAGCCTGTTCATATGTTAGAAGCCCTTCAATGGCAGAGGATTCCTGGTTGCTTAGTTTGGGCACTGTGCAATTTTCCAGTTCAATTTCTAAATTTGTATCTAAAAGTTCAGGGTCTTTATTTGTGTACAACGTTTAGTAAAATGATTTTGCTTCGTCTAAAATTTCATCTTGATTTGTAATAAATGTACCATTTTCTTTTTCTATTTTTGGAATTATTTTACTTGAATAACTATGAGACTCTAAGTTGCAGAAATATTTGGATGGTTTTTCATCATTTTCTATTATTTGAGTATGTGTTCTAATTAATATACCTTGCATTTTTAGCTTTCTTATATTTCTTAAGGAATCTTTTAATGTTTCTAATCGTTCAATATTATTATGTGATAGTTCTTGTTCATTTTTTTCAATTTCACCTATTAATTCCTTTTCAATTCTTTCATTTTCTTTCTTTTTAAAACATGAATACGAAATTGATTTCCCCCTAATTACCATTAATAGAGTTTCTAAAAACAGTTGGTCATTTATAGTAAATTGAATTTCATCATTTGTTATATTTTTTATGTTATCTTTATTATATATCGGTAATGCATACTGAGTTTTTATGTCATTTATCTTTTCATTTATAGTATTTAAGTAATTTATATCTTGCAACAAGCTATTGTTATGTTTCCATATATCGTATCCGTATATCGCCTTGTATCCGGATTGAATTCTCTAAATGGGTCAACTAAATTGTATTGATCTTAAACTTCAAGTTATTTATTATGTGATGCAATATTGTTAATATGTACCACATTAAAATCACGGCAGAAAATAATTGAGGTATTATTGAAAGTATTAACCTGTGAAATGAGGTTTTCAAAAAAGGTAGGGCAATCACTATTTGGGCCATATATTGAAACAAGTGTAAATCTGTTATTATCAACATTTAAATCGATTAACAAATAATTTCCGCCGGGGTCATTTATATGATTGTGAACTTTAAAATCACCATTTTTTATTAAATAGGACTACTACTCCTCTTGAGTTTGAAGAATAAGAAGAAAAAATGCATTTACTTCCCCACTGTGATTCAATAAACTTTTCAGATATATGAGTTGAATGAACATCTTGAAGACAATACATATCACAGTTTTTCGACTTTAAGTAATTGAAAACATATCTCCGTTTTTCCACAGAACCAAGACCCTGACAGTTAACCGATAATATTTTAAGTTCCATATTCAATACAGATTAATTGTAAATTACCGTTGCACACAGAGGAGTCATTAAAAAAATAGAATATAATGAAAAAAATATGAAAAAAATATTCACTTGAAGCGTGCACTCTCATTGTAAATGTGAAATGCACAAAACTCTGATAATTATAAATGCCATTGTTGTTCATATTCAGTATTTTAGAATTACAATTTAGTCATTTGAATAAAGAAGCTAATTGTAAAGAATAATTCTTAATAGTATATTCTACTATTACAAAATATATGTAGTAAAGGAAAAATAGATCCTAATAATATATAAAACTTAGAATTTAATTGCAAAATATTACTTGCTGTCATATTATTTATTTATCATAGCTTACATGTGCAAAAATGGATATAAATGTTTACTTTTATTCATATACTGTATCTTATGTTGAGAATACATAATAACACATATATGATATTCTATGTGTTGAGCTTATAACTATTAATTGGTACACAATCAAGTACTACATGTAAATATTAGACATACAGTCAAACACCTACATGATGTCATCTGTATATACCATAGCTTCTAAGTGCTTAGATCATCCACATATTTACAGCAGACATCTTATACTAGACAGACAGACAGACAGACAGACAGACAGACAGACAGACAGACAGACAGACAGACAGACAGACAGACAGACAAAAAGCTGCAAAATATTACCAGCAGTGACAACTGAGCAAATTGATTCATATCAAATTGAAGCACAGCTAGGTAGAACCACTGGAACAACAACTCCAAGGAAACAAGCACAATATACCAGCCAAAATAAGTTTACTGGAAAGAGTAAAAGGATAAGTTAAACACAGCCAGATAAAAGAGGAAAACATATGAAAGAAAAAGGAGAACATTTGGTCTGTAATATAAACATTCTTGTGGGAAGTAAGTGAAGGCTAAATAATTGCTGGACAGTAATTGTAAATGTAGATACAAATGCTACTTCTCACATGAGGCCAGAGAAATATTTTCAAACCATACTCGAGTTTTGGCTCAATATTAATAAACGCCAAAAGATTTTATATGTATCAATGTAATGGAAAACAAACCTGCAAAGATAAGCTTCTATTCATTAAAAGAAGAGCTTGCTCTAGATCATATTTATTTGACATAAAGCTATTCTTTCTCAAAATGCAGTTGATCTGGATGGCAAAAAGATACAGCAGATGAAAATTAGATGGTTGCAATTCCGAAAATATGAGCCAAATAATATATATGTTAAGCATGATTTTGACCTAACTGCCTTTTATTGTATGAAATCAAAGTCTCAAGAAAGCAGGTGTCTTTGACAGCTACATTACCACATTGTTGCAGTGAGAAATTAACCATATATAAAGCTAAAAGAAATGACTTGGTGCCATTTTGCAAGAACGGAATTATCCCATCTGAATTCCATTCATATTTCTATGGCATCACAGCCTCCAAGAAGACATAAGATTGTCTTCCAGCTTCAGATATTTCAGAATTTTAAAAAACACACAAAGATACAAAGACATAGACTCTAGTGCAGAATAAATGTTATAAAAACAGTTAAAAAACAATATCAATATCTATTGTATTGATACGTATGTATATAACAACAACCTCTATGTTTCTATCGTTATAAGTATTGCCACTTATAACAATTTGCATGAAAAATGTACTTGTTTTGATTTTTAATCATTAAATAAATCCTGATATTTTTGTAGTAAGTGCAGTTACAATATTTAATACACTGACAATTACTATTGTGATGTTATGCCAGTATGTTGTAAGTACACTAACCTCATTTAAGAATAGATTTTTGTTCAATGTTTTAACATGCCAAAACGTAGTAATTACATATACGCCAATACAGTTCTAATCAAATAGCTGTTTTTAGTTATGCCAGAATCCAGTAAGATAAATAAAAGTGTTTTTTTTTCTGCTAATCTCATTTATTATCATTTCATATATTCTGTATGTATTTTTAATTTCGTAATCTATCATTAGGCCAATTTTTATTACTGTACTATTTTCTGTTTTAAAACTATGCCTTTTTCTCAGTTTCATAAAAAACGCACTTACTACGTTCTAGCCCTAACCCCTCGACATATTGGGATGCAGAAATAAATCTATTTTCCATTGTTACATAACTTTTAAGTGAATAGTGACTCGACATTCGTAGGTAACATATATTTTGACTTAAGATGAATCAAGTAGATTATGTAATTCGTTTTTATCATCATGATATAAGAATGTGAAGAGTTATTTTAAAATAAATAATACTTGTTTAAGAGATGTAGAATAATAAGAGAAAAACTGAGATAGAGAAAGAGAGATGGGGAAATGGAGAAAGATATAGTGAGAAGGGGGGGGGGGGGAAATAATTTGTTTGTCACGGTTTAGACAGGACGTACCGATAACCCGGCTGGTAAATGATCCTATGCACAGACGTTAAATTTCAGAATGTTGAACAAACTGTAATTACATGTCTTGTCGGCTGATATGCCTATTTACAATAATACAAAATTCAGTAGACAGTTATGTAAGCAATGCGGTTTTTAAATACATTAATTTCTAGAAAGGAGAGTGACAGTGATAAGCTGCACGTGCAGTACACAACTAGGTGATACCGCATTTAATTTTAGATAACTAACCTATTACATTTAGTTGGTTAGTTGTGTACATGGTGTAACAAAATTCAAAACGAGGAATATCAGTTTACGGGTATGTTTGATTTATATTTTTCATTTACCAACTAAATATTGATCTTAAATGATATTTCACATATAGTTGACGATATTATTCCTGAATATTAATGTAATTCATTAAACACTTTATTCGAAGCGTTAACTTTTACATATAAATTCCTGCACGATTTGGAATATAGCATTGTTTGTTTCAGTATTAAAATTTTGATTTCCATACAAAATGATGTCAAGAGTTGGATTGCATATTTGGATTAATTTGTTTATAAAAACTTGTCGTTGTAATCTATAGTTACGACAATGAAAAAAAGTGATTAATATCTTCAATATCACCACAACCTCAGTGAGATTCGTTTAATATATTTGTTCAAAATAGTTCGTGGTTTAGGGAACTTCAGCCACTTCTGAGTCTAGCATGAAAAGCTTGAGTTTTACGATTGTACGAAAAGTAATCATGTTCCGGAACCGAAGTAGAATTTCTTAGAATTTTTTGTTTAAAAGAGTTAAGTGGTGTTTCGTTACAAACTGAATTTGGAAGTGAATTCAACTGACGAATGGTTGATGGTAAAAATGAGTTAAAATATAATTGGGAATGGCAGTCAATTGTTTGGATATCATTTGCATTTCTTAAGTTATACCTTGATGAGTTTCCTACTGAGTTTGGTTTTAAAAATGCTAGTGATTGAGGGACGAGATCATTTTTCATTTTATAGAACATGATTGATTTATGAGACTTACGTCAGCTCATTAGTGATTCCCAGCTTGTTTCGTTATATAAATGTTCAATTGTTACTCGTTTTAGTTGTTCCTGTAACATTTCGACCAGCCTCATTTTGGATCTTTTCTAATGTTAATTTTTCCTGCTTGGTACAATTATTCCAGACTATGTTTGCATATTCAAGTATAGGTCTAATAAATAAAAAGTATATTAATTGTAAAGATTTTCTATCTATTAGATATTTTAGTTTTCTTATAACATAAATACGTTTCCAAGCCTTAGAAATGATATATTCCATGTATGTGTGCCAGGTACAAGTATTGTTTTGGAAGATCCATAGATGTTTAAGGGACTCTACTTCGTCTTTGATGTGACTATTCATGATGAGATGAGGATGGTAAGGTTTAATGATCTTTCGAGAGAGTAGAAGAGATTTCGGTTTCAGAGGATTAAAGGTAATTAGCCCAGTTTGAAAGTTTAGCGATGTCATTGTTCATTGTCAATGCAGTTTTATTTGATGATTCGATTATGAGATAAAGACTTGTATCATCAGCAAATAAACGTATATGTGAATTGATTTCAAGCACAATATCTTAATGAAAATTAAAAACAATAGAGGGCCTAAGACAGGGCCTTGAGGAACCCCTGCTGAAATGGACAACAATGACGAAGATGTTTGTGGCAGCACTACCCGTTGTGTTCGACCGGAAAGATAGTTTGTAAATCATAATTATAATTTGTCTGATATACCAACTGCATGTAGTTTTAATAATAGGCATCTGTGGCAAACTCGACAAACTGCGACTAAATGCCTTACTTATGTCATAAAATACCGCCCTTACCTCTAAACCATCATCTTGTGCTTTAAAAGTGTTATATATATCTATCAGCTAGCTGATTTACACACGAGTCTCCAGGAATAAAGTATGACTGCAGCGGTGACAGAATTTTATGTTTATTTAGAAAATTAAAAACATGTTTAAAAATAACTCTCTCAAATAATTTAGATATTGTGCTTAATAGTGAAATCGGTCTGTAATTGAACGGTTCTGATGGGTCGTTTTGTTTAAAAATAGGAGAACCATTTGCTTCTTTCCATATTCGGGGGACCATTCCAGAATTAAGAGATATATTGAATATGCTCACTAGAGGCTGTGATAGTTCGTTAGACAATTATTTTAAGACATAAGTATTTATACCATCGGTTCCAAAAGCTTTCCCGATCTTTAGGGTTTGTAAAATGGATTGTACATTGTATGCTAGTTTGAATGTTAAAAAGTTTGGGACGATTTGCGTCTATATTCATTTCTGGTAACACTTTGTCGTTTTGTGGAAGGTTAGACTGGGATTGAAAAAAATAGTTTAATATGTTTGCTTTATCACGCTTGTCATTGTGGATTTCATCATGTTTAAATGGAGGTATGTGCGATTTATATGCGGGTTGTATGAATGACTTTAAGGTCTATCACCAGTCTATGCTATTAACATCGTTTGATTTAAGATAACAACGTTCCCGTGAGGGTCATGATCACGATCTTTGCGAAAGGGATTTCTATAACATTTAACTTTGATGTCCAAATCCAAGATTATTTGTAAGCAAGGTTTCGATCAATGCTAAAACATCACAGTTCGATAGTTTTGAACCTAACAGGTCTATTTTATTTAAGGCACTTTGCACATTAAAATGAACTAATGAGAAATGTTTATTTATTTAACCCGATTGATCTTATTTTTATCAGATAAGAGAGATGGCTAATCAGTACACATTGGACCAGGATTTGATTCAATGTCACCAGCTGAAGACAAAAGGGTACGCATTAGCATATAATAGTAAAAAACGTCCAAGCTAAAGATACCTTTTAGTTTGAGATGACGACAAATGTGAAACCCTATTCGCCCTGTATATTACGATATCAACCGACATCGAACTATTTGTAGTGATACATGTAACAAGCTTTGGCGTAAGGGCTCAGGTGAACATTAAGCGAATTCATCTCAAAATATTTAAAACATAACCAGCCGTGTATCAGTGGATAGTCGTAAGATCGTCCAACAAATTCCATGACAAAATGACAGAAAAGAATATATAAGCTGAAGAGAAAATAGAGAGTTAAAGCAAAACTATGTTTAACGAAATGAAGATATACGTATTATATATGGGTTATACATAATGAGGAATTTTTCCGGAGTGAAATTTTAAGACAAGCAACAAAAACAATATATAAGAGACCACAATTTTACGAATAACAATTAAATTGGTGTTAAAAAAACAACAGACTAACTGATAAAAAAGGAAAAGATAAAACGACATAGAACAATAATTATATCATAATACAATAATTATATTATAAATAATTATAATCAATAACAAGGTACAAAATAGAACGAATAGAAAAAAAAACGCAACGAAATAAGCCCTTATAATATTAAGAAACTTGGTAATTGATTACCAAAACGATAATCACTAGACGATAGGTGATTAACAATTAGATTGTTATTAGATTTCGCAATAAATAACATACTGGCAGACACGTAGTTTAAGAGAACAAGACTTGAAATTCGAAAATAATCACGTTAATCTAAAAAGCATAGTCGACGAAAGAATTAATGACCAAGTAACCATTCGAAAAAACAACAACAACAAAACAACACATGTGATAACATGTTGAAACATTTGTTAAAGGATTGAGGCGTGAGTTACCTACCATGTAGGTACTGGTGTATGCATGTTTAAGTTCACGTAATCACTCACATACACATGCATTGGTCGTTCATATTTTAAACGAATTTTACCGTAGTAAGGCGTGCGTGGATCGTTACCGGTGAGTGAATACAGATAAGACGTGACACATTCCTGCCAAATAACCGGTCACTCAATAGTTCAATAATACAATCTTTGTCCGTACTGTAAATATTCTGATAATTGGTTGAAAAGGGAAGTTATATATTTAAATGAAAAACGCTTTGCAGCATATATATTTGCTACATGTAATCAGTAGTAAAGTACTTCCAAATGGTTTCCTACAATGGTATAAATATAAATGGCTAGTGGATATAGGTAGCGGTAAGAAAGAGTTATAGTAAACAGCAACACACACTCACACACTCACAAGCTTTAGAGCTGTGACACTACATCATAATAGGGATGAGCTTTTACAGAGCTTAAGCTTTGTACTTGTCTAAATCACAAAGTGACACGATTTTTATACGATTCCCGATGTTATCATTTATGAAGATATTACCGTCATAAGTCCAAGTCTTCTTAATTTTGTCGATAATTTTGAGCTTGCGATACTCATAAGCCATGTTCTTACGGATATAAGTTAAATTGTCATGATAAAAATGTTCTTTTTAAGTGTGCTCAAGATAGCTCTACCCTTGAGAAGACCCAGTCCAGCTTTGTAATTTGAAAGCTTCACTATTATTTCTCTCGTTCTCTGTGTATTGGGTGTCGAAACAGGTGGGGTCCAACTCGGTGGCAACGATCTATATCAATTGGTGCAATATCCGCCTTGATCTCTTTTGCTAGGTTAAGCACTAATTTGTCAGTATTTTCGCCGTCTGATTCACGTATACCAGCAATGCCTATGCACGAGCGGCGACTGTACTGCTCCATCTCGTCAGTTTTGAGTATGAACTTGGATTCTCAGTCCTCAAAGTTCTTATAAAGTTTAGAGTTTTCATCTCGAAGCAGTTTTATTTCAGAGTTCAAAACATTGGTTGCTTCATTTACTTTACCCGACACATTTTTTCAGTTTCTTCATTGAGATTTGCTTTTACTTGAACAGCTATGCGCAAAGTATCACTGTCGAGTAGCGGTGCTTGGGGTAATTGAGGTCCAGGGGTTTGGATAGTTTATTTTCCGAAATTACGTTTTTAATTGAATCTTATTATTAGACTACTATCTTGTCCCGTGGAATTCTTACAAGCATGTTTTCTGTATCAATTTCAATACCAAGAAAAACCAAAACTGTAGTTGGACTTGTTGTTTTATCATCAGCAATAGGAACACCAATCGTATACAAAATCTTCAAAGGTACACATTATTGCATTACATTCAGTGGTCGCCGTATGACCTAAACATATGAAGACATCGACATAGAGAGAAAGTGTAAAAAAAATCGAACAAGAAATGGAGCAACCAATTGGGAGACATTTATCTATGTAATTATAGTTGTCTACCCAAAGCCCAAACATCAAATTCGCCTGGATAAATTGGTTTTAGACTAAGGACAGATTTAATGTAAATTTTTGCCATTAATGGTCCCAGGCCGACGATTTTAACTATATTTATAAATTCATCAAACTTTGAGTTATATACTGTGTAGTTATTTTTATCTATAAAACCATTAACACTACTCCCTTCTGAGTATGACGAATTGGTATTAATCTCTAATTTCCATCGGACTTTGGAATAATGGAGTTAATCGAAGACTGGAAATTGGTTTCCCACAAATGGGGCCTGCAAAACCCAATTTTATTTATTTGTTTGTTTTGATTTCAATTCTGTTTGATGTTGAAAAGCAGCAACACTTCCGTGAAAATCCATGATAGTTTTATTTTGCTTGGTTTGTGATTTCCCATACATGTACTAAAGCAATAGTTCACTATTAACTACTACCCACGATGTGTTAAGGTTTCTGATGTTTGCTGTTTTCTTTTGTTTTAAAATTGTTCGTCATAATTCTTCAAACAAATTATCCCAGTTCGACTTGCTCCTAGCCTTATCGTCTGCTTGTATTTTAACAACAGTTGCGTTGCATTTTGATTAGCAGTCAGATAGTTTGAGGAAAATATCAACATGACATCTGTCCAATTATAGAAATCAACAAAATTTTGCCATTTAGATTTTGGAATGACAAGTAACTAGCCAACAAGTAATAAAAATTGCCTCTTAACCTTAACTTTCTTGTTGCTGCTCCATCAAGATTTTAAATTCATGAATTGGCCATATTTATTAATCTTTTCAATTTTTAATTTATTTATTTTATTTGGATTAGGAGCAACACCTACACCAAACGATTCATTCACAAATACAATTTCTATAATATATGGTTTTTAAACACTCGTAACTGATTTCGCAGTTGCATTAGTGCTGGTTTCAAATTATACACTTAGAAATATTGGTCTTGGGGCACTTGCCCCATTAACAGGTAATTCGCACTCTGCTCATCTGGCTCAATAAAATGTTCTTAACAAACACGTGGGTGCTTTGTCCTACCTTGTTAAACTTGTTCTGCCACCTCCAATATTCTTTTTGACAATTCTGAAATGTACTGACTTAAACTTAAACACATCTTAATCATATAATCATGCCATCTTTATTTACTTAACAATCACATTTTTCACCGAAGGCGAGTTTAAACTTTTTTAATTGCTACATTGATAAATTAATAAGGTTCGAACCTTGATTGAGCTTTTGCCAGAGCAGTGAATGACTGACAAACTTTCCAATTATGAAACACCACTGGGTTCGAATTCCGAAGTGAGCCTCTTTCAATGTTCTCAAAGAGATCAATACGATATTTTCGCACAACGATGGCAAGAATATGATCACTGTGGTTCATACATGTCGTAAGAAGCGACACTTTGAATAATACGACATCATTTGCTGAAACTCTGCAGTTATGCAGGTAACAAGGTTGTATGCCGATTCTGCATATTCATTTGTTGATGTGATTTTTTAATTCTGTATGTTAATTTGTTGTTTTTGTACAAGTGGAATGGACCTTCATTCCTGTTGGCGTCGAATAACCTATGAGATGTTGGTACGCCATCAAACCCTAATCATTCATTTATTCTCGCGCAACGACATCAATTATTCATTTTTTTTAAATCAACAATTTAATATTTATTTTAAGACCCGTATCAATTTCAACGTATGTATTGTTTATGCATAAATGTTCATTGTGAATTATGAGAAGTCTACTTTCATTTTTGCTTCTCACGCTTTAAAGTTACTCAATCTTTTTCCATCATTTTCCGATTTGGACCTTACACGAGAAAGGAAACTGCAGTGATCTCTATTAACAAGGGACACTACTTTACATTGCTCTACTGATTGAGGCGCGACTAGGGGTATTTAATTACACTCAAGTAGTTTAAACGCTGAGATAATTATATACAATATATAATGTTAGACTTGCACGATATAATGAAGAAAGCACAACATATATTGTTAGAGTTACATAATATAATGACGACAGCACAACATATAATGTTAGATTTACATAATATAATGAAGACAGCACAACATATAACATTAAATTTGAATGATATAATGAATAAGCACATCATATGAATAAAGTTTAGATTTATATAATGAAGAACGAACACTAAATATCGTAGATTTGCATGATATAAAAAGAAAGAACAACATATAACATTAGAATTGCATTATATAATTATGAAAAAGCACACCAGATAGATCAATGTTATATTTACATAGTGAACAAAGAACAATAAACAATGTTAGATTTACATAACATAATGAAGAAAGCACAACCAATAATGTTTGATTAATATAATATAATGGAGAATGCACATCAAATAATCATAAATTTACGAGATAAAGAATGTACATAATATAATGGCACGTTGACATAATACAATGAAGTATAAAGAATGATCATAATACAACGTTAAATCTATATGATATGATTTGGAATGGACATCATTTATTCACATTATGATATAATCAAATAATATTATATAAGGTTCAATTTTCATGATATAATAAAGAACCATTAATTATGAAATTCTTAATCTGAGTCTATGATAAAGAATGCAGTAAAGCTTAGCAATTCTACCTGATATAATAAACTATGTACACGATATAATGGCTAATATACATGAAGCAAGACCAATGCAAATACTATAAATGGCAATCTAATTGATAAAATAAATAGCAAATATTCATGATTCTACATGACATGTAAAAGTCAATGTAAAGAATATAATAAACATATATTTTCATGATTCTACAACATATACTAAGGATTGTGCATTATAGAGCGGTAAATCTACATGATGTAATAAAGTTTGCATATCATATATTCATTTTTCTACATGGTATACTATGGAATGTACATCGTGTAACGGGTAATCTACATGATATACTAAAGAATGCATATCATATACTCATAATTCTACATGATATACTATGGCATGCACATTAACGATATTAAAAGTAAAAAAAAATCTTCTATAGAACCAAGTGATTCAATAAAGATGATGTAATATTTAAAGATACAAAATATATAATAAATAACCTAAATACATGTTAAAACAGTTAAAAGTAGATACAAATTAACTCGACTCCAAACTAGCGTAAATGGTTTTAAAATGATTATATATGTCAATAAAACATTCTCAATAACCTTAGTATCCAAATCTAATATATCAAATAACAACACACTACACATTAAATTAGACGTGTAATTCAAGCAACTGAAGGTTTAGATATACACATTGATCAAACATTGAGTTGGGAAAAACAAATAGATAGTGTATGTCAAAATATCACAAAGAAAGATAACACTTATGAATTTGCTATCAAAATAGATAAACCAAGATAGTATGAAAATATTCTTTAATGTAAATATATTATCTTTGTTTGAATATTGTTGTATTATATGGGGTCGATGCTCTGCAAATAACAATTAACGTATATTAAAGCTACAGAAAAAAGCACCAATGCTAATCCTGCATCATGGTCTACATATCAATAAATGATCAAGCACCAGAATATATAAATACTCTGTTGTCAAAATGTTCTTCAAAACATGAGAAAAACTTAAGATCGCCTACCAATGATACATTACGTGTTCCTTGATCTTACACGATATCATATGACAAAGTCGTTTTCTATATGGGGTCCTACAAAATGGAACAATCTACCAACATCAATACGCCATTCAAAATCACTCCAAAAGTTCATTTAAAGCTTCAATTAAGTCACATCTTATATCTGGTATATCATGAGCACATATAATTAATGTGCAATAAAACATATTTTAAATACTTTTGAATTATCAATTTTATACACTTTTCTATTATCTGAATTATCTTTCTTTCACTCATTATATTTGAATTCATAAACGTAATTTTAAATTTGTTTTATATAAGTGATCTTTAATACATTGTAACACTTACTATTGATATTCATAAAAATACGTTTATACAAATACTTTTAATTACATGTGAAATTATTAAGATTCTAGGCCAAGTAACTTTATATATTTGATATGTTAATTTTATGTTTAAACGTGCTGTAATTGTATGTTTTAGAGAACCATATGTCAGACTGGCTTTATAGCCAATATGTTATCCTCAGAAAATAAAGATTTTATTATTATTATTATTATTATTATTATTATTATTATTATTATTATTATTATTATTATTATTATATAGAGAATAGTATATACATAATACTGCATGATATACTAAGGATTACACATCATATAGCAGTTAATGTACATGATATATCAGAGTTTCAAACATGATCGTATAACGGTTACTAAACATGATATAATAAAACAATCATATGATATGATGAACAATTTGAAGCATTGGTATACTTAACATGAACCAGTGGTGAAGACAGTTCCAGTTTTCCATATGTTCCGGTGCACTATTTAATATTTCTAAACTATTTTGGTAATTGACATTTGCACCGCAATTCTTTTCTATGGAAATAAAATTTTAAACTTCCATAAATGTCATGCTGTGCATAATACTGATTCTAATGTCGATTTCCAATGTTGTTTAGGAAACAACACGTGTATGTAATATTATAGTAAATTATTCAAAGATAAGAAATCAGATTTTTGGAAAATGCATAATAACAGATTATATTTCGTTTGTAATCCACCCCAAAGATATTGACTCGTCAAAATGAAAAAAGATAGATTTCTTTGTTATTTTATATATAATTTAATCTTTAAAAAGATATACTGCAAACTATTTTTTTCTTTTATATATTTCTGCTTTAGAAAAACATTACCCCATCCATTTTTATATGTTTTCAATAAAAACTCAATAATTATGGATAATTAGACTTTTTATATCTTTATGATCTCATGTTGCACTTTCAGTATTTATGTGGAAACCCATATCTAACAGTTGTGGCTTTCAAATAATGGTTTCTGAGGGCTAATACAACTTTAATTAAGATATAAAAATAGTATACATGAAAATCTGAAAAATAAGTTTTAATGTTCTATATATTTTATTCCTCTATCATACCGAGTTTTAATTAAGATTGGTTCGATTACTATTTTGATTTTTTTTTTAACAGAAACTTTTTGGGGGAATAATTGTTGAAAATCTTGTTAATTAAGGTCACTTTCGAAAATGTTTTTCCGCCGAATTTGTCGAGTTTGTTTATATAAAAAGTTTCCATAGCACCGTATTAGTAGTATCTAAGTCTTTTTACCCAGTTTGTTTTTAATTATTTAAGAAATTTAAAAAATCAATCATTTTGAGGCCACCATTTTCAAAATTTTGAACTATTGTTTTATGTTTAATCTTTTCAGGCTTTTTGTCGGATTTAATTATTTTATTCAGATTCGAAAAGTTGCTCTATAAATAATGGACATATGAACGATACTTTCCTATAAAAAGAGGCGTACGTCAAGGCTGCCAATGTCACCCTATTTATTCATTATCTGTATTGAGCTTTTATCATATGAAATAACACAAAACGACGATGTCAAGGGTATATATTATAAAAATCATGAAATGCAATATACTTTATTTGCAGATGATGAAACTCAATTGTTCAAGTTGTTTAACTCGACAAAAGTGTTTTCATTTGACAAATCCCTTTTCGCAGTCAGTGTATAGAATAAATCCAAATAAATGTTGAATGTTCTCTACAATATTCAACAACTATAGTTAAATCTGTAAAAACTATCGAGTACTTATTTAAAATTATGGTTATAGTTGCAGCAAATTATTTACCAAATATCTTTGCTTAAAATGTATTCTTTGCACGGGACATTTCTGTTGCATAAGCTTATACATTCTCAAACTGCAAGACAATGTCTATTTTCCTTTCTTCAGGAATTCAATAAGACTGTTATATTTGTTAGTATGTTTTGTCAAAGTGTATATGTTCTGCAATATTGTATTGTTCATGTATGAGCTCTCCTGAATCATTGGAGAGAAATACAATATATGTCTATAAACTGTATTTTTCATGCCGTTTTCTTTTGTACCATTTGTATTATACCTAATACTCAAACGTTAAAATGCATCATTTGTTTTGCTTTAGCGTGTGAATATACATATATATCAAATTATGATGAAAGGCAAACTAAAATAAAAAAAACAACACACCTGTTGTTCACCAATACTTAATTTTAACGTCTCGTTTAATATGTTTCTTTGTAATAAAAAAGAAGGTTAATCGTTAACGTATTAGGAACGAAGAGTGGGAGTTCTTTAAACATTTGCAGACAAACGTTGAAGTTGTTCAATTTTATGCGGACAATAGTACGAGTTGTTCAAATATCTGCAGACAAAAAAGGGAGTTGTTCAAAAATCTGCAGTCAGAATGGGTGTTGTTTAAATATTTGCAGACAAACGTGGGAGTTGTTCAAATTTATGCAGACAAAAGTACGAGTTGTTCAAATATCTGCAGACAAAAGTTGGAGTTGTTCAAAAATCTGCATTCAGAATTGGGTGTTGTTTAAATTTCTGAAGAAAAAAGTGGGAGTTGTTCAAATATCTGCAGTAAAAACTGGGTGTTGTTTAAATATTTGCAGAGGTAAAAGTAGGAATCGTTCACATATCTGCAAACAAGCGTGGAAGTCGTTCAAATTTCTGTAGACAAAAATTGAAATTGTTAAAATATCTGCAGAAAAAAGTGGAAATTGTTCAAATTTCTGTTAACGAACGTGGGAGTTGTTCAAATATCTGAAAAACAAGAGTGGGAGTTGTTCAAGTATCTGCAAACAAAAATGGGAGGTGTTCAAATATCTGCAGACAAAAACGGGAGATGTTCAAATATCTGCAGACAAAAATAGGAGGTGTTCCAATATCTGAAGAAATAAGTCAGAATTGTACATATATCTGAAGACAAAAGATGACGTTGCTCAAATTGCTGCAGACAAATGTGGGAGGTGTTAAAATTTCTGAAAACAAAAGTGGACTTAGTTCTTATATCTGCAGATAAAAGTGGGAGTTGTTCTAATATCTGCAGACAAACATGGGAGTTGCTCATATATCTGAAGATAAACGTAGGAAGTGTTCACATATCTGCAGACAAGCGTGGGAGTTGTTCAAATATCTGCAGAAAAAAATGGGAATTGTTCAAATTTCTGCAAATAAACATAGGAGTTGTTCATATATCTAAAGACAAAAGTGGGAGGTGTTCAAGTATCTGCAGACGAAAGTTGGGTATTGTTTAAATATTTGCAAACAAACGTGAGAGTTGCTCAAATATTTGAAGGTGAAAGTAGGAACCTTTCACATATCTGCGAACAAGCGTGGAAATTGTTCAAATTTCTGTAGACAAAAATTGGAATTGTTATAATATCTGCAGACAAAAGTGGGAATTGGCTGAATATCTGCAGAAAAAAGTGGGAATTGTTCAAATTTCTGCAAACAAACGTGGGAGTCTTTCAAGTATCTGCAGATAAAAATGGGAGGTGGTCAAATATCTGCAGACAAAAACGGGAGTTGTTCAAATATCTGCAGACAAAAATGGGAGGTGTTCAAATAACTGAAAACAATAGTGGGAGTTGTTCAAATATCTGCAGACAAAAATGGGAGGTGTTCAAATATCTGCAGACAAAAATGGGAGGTGCTCAAATATTTGCAGATAAAAATAGGAGGTGTTCAAATATCTGAAGACATAAGTCGGAATTGTACATAAATCTGAAGGCAAAAGATGACGTTGCTCAAATTGCTGCAGACAAATGTGGGAGGTGTTCATGTTCAAATTTCTGAAAACAAAAGTGGACGTAGTTCGAATATCTGCAGACAAAAGTGGGAGTTGTTCTAATATCTGCAGACAAACGTGGGAGTTGCTCAAATATCTGAAGATAAACGTAGGAAGTGTTCACATATCTGCAGACAAGCGTAGGAGTTGTTCAAATATCTGCAGAAAAAAATGGGAATTGTTCAAATTTCTGCAAACAAACATGGAAGTTGTTCAAATATCTAAAGACAAAAGTGGGAGGTGTTCAAGTATCTGCAGACAAAAGTTGGAGTTGTTCAAATATCTGCAGACAAAAATGGGTGTTGTTTAAATATTTGCAGACAAACGTGGGAGTTGCTCAAATATCTGAAGGTGAAAGTAAGAACCGTTCACATATCTGCAAACAAGCGTGGAAGTTGTTCAAATTTCTGTAGACAAAAATTGGAATTATTAAAATATCTGCAGACAACAGTTGGAATTGTTCGAATATCTGCAAAAAAAAAGTGGGAGTTGTTCAAATTTCTTCAAACAAACGTGGGAGTTTTTCAAATATCTGCAGAAAAAAAGTGGGAATTGTTAAAATTTCTGCAAACAAACGTGGGAGTAGTTCAAATATCTGCAGAAAAAAGTGGGAATTGTTCACATTTCTGTAAACAAACGTGGGAGTTGTTCAAATATCTAAAGACAAAAGTGGGAGTTGTTCAAGTATCTGCAGACAAAAATGGTAGGTGGTCAAATATCTGCAGACAAAAACGGGAGGTGTTCAAATATCTGCAGACTAAAATGGGAGGTGGTCAAATATCTGCAGACAAAAATTGGAGGTGTTCAAATAACTGAAAACAATAGTGGGAGTTGTTCAAATATCTGCAGACAAAAATGGGAGGTGTTCAAATATCTGCAGACAAAACTGGGAGGTGCTCAAATATTTGCAGATAAAAATTGGAGGCGTTCAAATATCTGAAGACATAAGTCGGAATTGTACATATATCTGAAGACAAAAGGCGACGTTGCTCAAATTGCTGCAGACAGATGTGGTAGGTGTTCAAATTTCTGAAAACAAAAGTGGACGTAGTTCAAATATCTGCAGACAAAAGTGGGAGTTGTTCTAATATCTGCAGACAAACGTGGGAGTTATTCAAATATCAGCAGAAAAAAATTGGAATTGTTCAAATTTCTGCAAACAAACACGGGAGTTGTTCATATATCTAAAGACAAAAGTGGGATGTGTTCAAGTATCTGCAGACAAAAGTTGGAGTTGTTCAAAAATCTGCAGACAAAAACCGGGAGTTGTTCAAATATCTGCAGACAAAAAACGGGAGGTGTTCAAATATCTGCAGACAAAAATGGGAAGTGGTCAAATATCTGCAGACAAAACTGGGAGGTGTTCAAATATCTGCAGACAAAAATTGGAGGTGTTCAAATAACTGAAGACAAAAGTGGGAGTTGCTCAAATATCTGCAGACTATTTGCAGACAAAAATGGGAGGTGTTTAAATATCTGCAGACATAAGTGGGAATTGTTAAAATATCTGGAGACAAAAGCGGACGTAGTTCAAATTGCTGCAGACAAATGTGGGAGGTGTTCAAATTTCTGAAGACAAAAGTGGGAGTTGTTCAAATATCTGAAGACAAAGGTGAGAGTTGCTCAAATATATGCAGACAAAAATGAGAGGTGTTCAAATTTCTGCAGACAAAAATGGGAATTGTTCAAATATCTGAAGACAAAAGTGGACGTTGTTCAAATATCTGAAGACAAAAGTGGACGTTGTTCAAATATCTGAAGACAAAAGTGGACGTTGTTCAAATATCTGAAGACAAAAGTGGGAGTTGTTCAAATATCTGAAGACAAAAATTGGAGTTGTTCAAATATCTGAAGATAAAAGTGGGAGTTGTTCAAATATCTGAAGATAAAAATTGGGAAGTGTTTCTCGAAAAAGTATACGGTCTACAGTACGTATATCTAATATTTTGGGGCCAAAACTTGTCATTCAGAAATATGTATATTAAACAGTTTAGCTGTGTAATAGTAAAAAGTATGTTTTGCCTTTACTACTTTAACCGAGGTCATATTTATGTTTTGCCTTTCGTAGTCTAACCGAGGAACAGTGATATTTATGGTCTGCTTTACTAGTCTAACCGATGTACAGTGACATGTATGGTTTGCCTTTACTTGTCTAACCGAGGTACAGTGATATATATAGTTTGCCTTTATTAGTCTAACCGAAGTACAGTGACATGTATGTGGTTTGCTTTCACTAGTCTAACCGAATTAAGTGACATGTATCGTTTGCAATTCTTGTCTTACCGAGGTACAGTGATATGTATGGCTTACCTTTACTAGTCTAACAGTAGTACAGTGATATTCATGGTTTGCATTTAGTAGTCTAACTGAGGCACAGTGATATGTTTCGTTTACCTTACTTATCTAACCGAGGTACAGTGGTAGATATTGTTTAAATTAACTATTTTAACCGAGGTATAGTGATATTGATGGTTTGCCTTTTCTAGTCTGACAGAGGTTCAGTGACAGGTATCGTTTGCCTTTACTTGTCTTACCGAGGTACAACGATATTTGTGGTTTGCCTCTATTAGTCTAACATAGGTATAGTGATGTTGTGGTTTGCCATATTATTAGTCTAACCGAGGTACAGTGACAGGTAACATTTGCCTTTACTTGTCTAACCGGTGTACAGTCATAGGTATTGCTTACCTTTACTACTTTACCCGAGGTACAGTTATATGTATGGTTTACCTTTACTTATCTAACCGAGTTACAGTGACATATGTGTTTTGCATTTACTAATCTTACCAAGGTACAGTGATATTTGTAGTTTGCATTTACTAGTCAAACCGAGGTTCAGTGACAGGTATCGTTTGCAATTACTTGTCAAACCGAGGTAAATTGATAGTCATGTTTACTTTTACTAGTCTAACCGAGGTACAGTGACAGATATCGTTTTCCTTTACTTGTCTATCCGAGGTACAGTTATATTTGTGGTTTGCAATTACTAGTCTAACCGAGGAACAGTGATATTTATGGTTTGCTTAAACTAGTCATACCGAGGTTCAATAATATTACCTGTTAGCCATTACTTGTCCAACCGGTGTACAATCCTTTACTTGTCTAACCGGTATACAGTGATAGGTATTGTTTACCTTTACTAGTCTAACCGAGAAACAGTTATATGTATTGTTTGCCTTTACTAGTCTACCCGAGGTACAGTGATAATTATAGTTTGCTTTTACTAGTCTACCCGAGGTACAGTGTTATCATGGTTTGCCGTTACTAGTTAACCCGAGGGACAGTGATAATTATAGTTTGTCTTTACTAGTCTACCCGAGGTACAGTGTTAATTATGGTTTGCCGTTACTAGTTTACCCGAGGTACAGTGATAATTATAGTTTGTGTTTACTAGTCTACCCGAGGTACAGTGTTATTTATGGTTTGCCGTTACTAGTCTACCCGAGGTACAGTGATAATTATAGTTTGCCTTTACTAGTCTACCCGAGGTACAGTGATAACTATAGTTTGCCTTTACAAGTCTACCCGAGGTACAGTGTTATTTATGGTTTGCCGTTACTAGTCTACCCGAGGTACAGTGATAATTATAGTTTGTCTTTACTAGTCTACCCGAGGTACAGTGTTATTTATGGTTTGCCGTTACTAGTCTACCCGAGATACAGTGATAATTATGGTTTGCCGTTACTAGTCTACCCGAGGTACAGTGATAATTATAGTTTGTCTTTACTAGTGTACCCGAGTTACAGTGATAATTATAGTTTGTCTTTACTAGTCTACCCGAGGTACAGTGATAATTATAGTTTGCCTTTACTAGTCTACCCGAGGTACAGTGATAATTATAGTTTGCCTTTACTAGTCTACCCGAGGTACAGTGTTATTTATGGTTTGCCGTTACTAGTCTACCCGAGGTACAGTGATAATTATAGTTTGTCTTTACTAGTCTACCCGAGGTACAGTGTTATTTATGGTTTGCCGTTACTAGTCTACCCGTGGTACAGTGTTATTTATGGTTTGCCCTTACTAGTCTACCCGTGGTACAGTGATATGTATGTTTTGCCTTTACTTTTCTTCCCGAGGTACAGTGATAATTATGGTTGTCCTTTACTAGTCTAACCGAGGTACAGTGATATTTATGTTTTGCATTTCCTAGTCTAGATATGTATTGTCTAGCCGATGCAATGCTATATATGTTATCCCGTTATGTAATTGTTTGTTTAGACCACATATTTTGATTAAGCAATTTTATGTTACATAGTATATACACATAAAAACTACACCGTAATTTCATAAATGGCTGATGATAGAAGTTTGTGAAATAATATTTCTGTATTGTTCCATTAGATTGATATGATTGAAGTTTAAACATTTTATAATAGAAAAATATTTTTAAATTTAATAAAGGAAAATTTGTATATAAAAGATTCAGTTGTCCATTAATATGAAACAGTCGAATTTGGTTGCTATACGGTTCAATTAGAAACAAACTTGGCCAGTCTATAGATAGATGTAATTTTATAAAACGTGATTTGAATCAGTTTACAAACCAACTTAATACACGGGTTCACAAGAAGAATAGTTAAAACGCTAAGCGTGTTAATTGATAAAGATAAAAGCAAATAGGTCAAACAATAACTTCGAAATGAAGGAGCGGATTTTAATATACTATAGAGAGAGAGACAGAAAGTCAACCAGACGGATGGTAGGACAATGGGACAGACAGTGTGTGTGTGTGTGTGTGTGTGTGTGTGTGTGTGTGTTACTGACTGTGGTATTTTTAGGGGTGCGAAAATAGGAGACAATTTTAAGGGTTAACGTTAGGGTCCAATTTAGGATTTTTTAGTGTTAGGGTAAGGATTAATTCCGTTTCGGGTTAGGATTATGGTTGTCAGAGGGTTTTAAGAGGGCTTCATCGCCATACCAAAGTATACCTCGGTAATTTTGTAGGTGTTACTGCATACTAAGTGAGGTATAGTTTATACAGGAAAGATAAGCATACAAACGGTGTGTGTGTGTGTGTGTGTGTGTGTGTGTGTGTGTGTGTGTGTGTGTTTTGAAAGGTAGATGTTTAAGGAACTTATATTTCCTTGTTACCATTAACATACAGGGGATCTTGCTGGCCCTATAATAAAACAAGAATGCTTCTCTATTTAAAAAATTGAAGGATGGAAAGCCGTTTTATTGCTCAATTATCCTTTAAACAGTCTCCCATAAATATGGAGTCCGGCTCTAACCTACAACCTCAGGGATGATATATATGATATCGAAATCGTCTTTGATCATCTAATCATGCAAAGCTATTTAACGGCGACTAAACATAAACATATGTCTATATTAAAGCAGATTTACGCATTAAACACACGTGTTCGTCCTACGGTATGTGTCTCTGTTTATTATCTGAAGGGCCATGGGCAGGGGAGAGCGAGGTTGGATGCACTCATACCAAGGTTTAAGCTTCCTAGTGACGATATTGCTACGGGCTGTTTCAAAGGGTTAGCCACTGATGTCACCTCTCATGTATGTGTGTTTTCTACATTTTATTAGTACCCTTATGTGTTTTATTGTTCCTTTTAATACGAGGTATCCCGTTGGGCATACAGTTTCTTATTTCTCACTTGCTCGTACGCTAACAATGGAAAATTGACGTTTCACAACAATATTGCTAAAGAATGCTATTTCATTTCTTTATTATATTTAATTTACGTGTGAAAGTATGTTAGTTATTTCAGAAAAGGCGAATTTTCTACTCTGCATTTTGTGTTTGCTTTCTGAAATATTTTGAAAATTGGCTCTGAACCATCGTTGAGATTGATCCTCTCTAAGTTATATTTGCCTTATATATCATCACATCTTTAGTGATGTCCTACATACATGTACAAGTGAGTAATATGTACTTTTATTCGTAAATTTTAGTTACCCATATTTACCTGTCAACCGCGTTTTAGGGAACTAAACTGACACGCGTTACTGACAAGACCAGTTGAATGAATAAAATTTAATTGTGATGGGGCCTAACCAGTGTCGCGCATGTATATGCAAATGACTTAAGTTTAACTGTGAATATACATTTACATTTCTTCTGAGGAATACTAATGTTTGATTTGTTAATTGTAACGCCGAGATTCTTTTCAAATGGATTTATTGTATGGAGAAAACATGTAGGCGGAGTTGATAATATGTTACATTTCGTAACATGAACGAACTGGGTGCGTTTCTTAAAACAACTTCGGCGTAAGTTAACCAACAATTATTCATTATATTTTAACATTTATCAAAATGGAGTCGAAATTTGGTCAAGCCATGCAGGAAATGGTTATTTTTCTCTGAAAATATATTCTGGTCATTTTTATTTTGTTAAACGTAGCCTAGGCCGAAAGTTTGAAGGAATATAGTACATGTATGGTTTTAATTAAAAACAAACTCAATATTAATAATCAAAAAATGATTAGCTTGTTTTTGGTTTCGTTTTATTTCATTAAAATGTTTCTTTAATAAAGAAGTAACTACACGAACTATGTCACTTCTCACATATCAACATTTATTTCGAATATGTAAAACATTTTAGAGACGACGGTTCCAATATTTACAATGTAACAGCTATAATGTAAAACACAGATCTTAAAACTCTCAATATGAGCTTATTTGAAATCACGCTAATTTCAACATTAAAATAATGTCCTAAAGTCACTTACTTCACTTTCTTATCTAAAATCAAATTAAGTGATATTTCTAAAGTTGAAATGACAAACTATTTTTTACACATTAAATGATATATATTTTCATTTATTATAGACACAATCTATCAGTTGATTCTAAAACTAACGAGGAGTTTTTGAATACACATATGTTTATAGCTATTTAATGAATAATATAATTGTATTCTGTCAACACGGCGTGTAAACAACAACAAATACAATAAATACAGCCTGTCAATAGCATGGAATGAACAACTAAATATACATTTCAACTAATCATTAAACTCCATTCTTAATTTAGAGATTGGTGGATCCACTACGGTAGTTTGTGATTTGACTGAATATATTTAACAGTATATGTAAACCTGATTGCTGATATATATTCGTATATCATACTTGTTTTTATTTGTCTATTCTAAAATACATTTCATGAGTACAGATAGTCTATGTGTTGAATGTGTCCATATAATAAACGTTAATTACACTAAACATGTAACAATATGTTTTTGCTTAAAATATCTAAAAAAACACGTCTTAATTTAGTCCTAGATACCCACTATACATTGTACAGCATATTAAACAGTAATGGATAATAATTATCGTTCGAAAGAATATCCTTTGCTTATCCAACATATAAACATAATCTTTTACTTCGGTGTTATGTCATATTCTGCAACACTTGTTGTACCAAAGCTGTACTGCAGCAAAACTATAAGAATATTATTCAAACCACAAAACAATATAATGATAAAGTAATCGTAATTGAAGAAATACAATACACAAACTGTCCAATTGCATGATTACGCATGCACATGAAGCTCTGGTCTGTTTGGTGGTTCGTATCCTGCAATGACACTACCAACATTATTAATCCGGCATCTGCAAGAGCGTCTGAATCGGACACATATCTGATTTCTGTGACATCTACTACAACAAGGTCTTCGTCGTCTATCCATTAAACCTCGCATTCCCGTCAATTGATGGCGTCTGGCGTCGCTCTCCGTCAGCGTTAAAAGAATCAGAGATCCAACTAACAGCAACACGATGATTGTACTACGCATTTTGTTCGGATTTTATCTGAAATAATAATCAAATAGTTTGGTTTATATAATGATAATAATAATAATAACCTTTTTGCATACTGTAAAACACTTTATATTCGTGTGAACTTTATTTCGCGATTTTGCTCTGATTTGTCCTGTTTAATTTAATGTTACCGCATCAACTGCATTTTTCATTCGGATGTTGCAAATATTCGGACACTGAACATGATTGTGATTTTAGAAAAATATTTGAATTCACGTAGTTTGAAACTAAGTGAATAGTGAATAGATACAGAATTGGTCAGTAATTGTTTATATTATAAATGAGAAATTATGTAGAGGTATAATTGCTACTTTGGGATTGACGGAAGTTCATATATGAAATATTTTAAAACAACCATGAAACTGCAGATAGTAAGAATGGAATGAACTGTTATCATATATTGATCAATCTACCATGAAACTGTTAAATGGTGAGAATTGAATGCACTGTTATCATATATTGATCAATCTACCATGAAACTGTTAAATGGTAAGAATTAAATGCACTGTTATCATATATTGATGAAAATTCCATGAAATTGATAGATGGTAAGTAATGGACGGAATGCCATTACGTATTGAGTAACTAGTAAATCAGAGTTTATATATATATATTGAAGCCGTTTTTAGACAAACGCGAGTCATGTGTCCGCTACGTTAACGACGTATAGACGTGACAGGAAGTCAGCTGGTGGTAGTACCGTCATAAGGACAGCAACCCACATAATTGTTATATGGATGACATGACGAACCTCGCGTCGGAGTACAGTCGAAGAAAGTCGGTACGAGGCGACGTAAAGCCAGATAACTCAGTACAGAGTTCTAGGGAAGATAACCCTGTTTATATAGCCTGTCTTTTTAAAGTCTATATCAATATAATTAATAGAACATATCTGATAAAATGATACATTACAAGCACAGAACGTAATCATAACACTTAAACACTGTCCATGAGGTAAAATGAAATATGCAGCAACCCTAATGTTCCCAAGCACCTGCTTAAACGACCCAAATGTCCCCTAGCACCTACTTAAACGACCCTAATGTCCCCTAGCACCTGCTTAAACTACCCTTATGGCCCTAGCACCTGCTTAAACGACCCTAATGGCCCTTGGCACCTACTTAAACGACACTAATATTCCCTAGCACCGGTTAAACGAACCTAATGGCCCCTAGCGCCCACTTAAACGACTCTAGCACCTGCTTAAACGATCCTAATTGTCCCTTAAACCTGCTTAAACGACCCTAATGACCCTCTAACACCTGTTAAAACGCCCCTAATGTCCCTTAGCACCAGCTTAAACGACCCTAATGGCCCCTAGCACCTGCTTAAACGACTCTTATTGCCCCTCAGTTCAATTCAGGTTTATTCAGGTATATAAGATCATTGTACAAAATATATATTATGATTATACAATAACAATAATAAAGCAAGAAAATAAATAAGTAAAATAAATAATTATAGTAATCATCTAAAAATCAAATATCTTATAATCTGGGATAACACATTTAGGCAACAAACCTCTTATTTCCAACGGGGTCCCTTCCCTTAAAATTGTGATTTTTTTAAAAATTAAAGAAAATATGATATTCATGAAATCTTAAGAATGTAGACATTTGATATAAAATGTAACAATACAAAAAACATTGAATTATCTTATAACCTGAATAACTGAATAATACATGGCCCTATCACCTGCTTAAACGACCTAAGTGTCCCCTTGCACCTGTTTAAACGACCCTAATGTCTCCTAGCACTTGCTTAAACGGCCCTAATGTCCCTTAGCACCTGCTAAAACAACCCTAATGGCCATTAGCACCTGCGTAAACGACCTTAATGGCCCCTTCCACCTGCATAAACGACCCTTATATCCCATAGCACCTGCTTAAACGACCCTTGTGGCCCCTAACACTTGCTTAAACAACCCTAATGGTCCCTAGCATCTGCATAAACGACCCTTATGTCCATTAGCATCTGCTTAAACGACCCTAATGGTCCCTACCACCTGCTTAAACGATATTATATTCACCATAACACTGAATGAGAACCATGGTTAAAAAAAAAAACGGAAATAGTAACACTACAGAACTAAGGCACGGAGATTAAAGGCACGGCCGCGTTACGTCAAGCTATTATTATTATAGTTGAAAATATCTGAGAGAAAATAGCAGAGGAAATTGAAGAAAAAAAATGGTAGACTCACTTTTATTGAGTATGTTTGTGAGAGGAAACAAAACGTACATCAACCATGACATTCCTAAGCAACGGTTTAGACGGTATGCTATTCTCCATCTGTGCTACTATGGTATAACTTCAGACAAACACGTGGTTTTACTTTAATTCTTAGCAACAGATAGCAAGGTGCCAAGCGACAGACCAGAGTGCCCACTCCGTAAGAGACTGCTTTCTCTGGTCAAAACGCCTAATTCATATAGAAGCGACACTACATACAACAGTATTTCACTTTGACATTTAACGGAGCTGTAGCTGGTAAACAAATCAATTAAGCTTTCATTATCCCCCTGAAAATACGCACGAGCCCTTTCGTGTGGATGTTTAATTGACTGGTTGGAGCATGGCGGTACATGTGGTCCATGGAACACACCGGTCAACTCACCAAACTATACACGAAAGGTCTAAATCATGCCACTTTCTAGCAACATGCTGGGGTTAATGGCTAAAGTGATGACGTACAGCCTGACCCACATTAGGCAAGTCGACCTGGGCCAGTTTCAATACACATTCATAACATGTTGACCGACATTAACACACAGCAATACTGTATAAACTTCGTAAGTCCAAGGAACCTGAAATGATAACACAACTGAGCTAATATGAGCTCAATATCATGTTTAACACTGCGTATACTTGAAACAGTACTTAGGAAATGTCGTCATTATACTAGATCGGTATTGTTTTGGTTATTTTTAACGTAAGTAGATCTATCAATTTAAGTGCAGAACGTTAGACTGGAACCTTTAAGTATTGTTTTCAAGTTTTCGATGAGATCCTGCCTGCAATTGTTTATACATTCTGCTACATGCAATATGGACAATTAACCACTAATACACCGTTTTAATTTACAAGTACATTCTAAATAACGATATGCATGGGTGTTTGTATAGTGTGTGTGTTTGTAGTCGTAGTTAGAGATCCTATGCTCATTCTGCAGGTAAAACAGGCAAATACAATAACTTCCTTACTTGTCTAGAACAAATTAATTATTATTGTTTTGTGTCATTTTCATATCAAATTTATCAAAAAGAATATAGTTGTTGTTATTGCGTTATAACTAGAACTCAAACAGAGAGTGTGCAATTTTTTTATCGTATTAGTCACCTTCTCCCGATCTGTTTACATCAAGATAAAACACATAATAAAGCGATAGGAGAATAACGATCTCTTGGTTGAACATCGAACCAATGGACAGTTATTACGAGGTTACATCTCTTAGTTTGGCCATGGGGTATGTCTGCGAATTACATTATATCCGTATGCGATAAGTACCTATATTTTACACAGAACTACATCAAACATGGTTTGTATAAATTGTATAAACATGTATTACATTATTTGAAATGAACTCTTAAACATACAAAATATAAGCAAGACATCTAATGCGATCGCATACTTAAGCTTGTCATTGACACTTAATATGGAGTCACCTGTGAACACATGTGTATCGGTTCTTTATTCTGCATGCAGTTCTTTAACAACGTATGTCTGGTGAAACGAAACGTTTGATGTAAAATTAGATTTTTTTATTTAAAAAACATACTTATTTCACAAATGAAAATTCAAACAAAGATCGTCAAATAGCTTTTGAAAGGATTGAAATCAATATTTACTGTATCTCAAATTAACATATAAGCAGGTAAATAATTATGTATGCTAAAAAGTATATTTTTCCTTCAGTCATCTGTATTTGTGAGTTAATGTTTAAATCGAAAACTATGGCTCTTTGTACACGTGTTTCTTTATAAAAAAATGTTTTAAAGGGTTTTAACGAAACCAAGAAGCAAATCCAGTTCACTTACCTCGAGTGCACTTGCTGTTCCGCCAACTGTTTATCCTGGTGTGAAGTTTGTATACTCAAGTAACTATGTCCGTATTTGTTTTAGACTAGCTAGAAAGGCAAAACATACTGTGAAGAAAAGTTACGTATTATGCAAAACATGTGATTAGACACAATGTTTCTCATTCACATCTTAACCTTAGTCAAATTTTACCCCTTTTCACACCATTGTCTAAAGTGTCATTGCTTATTCTGTTACAACATTACGTGGAATATTAAGATCTCATCTTACATTTCAATGAATATTTACTTTACGCTATAAAAACCCAAGTTTATGAATATAGAATATATTTAATCTCATTCTGCTAATATTCTGCTATTGCTTTATGTAATAAAACGGTCTCGTGACGCCAGGCAAGCTGACGCCAGGCAAAATAATTTCCGGGAAGTACCGGTGTTCATACTCCCATTGTGGTTGGCTTTTTTAAATAAACACTTAATTTTGCTTTTATTTATACTTTTACATAATTAATTAGTTCATTAAATATGTGTTTTAAGGTGATGTAATTTATCATTCATGTCATATCATTCTTCCTGCCAGCACGGTATCTGCGCCTACCTTGGATGTCTCCAGTTTATTCCTGGTGGATTAACCTGACACTTTCTTCATCAGACATGACTACTGTATATAGTTTGTTTGAACTTTTTACCATTTGAGACTTCTGCGCACCACGCCTAGTCTCGTTGAGCTACGTACGTTCTTTCAAGAACCCAGCTCAGTATATTGAAGAACAAAAAGAAGAAGAAGAAGAAGAAGAAGAAGATCTAGATTTGATTAACTACCCATACTTATGTTATAAAAGGCATTGAGTATGTAAGCTTATTAATCAATAAGAATGATTTAAAGCATGGGTAGAAAATCATAAATTCCGAAATCAGTGAATTTTTCGACTAAGATGATTAATAAACATTGATGATAATGACCTGCAATTTCATTTACATGCAGTTTTGAGTCGAGGTTTGTCTTTGTTAAATAGAGTTGATGAATATCTATTCGCCGTGTTCCAAAATAAGTAACTATATAATTCAAAATGCAGACTGGTGTGATGAATTTCAATAATTTAAGACTTTAGACTTAACAATTTAATATAGTGCAAACTAGTAAAGACAGTCGTACTTTGTTGTCTTGTTTTTTTTTATATACAACATATTTGGCTAGTCTAAATGATGTCAAGTGTAAACTATTTAAAACACTTGGCCACTCCAAAAGGCACATGTCAGTGATGAATTTTAGCGGAGAAGCACATGGTTAAATCATCAACTATGAACTATGGATTACACTCAATAATTTAAGACATCAGCCTTAAACATTATATATAATACAGAAAAGAAAATATAGTCATACTTTCTTGTATTGCTTTTCAAATACTAACAATATGGACAGGTTAGATGATTTTAAGAGTTAACTTTTTTCAAAAACAGGGAAACAAAACAAGAAGCACGTCAATGTTAAATTTGAGAGTAGATGCCTCTTAACCAAGCTTTAAATCAACAATTTACCCATGAACGTACATCTTAAAGTCTTGTAGAGATAATAATCTTTATTTTTTATTTCATGATACTTCTTATTTAGGGAAATTTCAGTCGTTTTTTATCAAACTTGTAGTGTCACGCTAGATGTGAAAAAATAAGTAAAACATAGATTAAATTACACATAGATATCATTTTTTATATTAACATAATATGATCGATATAGTATTGAAACTTGAGTGAACTATATTTTGTTTCAACACCGTGAATAGTGTTCCATACTCGAAAATTTTTAAACATACTTATTTGTGATATATTGTAAGATTGATATAAAATGAAATAAAATCTGCGTTGCCATCATTTCGAAAAATGGCTCAAATTCCGTAAATTTGTACAGCTTTTAAACGCAAATTAAGCACGAAATAATTCGATTCTAATATATACTATTCATGTTATGAACTGCTCATGTGCCAAGCAAGATGTTGTCGTATTGACACCCATACTAAGAAAATACCAAACAACTGTGATTGTATTTGTCTTTATTCTGCTCACCGTCAATATTTGTCATTTGCACTTCCTTTTTGTACGTGTCCCGGTTTTTTAAGTTACTATATCATATGAATCTTAATATTGACTTTTACTTATTTGATGTCAAGAATAATATAACACTCCGACACTTAGAAGGGACAAAAGTATGCACATGTAAGTGTATGCGATCTGAGCTAAACATGCACATCCGTCGCGTAGCCACCACATTGGATGTTAACAGCCAGTAAACGCAACACAACAAGTTCTATATTGTGTGTATATACATAACGTGCTGTGTATGTAACTGTAAACTATAGCTCCTTATCTACATAGCTGTTTTATTTTCTGATAATAAGTCATATAAATACATAAATTATGGTTTATCGGCACCAATCACTTGCAAAATATAAACAAATAGTATACGGTTGCCGTTTCATTTTATCAGAAAACTTACTGGTGCTGTGAGATGACTTGGCGGTTGCCATTCGGTTATTTGACGTTAATTTTCAATTAATTCCTTCAACGAAATGTTATAAATGTCGTCGTTAAATTAATATGAATTATAATGCACTAGCTAGCTTCTGAGATCAGTCTTGATTGGGTTTAAGTGCATTGTGTTTATCCGCTTAACACTCGTGTTTATTGCAAGTGTATCTACACAATCACTGGATTTTAATGACATAAAAACAGTAGCCCGTGCATGTATAAATTACAAAGATATTACAACATCTACACATCTTAAAACAATCTTAGTTTGTACCATTACGTCAGGTTATTTTTATTTCCGGTACTGTATCGTAGCATATGTTCATGGTGCTAAATTGCATTTACACTGTGCATATGTGCCAAAACTCGGTTATAATTTTTTCTCGGGTGTGAAAAGGAGCGAACGGCTAACATCATTTATTTTAGGCTATGGCAACTCAAATGTTCGCCGTCATCCGCCAAAATAATTGGCCCAAAGTAATAATTCCACAAACACATATAATAACCGATTAAACCGTTTTTATTATAATTAATATAAAAATTATGTTTAACTACAATACTTTAAAAATAATGTTCGTTGGTTATTAAATATAAAACAAATGGTTCTAATACTATAGTTATCATGTTTGATATAATCTACAGCACTTGTTAACATCAACTGTGTAGCTAAAATACACTTTTTTTAATTAATATAATCCATTCCACCAACCAAGATAAAGTTTTCACTCCAATTTATCTAAATACTAGAATAGTACGTGCAGTGAAGTACGTATATTTTGTTACGTGCCACCATAGATACTTATGCACGTAATCCCATGTGTCATTGTTATATTATATAGTATTCCGACATCTGCATCTGCGTCTGAACTTGACACATATCTGTCTTCTTCGACAATGGCTACAGCAATTGCGTCGTCCTCCGCTGACACCTCGCAATACTGGCGTAGAGTTTCGTCTGGCGTCAATCTCCGTCAGAGATATAAGAATGAGAGATCCAAACAGCAGCAGAATAATTATTGCACTACGCATTTTGTTAAGATTTTATCTGAAATAATATATTTTTTTGTATATATAATAATAATAATAATGATGATGAAAATATTTATTAATATTAATGAAATAAAAAGAAAATCTTACATGTGTTCATCAAATATTGATATAAATAAACGAGTTTGCAAAGATAAATCACAGAGGCGCTGCCGAGCATAATATTATTTCGCCAACGAGTTTAATAAATCTGATAACAAAACAACATATAATAGAGATAGAAAATTAAAAATACGAAATAAAATATCTCTTGCAAGCGGTGAACACAACCTGAACCTGAAGAAGAAAATAATAAACTCGTGTATACAGAGTCTTTGCAAGAAGTATAAATGTCCTCAAACATAAAATAATACAGCTGGTGTGATAGGCAATTATACAATTCTTTTATTATGATAAAGGTATCTCTCGGAGGCATAATACACAATATACATATTATCTAAATATTGCCCAGCATTACCCTTACAGTAACTATACTTTTAACCATTTCATAAACTGCTTTAATTATGCGTAATGTTACATTAGCGATGGCTTGTTTTTGCCTAACGTTATTCTTAAATTGTTGTTACATGTTTATATATCAGGTTTAATTAAGAATCGCATTAAATTATTTGTCTGATGAAACAAGTCAGACACTTTCAACAATTGTATTGCAATATGGAATATGGAATAAGTTAATTTTGTAAGTACTTTAGTATGTCTGTAATTAAATCATACTTATAATCACTCCAACATTTAAACTATGGCCTTTTACATAATTACGCTTATTTTTTAAAAACAAAACAGTTCAACAAAACAAAGTTGCATATTGTTCCCTTACCTCAAGTGAACTTGTCCTGATGACTTATTATCCGGTTGTGAAGTCCATACTCAAGTATTTCTTTCCAAAATCTTAGACTGGCTAGAAGGCAAACATAAAGTGATAAAATGTCGGTCAGTGTTACGAAAAATGTGTGATTATTCATAAAACTTCTTTATCAAATTTTAACACAAGTCGAATTTTCATATCTGTCGGGTGTCATTGCATTTTCTATAAAATACGTGAATAATCAGCAGACAAATTTAGACGTCATCTTTGTATTCAATATAACTATTACCTGAATAATCTAGAAGAAAGATGGGTTTTAAAAATTATATCATTTTCAATTTTGAATAATGTTAATTATTCGACTAAACCGTTTTATGAAAATATGTATAATATTTTTGGGTCATTTCAACGTTATATCATGTTTCTGTATATCTAACTCTCAATCTGTTTGGTGGCACTTATCCAGATAATTCCATGTTATTAATGCTTTGGATTGATTGATTTAATATTTAGCTTCATTTTTATGCAATCAAGGGCTAATAGATGATCAGTAAACCTAACACTGTTTCGTGGTATTTACCAGTACTCGAGCACACCCAATCTTCGCAAGTAATTGTTCAAAATGCACAAGATGGTGGAAATATGTTGTAGACTCAAAACTTAAATCATTGAATATAGTTCAGAATACTGGCAATTAACATAGTCGTACTCTTTAAAATGTACTTTTCAAATAAAAACATATACGGCTAGTCTATATGTATATTTTAACTTGATTCGATGTCAAGCGTAATGTAATGTAACAAAGTAAACAACCGGAACACTTGATTAAAGGGACACACGTCAATGTTGAAATTGATTGCATCAATATTACGTTAAAAGAGGATCGTACATGAGTGCTTATTTATTATTATATTTATGAAATGAGATGGAAAAAATATATTACGCGAGGCTCTGCCAAACATCATGTCATTTTCCCAATGAGTTTTATAAATTCAATAATAAATGAGCACGAAAGTAAGATTCGTTTTATCACATAACTCGGGAAAATTTTACATATACCATTTATTAAACAAATCACCTCTATAAGGATAGAGAAAATATCGTGCATATTAGTTTTCGTGTGTCACGATATGACATAATGTCTCAAAATAACGTTATTTTACCATGACAAATCGACGTCAGTTAAATTTTTCGGCAATTAACGTACGAGATCCAAGTTATACGGAAAACACATAACAAGGAACTGGAAGTCACAGTGATGTTAAATTACACTTGGTTAATATAAAGCATGTGTCATGAGTTTATTACACTCCTATCACGTCAATTATGTGATTAACCTATATATGGAGATATAAATATTTAACTACTGTTTCCCAACTCTATTTATTTAAGAAAATATTATTTATTTATCCAACTTGTGGATTCAGGCTAGTTACAAATACACGAGTAAAACATTTTTTTTCCAAACACAAATTTATATTAGTTATAACTTTGACAGCTAATCAAATTGAAATGACATTTTACGCCTTTTGTAATGTGTTACCCTTAATGCACAAACAATGGTGCCTTATAAGCATTTATTTACATTATATTAGCTGCGTATGTTGACTTCGGGTTTTCGTATTTGTATCATGTAGATATATACTTATCTGAAATATTGTTAACTGAATACTTAACAAAACCACTATGTGTCCCTGTAAACATGGGGATTGCGGTGTTACGTTGTCAGATAGTTAAACCAAGTAATTAATTAATCAAGATTAGAAGAAATGGGTCAAATAAACAATATAAAATGAAGGTGCAGATGCTAAAAAAATGCAACCGGACGATCTGTATCTGAAATTGACAAATTCCTGATTCGTTTATCTTACAATATTACAAGATTTATTCAGAGTAGAGAAACATAAATGTGTCTTTGTCAAATATATAATTCTAGCAATACAGAACACGAAGTTTACGTTGCTCTGCGTATAATGACATAAGAGACATACTAGGTCGCAGTTTGTATATCCATCATCCAAGTATGTGTTAATTTCTAGCACAGCTGCAGTGAACTTGTTAAAATAAGTTATTTTGTTGTAGGTTTGGCAAATTATCGTAGCAATATTAATAATAATATAAACATGTAATAATAAACCGTTGCATTTTTTCTGGCGTCTAGATATAGATACATATTTGATTTATAAACACTACTTTGTAACTGTTTAAGCTAATGAAATATTTTTCTGTTTTGAAGAATTGCAATTTTTCATATTTATAACAAGCCTTTCTTAAAAAGGTTCTATTCAATAAGTCGGTCAAAGTTAGTAGAATGGCATAACAGCAGAATGAAATATTTTCATTCTGCCAGCAGAATATCAGAATGATTGTTTTTCATTCTGCCAGCAGAACAGCAGAATGATTGTATTTTTTATATTGCCAGCAGAACAACAGAATGATTGTTTTTCATTCTGCCAGCAAAATAGCAGAACAGCAGCATGATTGTGGTTCATTCTGCCAGCAGAATAGCAAAACAGCAGAGTGACTGTTTTTTTTATATTTCTAGCAGAACAGCAAAATGAAATATTTTATTCTGCCACCCGAACAGCAGAATAGCAGAATGAAAACTTGACAAAAATGTCGTCGTGTTTTATTACTTATTTTATTGTGTTTACGTGCATGAACATGCAGTCAGTCTTAAAACATGTTTTTTTTACAAACAATCAACAACCGAAGGTTAAAAGGCAACTTTTTCTCATTTCACCAAAAAGAAAATTCTCATTTTCCACCAAATTTACGTTCAAACTAACAATGCTTAGCCGAGATCACATCCATGTACCATTTTACACATTTTTTGTTCATACTGAGTTCAGCTAAAACTACACACGAAACTTTTAAACACGAAAAGTTTTAACATTTTGCCTGACGTATTTTGCTAACCAATTACTTATCTAACTTTTATGTTCATTACTTGATCAGCGGAAATAATCCGCTTATAAGTTATTCACGAAAAACGATTCATTGATTTTAGTTCGCTTACATGCATGAAGGCTTAAAAACTGTTTTATTACAAACAATCACTACCCTGAAGTCAAAGGAGAAATTTTTCTTATTTCACCTAAATGGAAAATTCTCATTTTGTCACAGAATTTACGTTAAAACTAACAATTATAAGCCAGATTCATCTCTCTACACCATTTTCCACCTTTTTGTTCAGTATTTTAAGCAAAACAGCAATATATATTAAATATATTATATATTACTATATTTCCAGCAGAATAGCAGAATGAAGTATTTTCATTTTAAAAACCCTGATACATAATTGTTCCAACATTGTACAGTTTTAAAAAAAAATCTAACATAATATGTCACAAAGTATGTTGCCACTGTAACGCCATAATTAAAAAAAATTTGTGTTTGCTGTGTTCCGACCAAGTATTTTTTATGTTATGATACTTTACTGCTTATCATGTTGTATTATATATATAAATATTAGTGTAGTACACTTAGACTAGCAATTTAGCAGTTGAAATTGCTTTTTAGTATGCATGCACCTTGTGGTTCTTAATCACCCACTGCTTACTGCTAGTTGGCTTTGTAACACATACGTATGGTGAGTGGTAGATGGTGTGATACGTTCGTGATACAATATGGATGCATGTCCATTGTCCATATGAACCATTAACCAGGCAGGCAGGCACTTGTAGCAAGTTTGTATCAAAATATCCTGAGGGTTCCAACTAGTGTAGAAAACTGAATAAATACTTTTTATAAATTTATTAACAAATTAAAATTTTAACTGAGTTTTTTTTTGTTTTGATTTCAGCTTTATCCATTATACAATTTATTATTAAACTCGTTTGCATGATGTAATCAAAGTAGTTTCATAAGTCTTAAAAAGGGTGATGATGATGATGATTTGATAATTATTTCATTTTTTAAGACATTAACAGGGTTAAATATCTGTTTAGCAAATTAAGGGAGGTAATAAAGTTGTTTAGTCATTTTTTTAATTTTTAATAACCCTGATTTATGTGTCTTTTATCTCCTGAGGGTGATCTGTGCCATTTTTGCAAGCTGGGGACACCCTGAGGTCCAGCTGTGTGTGTACAGAATTCCGTTTGCACCGGTCCATCCAACGGGACATAACAGGAATAAAGGGACTATATATCATATTTGTTCCAAAATTGTACAGTTTTAAAATTTTTAAAAACCCTGATAATTATGTGACCTTTATCTCCTGAGGGTGATCTGAGCATTGTTTGCAAGCTGGGGTGGGGACATGGAAAATACTTGGTCGGAACACAGCAAACACACATTTTTTAAGTATGGCCGTACAGTGGCAACATACTCTGTGACATATCAATGAGTTGCGTGATTTTGTTTTTATTTCAGCTTGATTTATTATACAATTTATTATTAAACTCATTTGCATGCTGTAATGAAAGTAGTTTCATAAGTCTTAGAAAGGGCGATGACGATGATGATTTGATAATTATTTCTTTTTTTAAGACTTTTTACTTCAAACTGCAATCATTTTAATTTAAGAGCGTATTTCGTATTCAGAACATTATAAAACATATAAGGTTATATATATAGCTAACATTGTATACATAAGAAATCAACTGCCTGTGAAATCTGTTGTGTTTGTGGTATACACAGGAACACATAATGATACTATTGAAGTAATGGAACTTAAATGAACGATACAAAACGTGTGCTCTAAATAAGATGTGTAATGCTCTGTATCAAAGTAGCCAGTGATTCATGGTATGGGAACGCATGTGATCATAATCATAAGAGTATTTCTTATTCTAAGTAAAGGGAAGTAACCACGACATAGAATATGTTTAAGAGTAATCATGAGTTATGAACACATGTATAGACGATAATACAACAAAATCTGAATGATTAATTTGACTAAATATTAATTCTACGCTTGCTGTTTTATCAACATTTAGTAGAAAGATTGAAGTTTCCTATATTTCTATATAAGTACTTGATGAGAGGTAATTACTTCTCTCTTATTTAACTTTACACAACTATTTTACCTTATTAAACAGAGGCCGAAATTCAACTGCTTCACAATTTAACAAGAATTCCGCAGAATGATATGTCTCGCTGTGTCCGTTTTGACTGTTAATACACACTTGGGAAAGAAGAAAAAAAAAATTAAATTCATGCAAGAGTTATCTAACTTGGTTAATGTAGTAGGTTTAATGACTAAGAAATATTGTAGGAAGTATTTTGTGAAGTTTCGATCAAATACATTAAGTGAGTATTGAGATATGAACTTCATGGTAGTTGCACACAAAACTTTAACCAGTATTTCTAAGTAAAACATATTTAAAAAAAACTTTAATCAGTATTTTTAAGTAAAACATATTTTAAAAAAATTAAAAAAATTAAAAATAAAAAAAGAATGATTTTTTTAAATAAATTACAAAAATAAGTACTCAACATCTGCATTATATTATGTTTTGCAGGATGGTAGTTGTAACTATCATCCAAGTATGATACTTATTGAGAAATAGTGTAAAATTGAAAACTTAACGTTGGAGGTAAATGTAAAATTCAGCATCAAACAATGCTAATAGACCATGAAATGTAGGTCACACTCAGAATCTGCAGTATATAATGTGATGCAGAATTAGTTGTAACTATGATCCAAGTATGAGTGCCATATCACTTGTACTTGTTGAGAAATAGTGTAAAAAACGAAAACTTAACGTTGGAGGTAAGTGCAAAATTCAGCATCAAACAAAGTCAATGGACCATGCAATGTAGGTCATACTCAGCATCTGCCGTACATAATGTGATGCAAGGTGTTAGTTGTAACTATGATCCGATCCAAGCATGAGTGTCCTAGCACTTGTACTTGTTTAGAAAAAGTGTAAAAACGAAAACTTAACGCTAAAAGAATCAACATAAAAAATACTTGTAGATAGGATGACTACTGTCACATGTGATGTATCACTTGGGATCTCACTATGGAATGATGCTATCATGCAGGCGCCTAGATAAACAATTACTGTCATCACCTCTGCTATTACAAACTGGCACATTCACAGTCGAGATACATGAATCAGCTGATGCATAGGTTACAGACCACCAGTTCCTAAAACAAGAGACTCAATGTTACACCGGTGGTAATTCGCTTTAAAATTACAATAAACACATCTTTATGGTCACCAGATACTTAATGTTACACAGGCGGTAAATCGCTTTACAATAAACACACCATAATGGTCACCAGACACTAAATGTTACACAGGAGGTAAATCACTATACAATAAACACGAATTTATGGTCACCATCAACTAAATGACGAATCACATAGTCCGGATATAAACATTTCCAATCAGGTGTGCTCGTTTCTACAATTTGGCTCTGGTTAATAGCAAGCAAATAAGAGCGAATGCGCGGCGAAGCCGTGCATCCGCGAGTATGCGAGCTTTAATGGTATCATGTAAGATTAAAGAAAAAAGATATATTTACTGCAGGTTATTTATGCTTTAGTCACCACTATTGCCCATAAATTTGAACATAATGTAGATCTAAATCTAAAACAATAAATTTAAGTAAAACTACAAGTTGCAAAATGATTCTTCTTCTTTCTTTCTTTCTTTCTTTCTTTCTTTCTTATTTTCTTTCTTTTAGCTTTCAAAACAAAAATAATGAGATATCTTTTTATGTAGATGTGTCTGTTAAATCAATTTAAGTTAAAAAAATGAATAATTTGAGTCTCGTTCAATGTATGAATATTTGCAACAATAAATTCGTTGTAAAAAAAATGTACTTGGTGATGGAAATTGTTGTTTTTTTCGCTGTCTTGGTTACATATAGAGTTTACAGTGGGGATGTTTCCCTCTGAGTCGCATGGCAGCACAGACATGCAATCTGCAGCAATATATACCTTAACTGGAACAGTGGGAGAAAAAGCAAGACTTTTTAATAGTCTGCCAATAACCAAAAGATCCTATTGGACCTCGATGTTGAAACAGAATGGATGGGTCACAGCTTGTGAAATTGAGGCGGCACCACTTCAATACAACTGCAAAATTAAAGTCTTACTGAAAGGTGCAAAAGACACTTTGTACATATGAACCACCACAAATTGTTAATGAATAAATATTGCCAATTAATCTGTAGCTCGACAATGGTCATTTTCAAATTTTGTTACCAATGCCCATAGCAAACGAGGTAAACCAATCAACCAAAATCTTAACTGAACAAGAAAAATCGGCCTCAAGAGCTTATCAAAACATTAATGCATCCAACATTCACTTGGAATCAATAAACACACACGCAAATATTTTAATTACCAGGTACCATGTCAGTTGTATCAAAAGCATATTCGTAATTTCTTTTCTTTTTTTATTCATTTACAGCATGCATCACCATATAATTATTGTAACAGATTCGAGAGGGAGGTATCTGCATCAATACATTAACAAATTTCATTTATTTCCTGATCACTATCATGTATCTTTGATTGTCGTTTCTGGTGGTAAAATATCACAGGTCTATCGTACTGTTCAAAATAAAATGGGTTCTTAACCTGATGAGCAAACAGTTATTTTGATAGCAGCTGGCCTTTGTAATTTGACAGAAAATGGAGACATGCAGAAATGGAACATACATTACATATAATTCAACAAATAAAGTCCAAACATTTATAACAGAATTACATGAAATTTCCAGGAAACTGACACATGACACAACACTTTTTCTTGCAACAATTCCAAGTGCCTCTATTAAAAAATATGCATCTTTTCAAATTCTTAAACACAGACTTACAGAAACAGACTTAACAACTGTGGAAATATAAATAACTGGAGCATATAGATAAATGAGAGAATATATATATTTCGTAAAGTTGTTTGAATAGCTTACATTTATATAGTGACACAGACGTATTTTGTATAGAAATGTCGGGGTGTGTAAAAGAAAGAAAAAGAAAAAGGAAAAAAAGAGAAAAAGAGAGAAAAAGAGAAAATAAGTTCATTTTTGTATATGTATGATAGAGTATTTGGTGGTGAAGGTATATTATGTAAAAAGAATAGCGGTATTAGGTGGTGAAGGTATATTATGTAAAAAGAATAGCGATGCCGTATTAATGTTGTGTGCAGTAAGTGTACATATACTTGACATGTACTAATGTAGTAAATGTATCATATTTTGTAATTAAGCAAATGGGACAGACAGTTAGCGAGGCCATTTAATAAGTGTTATAGAGTTAAAGAGAGGCAATGTTTAGGTTGACGGTGTTATAAAATAATTAAAGATTGGAGAAACGTTATTTACCATATGAATAAACATTAAAAAACGGGTTTGGGAAATGAATAAGATTGACTGGATATTCATTCAGCTATGATAACTAACAAGAATCAAGCATATTAAAAAAAAACACAATTGTGTTTAAATTATCGAATGATTGGCATTGTGAGATTAGAATTGTGAAAAACCCAAAGAGAACAGAATATGACTGTTGTTTGTCATATTGTTTGAAAATATGACTCTTTACTTAGGAACAGAGATGCGGTTATTTCATTTCTATTGAAACGGTTCCAGATGAAAGTGAATTTCTAAATTGGGGTATTGTTTTGATAATTTTGGCTATGATCATAATTTAAGTAATATATCTTTTCCGTAAAATAATCATTAGCAAGGTTGGCTGATAAATATAGAAGGGTTTGAGACTGTTCTTCCGATAAAAAAACATTCCTCTTATGGAACTTTCCAGAAGTCTTAAAGAACGGAATAACCGTATTAAGCAGAAAAATAAAAGTAGTGACGGTAGCAGTAGTAGTAAATCAGACGGGAACTAGTAAATAAGTCTGATTCAGAAAAGAATAGTTGTGAAGCTGAGTTATAAAGTGTAAATAACTTTGAATATAAAGAACCGGAAGTAGATAGTGAGTTTGACCGGAAGTAGAAATGGACATTAATTATGTTCAGAAATCTAAGAAAATTAGGTCTACAAAGAAGGACGTAGAACATTATGTTCAAAACCCTAAGAAATTTAGGTCTACGAAGAAAACGAGTTTAGTAGTAGCAGTGATAGTAGTGATAGAAGTAGCAGTAGCAGTAAGGAATAAATATCTCAAAAAAAGTTTAGCGCTTTCTCAAATATGTTAGATTAAGATCACAAAGTTGTTTCAATTGATTCATAGCAGGCTTTTCGATTTACACTAAGTTACACCTCTGATAATAATTATAATAATAAAAAAGTAATGAATTCGAAATTAAATGAGTTTATAACTATCAAAATGACTACGAATAAAGAAATAATACAGAACGCACATTAAAATGCATGTTAGGTATTTAATGTCACAAAACGTAATAAAAACGCAGTAAGGAAATGTGTGAAATATATCTGACCATTGGCAAAATTAATTAAAATAGTATGCATTACAATTTGCATTGATAACTTGAAAGAAATAACCTTGCAAAATTAAGGAATTAATCAATAAATATTAATTCAAAACGAAATAAGCATTTTGGATTTTGATAGTAATAAGTTTTGACATACTTAGCGGGATTGAAAATTATCTTACCATAACTAAAAACTTTAGTCATGTGATTTCTGAAGACACAGGAGTGTTATTAATTATAGAATGATTATATTGGGAAAGAGATAAGTATCATTATAGAGCTCGTAAATTGAGAATGTTTATTAAAGCATGATTCCAAGAAGCCTGTGAAGGGTAATGGAGAATGGTAAAAACGGTTCAGAAGTAGAAGAAATGGCAGCACGACAACAAGTCAAAAACCCGAGTTAGGGACACAACGATTCAGCAACTTCGTCGGTGCTGATACAGGAGGCTACGACAATATCGACGATGGAATTCAATATCGACGGTGGAATTCGATATCGACAGTGGAATTCAAAATCGACGGTGGGATTCGTAATCGACGGTGGAATTCGATATCAACAGTGATTATGATATCGGCGGTGATTTCGATATCAACGGTGAATATGATATCGGCGGTGGAATTTGATATAAATGGTGAATCAGATATCAATGGTGTATCTTATATCGACGGTGATTAATATCAACGCAACGGACGTGGCTAAAAACCAGTACGATTAATTATGGACTATATAAATGATACAAATGGCGCGAAGATGACAACGGTGTGGATTGTTATAATTGACCCAATAAGCATATGATGCGGCGACATATGGTGAGGTTACGACAGCTAATGATACATATTGCGCAGCGATATTTAACAGTACGACCACTGATGATACATAGCACGGCGACGTATGATAATGATACTACGACACAGTACAATGGCTGATGATCTTATGGTACGACGACCTGAATGAGCATTGACATAATACGACAACCGATGATACGTATGACACTGATGGTACATATGGCTCGGCGACGTTAGTAATGGTACAACAACGCATGGAAATGGAACCCATGGTACGACGACATTTCCAAAAGGAGATCGTACAACGCTGAAGGATACGACCGCGTGCAGAATATTCATGCTGCTATGGGAAACATCAAAGTGAAATTTTGTAGATATTGTGTATATTAATCAAATTCATCTTAGTCAGTATATTCAGAAATTGACATTGAACTTGAATTTTAATAAAGATTAATAAGACACAATACTAGGAAATAAACGTGGACTTTAGAGATGAGATATATTTAGAAAACCTGAATTTGTTCAGATGTTATAATTATATCGTGACTTCAATTTATTAAACTTTTGATATATGACACTGTCAAAGATTCGCGTACAACAGGCTAAAATAGAATTAGTAAAGTATTTTATGGTCATTTAGCGAAGACAGTTCACATCTGATGAAGAAGTAAAATTTATAATTAATGATGGGTGTATAAATTAAGGAGGAATTTCATGACCATTTAGGGGAAGTATTTTGGGTTTAGTGCTGGAGCTACACGCTTTTAAAGGTAGACATGTTTTTAGTTTAAGGAGAGGAAGAGTTTACTTTGGAAAGGTCAGGTGTAAAGTCATGTAGTTATTTAGGACAGTTTACTTAGGGCTGGCGAGATGTTCAGTCAAGTGGAGTTTAGGGAGACTACTTTTGAAGACAGTGGAGATAAGGTGCATGGTTTGATTGAGATTATGGTTGATGTTTAAGTAGGAACTGAAATTAAAAATGGGATGTATTTTAACTATATTTTAGAAACTGCATATGTGTTAAACAGAATTCATTAAAGTTCAAATGGCAATTGTAACAATGTAAGAAATAAATATATATAGAAAATCGTGTGTTATGTGTTAATGATATACGATGTTGAAACATACTGTCTATTTACTATAGTCATCCCGCGTATGGCGGCTACTTGTTAATAGTTTTTGTTTGTTTTTGTTTTTATACCATATGTCCATAGTTGGTTTGATTATATTGTAACTTACATGTACATGTATTGTGTTAGTTTGCATCATATTGTAATCAGCGCACTTTCACAGGTTGGAACCAAGCGCCACCTATGGTGGTTAGGTCTTTCGAATTACCTACTGGATTATGTTTTTAGATTGAAATGTCTGCTAGGTTCTGGTGAACTCCAGTGTACCATTAAATAGCTATTGTTGCTGGGGGAATCCGGTTTTTATAACGCAGCTTTTACAGCAAGTTAATTTTTAGCTTCCCTCCATATATTTTGATCACTAATAGAGATATTCCAACTTTAAGATTTGATATTCATTAGTCAATATTTTTCAATGTTTTATACTAGTAGTTGATATTTTGATATTTGAATAAAATATGTAATGTGATTAGTATATATTGTGATTTAATACCTTGTCATTTATATCAACAAACTAGTATATCTAAACACATATGCTTTTTATAATTTATTTAAAACTATGACATAACAATTACTGCAAATACACACTTGTCTTTTAGACAAAATCGAAACACAATGGAGAAAAGAACCCAACTTTCCCCCAGCGATGTATGATAGGTTGGTAAACATTTTAAGAGAGGGGCCCCCAAGACCATGTGACTTCCGGTTATTACGTTACTTAAAAGAAGACAATATATTGAACTATAAAATGATGAAAAACAACTATATGAACCAATCGTCTTGAAGGCAATTATGTTTAATATATTTTTGGGACATAAAGTAATACAATGTTACAGACGAACACTATAATTCATATCAAAATACATGAAAAAGTTGTTTTTTTTAAAATGTTTGAATGCATAAAAGAAAATGAACAGAAACACCCAAAAGAAGAATACATTATCAAGTTGTAAATTATTTTCAAACATATAGACCAGAACCGTATGATGCTATGTGAAGGATCGAACCTTGACCAGACTAGCATAATGCCATAGAGGACCGAACCTAGACCAGACCCGCATGATACTATGTGAAAAATGAACCTTGACCAGACCCGCATGACGCTATGTGAAAGATCGAACCTAGACCAGATCTGCATGATACTCTGTGAAGGATCGAAGCTAGACCAAACCCGCATGATGCTTTATGAAGGATCGAACCTAGATCGACCCACATGCTGCTATGGGAAAGACCGAACCTAGACCAGACCAGCATGATGCTATGCGAAGGATCTAACCTAGACCAGACCCGCATGATGCTATGCGAAGGATCTAACCTAGACCAGACCCGCATGATGCTATGTGAAGGGTCGAACCTAGACAAGACCCGCATGATGCTATGTGAAGGATCTAACATAGACCAGACCCTCATGATGCTATGTGAAGGATCGAACCTAGACCAGACCAGCATGATGCTATGTGAAAGATCGAACTTAGACCAGACCAGCATGATGCTATGTGAAGGATCGAACCTAGACCAGACCCGCATGCTGCTATGTGAAACATCGAACCTAGACCAGACCAGCATGATGCTATGTGAAGGATCTAACGTAGACCACATCCACATGATGCTATCTGAAGGATCGAACCTTGACCAGACCCGCATGATGCTATGCGAAAGATCGAACATAGACCTTGCCAGCATGATGCTATGTGAAGGATCGAACCTAGACCAGACCCGTATGTTGCTATGTGAAGGATCGAACCTAGACCAGACACGCTACTGCTTTATGGAAGATCGAACCTAAATCAGACCAGCATGATGCTATGTGAAGGATCGAGCCTAGACCAGACCAGCATGATTCTCTGTGAAAGATTAAACCTAAACCAGATCAGCATGATGCTATTTGAAGGATCGAACCTAGACAGACCAGCATGATATTATGCGAGAGATCAAACCTAGACCAGGCCTGCATGATGCTATGTGAAGGATCTAACATAGACCAGACCCGCATGCTGCTTTGTGAAAGATCGAGCCTAGACCAGATCAGCATGATGCTATGTGAAGGATCGAACCTAGATCAGACCAGTATGATGCTATATGAAGGATCGAACCTAGACCAGACCAGTATGAGGCTATGTGAAGGATCTAACATAGACCAGACCCGCATGATGCTATGTGAAGGATCTAGCCTAGACCAGACCCGCATGATGCTATGTGAAATATCGAACCTTAGCAAGACTAGCATAATGCTATGTGAATGATCGAACCTAGACCAGACCCGCATGATGCTATGCGAGGATCGAACCGAGACTAGACGTGCATGCTACTATGTGAAAGATAGAACGTACACCAGACCAGCATGATGCTATGTGAAGAATCGAACCTAGACCAGACCAGCATGATGCTATGTGAAAGATTGAACCTAAACCAGACCAGCATGATGCTATGTGAAGGATCGAACCTAGACCAGACTAGCATGATATTATGCGAAGGATCAAACCTAGATCAGACCAGCAGGATGCTATGTCAAGGATCGAACTTAGACCAGGCCCGCATGATGCTATGTGAAGGATCGAACCTAGACCAGACCCGCATGATGCTATGTGAAGGATCAAACCTAGACCAGATCTGCATGATGCTATGTGAAGGATCAAACCTAGACCAGACCAGTATGATGCTATGTGAAGGATCTAGCCTTGACCAGACCCGCATGATGCTATGTGAAAGATCAAACCTAGACCAGACCATCATGATGCTATGTGAAGGATCAAACCTAGACCAAACCCGCATGATGCTATGTGAAGTATCAAACCTAGACCAGATCCGCATGCTGCTATGTGAAAGATCGAGCCTAGACCAGACCAGCATGATGCTATGTGAAGGATCAAACCTAGACCAAATCAGCATGATACCATGTGAAGGATCGAATTTAGACCAGACCAGTATGATGCTATGTGAAGGACCGAACTTAGACCAGGCCCGCATGCTGTTATGTGAAATATCGAACCTACACCAGTCTAGCATGATGCTATGTGAAAGATCGAACCTATACCAGACCAGCATGATGCTCTGTGAAGGATTGAACCTAGACCAGACCAGCATGATTCTATGTGAAGGATCTAACCTAGACAATACCCGCACGATGTAATTTGAAGGATCTAGCCTAACCAGACCTGCATGATGCTATATGAAGGATCGAACTTAGGCAAGGTCCGCATACTGCTATTTGAAAGATGGAACCTAGACCAGACCAGCATGATGTTATGTGAACCAGACCCGCATATTGCTATGTGAAGGATCGAAACTAGACAAGACCCGCATGCTGCTATGTGAAGGATCGAATCTAAAGTAGACCTAGACCAGACCCGCATGATACTTTGTAAAGGATCGAACCTAGACCGTATCCGTATGATGCTTTGTGAAGGATCGAATAGACCAGACAAAGTTATTTGCATATGTATTACACTGTTAAATAAACATTAATCTCAAGTTGATATATACATACAATATTAAGGCGCACATCATAATTTGTGATAATTTGTCATAATTCTATTGATTTTCTATTGTGAGTTTATCATACTTCCATGTTTTATCATCGTAATCGTTATTTGACATTTTAAACATTACCATTTGTGATCTTTTCATTTCCATCCCCTGAAGAAGGAATATATATTCCGAAAACGCTTTGATAATTTTAGATAATTTTAAAGAATTCAGTTTTGTTTGAGTGTATTTACTAATAAATTTATTTTTCATCTCTCCTACACACACACACACACACACACACACACACACACACACACACAAATATATATATATATATATATATATATATATATATATATATACACACACACACATGTGGAGATAATTATTTGTGAAAAAACAAGACATAAATGTACAGACCACACAACGGCGAGTGCGCCTAGCTACAATGCAAACCATAGATACAATATCAAGGCCTCTGCCAAACCAATAAATTTGGTGTCGACTATGACTTATATACTATGGAATTACATGCAACACATCTGGACAGGGTGGACAAATTTACATACATGAAGTGATAGCTTTACATGAGTAGGATCCAGTTAAGGATTCATGACTACTCACATGGTATATAAAGGACAGATTTATAAACCCGTTGGATCATATAGATTCAGTGAATTCATATATATTTAATTTCATAAAGGGAGATAATTAAATTCACAACAACGGAATTTACGATTTTTGGGATCTTTTCAGATGCTCATTCCCAATGCATGATATATTTGGAGATAATTATTTGTGAATAACCAAGACATAAATGTAATGACTAGATTACGGCGAGTGCGCCTAGCTACAATATAAAAGTACTTTTATATAATGTTGATAACTTTGAGAGAAAAAGCGACAGGGTAAGAAATAAAAACAACGAGAAAGAAATATTAAACATCTAAAAATGTTTTCATTAATAAAAGGTAATATATATAAAAATAACAAACACGTGTTAATCAAAAGAATACGAAGGACGGCATAACACATTTATAAATGAATGTACTTTGTAATGTTTAAAATTTCACAGATATTGTTAGTTATGCATACACTCTATGTTTATGTCTAACTAAAAATAAACTAACAATTTCAAGTGTTCAACATTGTATATCACAGAAATTCAATTGTTAAATAATCAAAACAAGTCCATTTTATCACAACTGGCATGGTATATCACAGGCTTGTTTAAGTTTTATATTATCGAGAGAGATGTGTTTAAACATAGTTTTGTGTACATGGTAATCTTGAGAAAGGTATGTTTATTTTAACCAGGTGACTCATAAAAGAAATGAAAACAAAAGCAAAGTAAAACCAAAAACTTGAGTAAGAAAGAACACTATTGAAAAATACGTATCACCTCAAGTACATTTGTGTTGTGACCTGATTAGCATTACCCTCTCAGTCGTAATGTAACAAACAGTATTAATATAGCACAAACACATAGATGATACAATATTTAGCAATAATACTACGAGTATTTATTTATCTTAGGCAAATGGAGCACAGCATATATATTTGAGTATTATATAGCGCACCGCATATCAAACAAAACATACGATGAAATTTTGGAAAAAGTATTGAATAGTATACAACTATGGATTGTTCAGCTGTGCAATATGATGAGCTTTGTACCAAAAAATTATTTAATCAATTTTTATGTCTTTCTGGTGCATAGCACATCTTGATACAAAGCTGAAAAGTCCATAACATAAACTATAAATATATGAATTCTGAGCCTCTACTAGCTTTTTCTTATAGAAAATCACAAAAAGTTAATATTAAACATTTTTTATCACTAGTTATTAAATAAAAATATGAAATAATTTTGAAATAAAGAAAATAAAAAATAAAATTTCCCGGTTGGTATTCGAAACATAGCGGAAACAAACAAAATCTTACATAACTTAAATGTCTTAACTATCGGTCAGGGAAACATCTTGATAAAATTGTATTTTGTCTTATCGGCAACTTCATTTCCGGTAATTTTGCTGAAATGTGACAGAATCTCTTGTTGACTGCCATATGGAAACAACGCAGCATTCGGAACATTTCAGTTTTCATCGTTGCTTTCGGTTAACACTTGGAATTCCCGCCGGTTATTGTAAGTAACCATGGCATATCGTAATTATATGCACAGTTTAACAAAACCCAATGTAAAAACTGTTTAATATCATATCGTATTTTGTTCAATGAGGGATCTTTCTAGGAAATCAGAATTCATTTATTCATAGATCATATAATGATATTCATTTCCGATTATAATGGTTTCGTATAACGAATTATTTTAAATATTATGTGTTCTAATGCACATTTAGCTGGTTTCAGTCTTAGTAAATTAAAAAGGAATCATCCAATGCTGTTTTTGTCTCCCTCAAGGACGCTTACATCCGGATGAGCTTAGACCTGGCTCTACCAGGGAAGACTCGAGTATATTGTGTTTAAGTTGTAAGAATTTGTTTCACAACCGAGGTAAAATAAATAGGTTTAAAAAAGAACATTGGTTCGTTCCTCTATAATTGAATAAGCCAGAAGTGATACTATATCACTTTGATAAAACTGTATTTATATAATCATAATGGATATCAAACGTGCTTATACCTATTATAGTTGAATGACTATGGGAAAAATAAGGAATTGTTGCATATACCTTGATCTATGAAATTACATCAAATTTGAGGATAAAACACACATTATATCAGACAGATACATTCGTTTTGTACAAGCCGTAAACGTAAATATGTATTTAAGAAATGAACTCATATTCCTTAACTGTATGTTGTCTTTGTCGAATTACTATTAGCATTGCATGTTTTTATATTAAATCATATTTTTTATGTATATTGTAGTATTGCATGTTTTCGAATATTTATATTAAATCAATATTGTAATCTTAAGAGTTCGGATAGTTCTATTTAATCAATAATATACACTTAAGTGTTTTGATAGTTCTATTTAATCAAAAGTGTAATCCTAAGTTTTCGGATAGTTCTATTTAATCAATAATATACACTTAAGTACTTTTATTGACCTTAAATAAGAAAATCAGGTTTTTTTATAGAGTATATACCTCATGGTCCACATATGTTTATTGTATAAAGCGCAGTAAATTTCTCATTGAAATTATCTAAATACTATAAAACAACTATTTCCATACGTTTAAGAGAATTAATTCAACATATACGTTAAAAAGGCATCCCACGGAATTGCTAAGGCACAAAATGTTTTGATTTAAAATGTGAACACATTTGTTTTGGAACGAACAGAAATTAATGTCCAAAACGTGTATTCAATATTCAGAACATCACACGTAATATAAACACATGTTTTCAATAGTGAATGCTTAATTGCATTTTCATGTAATTCTTATAGTTTCATTTGTCATGTTTCACACAGTCCTTTACATGTCTTTCCGTGGCTAGCCATATAGACTCTAAGAAACTAAGTTGACTCTAAGAAATGAGAATATACGTAAATCATGTTTTGCAAAAGGTGTGGTAAGCTGTTTATCACAAATGACATATATTTAAGTAAAGTTAAGTCAACTAAATATTTGTTATATGTAACAAATGAACGATTTTTTCACTGCTGGAATTTGACTATCAAATGTAACCACGCAATATCATATTAGATATCAAGATTAGCCTAGTCACCACATGCTCTCTCTCTAATTGCTAACCGTTATCTCGTGGACGCCGTTGACGGACATGATCTGGACACTGTTAAAATTAGCCACTATTTTGCGTTTGCCCGCTTTGATCGGCTTCAGTTCAAATTTGCCGACAAAGGTTTCCTTCGCTCCAACATTGCTTAAATGAGAGAATAGTAGCATATTATATATAAGTGTTGCTTTTTATTTCTTCATCACGTTACACGATTGATATTATTCAGACATACATATTGCGAGTATGACAAAACAATGTTTCGTATTAATGAAAATATATTTTATTTAGTAATTAAATAGGTAGTTTGATCGCTGAGGATGAAAAGATGCATATAGCTTACAGACAAGATGCAAACTGTTATATTTATCTACTTCACCGACAGCAGAAGTACACTAGATTTAAATCGAGCTCTGATGAATCAAAACTGTTCTATTTAGATACTGTTCACATGCGGTTTTTTGTGAGTTATTTATAGGTATTAAATAGTTTTTATCTCATTGATAATTTGAACTGTTAAACAAGGGGCACACCAATGTTTAACTTCAATGATACGAGTTATGTTAGTCAAAACCTGTGTTATATTTAGGTATAGACTTAAACGCGCTTATAATGTAATATGACTATTATCAATGTAAATGTAAGCAAAAGTGTAGGAATCCACCAATGGGTGTTATGTCCATTTTTTGTTTAATCTATATGTTAATGTGTTGCTTTTTAACATGGAGAATGAACATGGACTCGTCTTTCCTGTTGGCTTCATATAACTTATAAAGTGTTAGTATGACGTAAAACCACAATACATCCATTCAAATTTGATACTAGTTCATTTACTATTGTTTCAATGTTGACAATCAGGTTAAAAATGATGGTTAACTTTATCAAAAGAAATTCTGAGGGCAGGATCTACATATTACATACTGTTTGGTCTCTTCACCAGTTACCGATGCAACAAAATCAAAAGATAAGTATTTTTAAAGACTTTTGTCAACGTATTCTTTCGAAGTTGTCGTTACAGCAAAAAATCGCTTACTGGCTAACACAACTATGGCACCATATAAGCTTGTTTAACTTACGGCTGAGGGTAGTGTTTTGTATTTTGTAGACGAGTACTTTCCACGACCAGCTCACATTTTGTTAGCATCTTCGGCAATGGGTTAACGAAAGATACTTCAATCTCTACCGTCTGTCCCACAGTGGCTTTGTCAGGGGCCTAAACAAAATGATATTAAAGTGTCTGTACTGTTCTATCTTCTATCTTATTATAGTCGTCAGTAATTTTTATACTAATTGTATCAATTATTTCTCATAACTGACAAGAAATCTGTTATCGAGTAGTATTAACATGATATTACGTTTCAATAATACAATTATTATATTATATATAATTGTATTTATTTTTGTTATTGTTATTAATTATAATATTACTATTAATAATAATAACAATAATAATGATAATAATATAAAGGGTGATGTTAATTTAATTAATTAATTTAAATAATAATTTAGTCAACAATACGACTATTAAATGGTACAGTCAAGTTAAGCAATAAAACGTTCTAGAGCATTTCATCTTTTGTCTAATGGAAATTTGTATGAAAATACGTTATTATCCCCTCCAAACAAAACTTATATCTAACTACAGAGTTCATCATTAGTTAACAATTATTTTCAATGTAAACGATAAGTAAATGAAACAGATAATATTTCGATTACAATGGTAACCTGGTATCATATTTATTCTTAATAATATTGTTATACTTCTTCCGATGTTAATGAAGTCTACCTATATTTGGATAACTATTAGATCTGAGATTTTCGTCTCCTACTAACGAAGTTGGTACATTGCAATGTGTGTGTCTAAATTCAACTATTATACTTTTCCTTTCTTAAACCATGTATTAACAAACAATCAATATTTGGATTTGTTTTCTCTCTGTCCAACTTCTTCTATTTCAATTCTTTCATGTATCCTGCCTTTCCTCTGTGTATGGGTTCTTTGATACTCACTTAAATGCTTACTGCTTTTAAGTATGTACCTCACTGATGATATGTCAATTTGACTGTTGGCAATAATTTCACCTTTATGATTAATACTATTTCCTCGATTTAAGATTTTGCTTTCGGTACCAGTGAGACGATTATAACTATTAAACCTAAACCTAATTTGTCCAATCAAGTAACGAGCCAAACATAAATGTTTTTTTCAACCGTCTAATTTAGGAAAATATAACTAACTTGCATCTCAATGTGACTTGGGTACCTTGTTTAACGAAACATAGGTATACTCGTATATGCTCAAAACAATGCTAAAACAATTCTAGATTAAGCAGAATTTATTCCTACACCCAAAAAAAGCAGTTTGTCTTCTGCGGCCACATAATGAGAAAATAAAAAATTTGAGACCACGAAAGCGCTTCTAGAATATAGATTAGTGAACAAATGTGGAATCAAAATTCAAAATGTGCTTTAAACTCTTAAGCTATGTAAGACATCTTTGTTTATTTATGAAGAACGCTATGGTTTAATTAATTAATCAGATTTCTCTTGTGATTAACACATTTATTACATATTAAAAAGTGTTATATGACATTCAGTTGTTTGGTGGCGTTAGAGGTCAGATATATATATATATATATATATACAAACTGATCTTTGCAGATGTTCTCCGTTATAACTTGCGAATAACCTATTGACGCCAGCGGTCTCGGGTTAGATCTCATGGACGAACCGTTTGCCTCTTTTAATTAACACTCAGTGTTATTTCTGACCAGAAATCGGACTCGAGAATGATTAATATAAGCTCTAAGGTTAATCGCATTCGAGCTCATACAAATCAGCACACAATGGTAAACGTTACGAAATATTTTTTCAGGAAGATGAATGGACCAAACTCACATTATCCCGGTGATGTAATGTAAGTGTAATTGGAGGCAAGTACCCCGGAGCACTCGCCACAGAGCCACATCACAACTTACAAACTTATTACCTTAAATGCGAGATGAGGTTTACGAAGACGTAACTCATCTGCATGTACAAACACCTGTTTCGTCTCCTTTACACTTGCCATACAGGTCACTTTGAAGAAGCAATGATCCGTGGTTTTATCCATGTGGTTTTCAACGGGAATCACCAAGGAAACTATTTCTTCTGCAAAATTGAACAACTGATTTAAGCTATTTATTGTCAATTGTATGTTGAAAGTAAGCTATTTTTCGCGATATTACGTGAGTTTGTGCCAACTATAAGTCAACGGTGCAAACCGATTGATAATATTTAAGATAAGTGACAAATTTAAAGTTACACTAGCACGTGCTTTATTTGATGCATAAACAAATTGTTTTTTTCTGTTCAGTAAGTATATTGTTGCCAAGAGAAAGTAAACGTCAGAAATCATGTATTCATTCTCCAATTCATTTTTTAAAACTCACATTATGGTAATGAAAATCTTACACTAACTGACAACAACTCGATTTTCATGACAGTTCAAAATTATATTATAAAGACCAAACGTTTTGAATATCGCACACAGTTAAACAGACAATGACTTGTTATGGTTTTTTAACTTACTTAATTATATAACAACACGCCTCTATTTGATCTTGGATAGTAAGAAACAATGGTTAATGAATGGATTGGATTGATAAACATTAACATGCAAAATACCTATCCCCTGTATCGGAATGAACCGATAAAGAAAATAAAATCAATGGATTCTCTTTCTTTCTTTCCTTCTCTTCAACCAATACTCTCTTTTTTATTTTTTGAAATATTCTGAATAAACCATTATTTCTTTAACCAATTTTTGCACATTTGGCCAAATTGAAATTATTTCGGAACAATATGATAAAGTCTATAAGAAATGTAAAATAAATGTTATGGAAACAGATTTACACAAGCTTCTAAAGCTTTTTTCTGTATCCTTTCCACATAATTCGTTAAATGTATGACTTTATTGTTAAATGAATGCTAAATATATGTACTTATGTGAATAAAATATTGTTTAAACTAAAACTCACAATTCAAACATGACAATGCTTTCAAAATATTAAAAAAACATCAAAAATGCCATTCAAATATAAAATGAGCTTTAAAATAAGGAGATTGCACTTTTAAAGAAGAAGAAACTACAAAAATTATTTATAACCGCCATTATACGACTATCCCACGGAAGCGTTTCCTGTTTTCAATGGTGGTACTATGCCTATAAAGGGAATAAAACACTATAAAAAATAAACTAGGTAACAAAATTTGATTGTCTCAAATTAAATCTAAAGGCAGGCTTTGTAGCAATTGAACTATTCATATTTACGTTCGGTTGTTATGTAAAGCTTTAACGGTTACTTTTAAAGCTTGGCTTGCTTGTTGACGTCAATAATACCTGACACGTCCATAAACAAACATTTCATATTCGGTTTTATTGAATCTGTTCATGAAGGGCAATGAAATATGCACCTCACGAATGTAGAACGGATTTTGTTATTGTCAACAAGATCTGACAATATATCTCTTGGAAGCACATAACGTGATTAGCTGAAGCAATATTCACCTGAGTTGGGTTGAATTACAATATTCTCCAATGGTTTCTTGGCAACATCCTTGAAATTGACTCCAGTGTAACGCATGGTGGCTACGGTTTTTCTACCGTTGATAGTCCGTGTCTCAGAACTATTGTTTTTCATCTTTAGTTTAACCTCAATATCATCTCCCATATGCGTGTCGTCATTAATAATGAGTTCAAAATCGACGTCCTGTTGTTATACAGAATATGCAAATATTCATTCTGAAATCTATACAAGGTATTTATGCCAACCAAATGAATAGTAAATTCGTGTGATATAATATTATATATACATAAACTTATATAATATCATTTTTCCGATTTGAAATAAATAAAATATTAACAATTACTATTTCTGATGTCAATGGGTATCAGATTTTCTGCCCATCTATTCATATATTTGAAAATATGAGAGTAAAAGAATTTTTTTTCAATGTTTCCGTTATCATACTCTCTTACCTACCAAAAAATCATCTTGGAATCTGATCAATCAATTTATTATTTATTTGCCTTAAACCTAAGACAGCCGTGTTAAGGAGAAATATTCTGCATAATTAGACAGACGATCATATAATAGTTGAAATTTATTTCTCTATATCCAGTGATGTGTAATATTATATCAATAGGCTACATCATTAATGTTGTCAGAATATAACGTAATGAATAAATGTATATGAACAATATCATTCCTATAACTCGAGGCCAATTAGCTCAGTCGGTTACGCGTCTGACTATCAATCAGCGTGAGTTCGAATCCCCCGCCCGGCAACAGTTTCCGTGATGATTGATATACGGCATTGTGTCTCATTATCATTCGTCTCTCACCACTGATTCAAGTGGGAAAGTTATCTTACTTGCGGAGATGGGGTGTGTTTGAGTACTGGTTAAGCCCAGGAAATAGTGGTTTGGTTAACTGATTGTCTGTTAGCCCTCAATGGCATAAAAATGACGCTAAATATTCAATCAATCAATAAATCAATTGATTACCAAATTGCTGATCAGTGTATAAACTGTTGCAAAGAAACTTAAACTGACAATTATGCATTCATATATGAGTGTCATCTCAAGAAAATGAATACGTTGATCAAAATACAAAGTATATGTTTTGTTAAGCAAATACACCAAACATCAAATTTTTAATATCTGTAACGTTGTTATACCAAAGTATGAAAACCATTTCTAGTTAGAAATGTGATGTTTCAGTGATATAAATGTAGATACCAATACCTTAAAATAAAAGTTTAAATTTAAAGTGATTATCCAACCAAATAACTATATATGTATTATCTGTATGTATTAAGATGGACAGAAATCTATAATTAGTCATAATGAGTACATTCCCTATCGTCCCTATCGCGTAAAACCATTTTGATGGTGATAAAGACTGCAAAGCTTGATTATACCGTCATAAGAAGTAGGCATATAATCCGGCTAATAATGTTGTTATAAATCTAAAAGTTATTTGTGATGAATATATTTACATTTGCTAATGATCCATACGCTTCCGACATATCTCTTGTCGAGTGCAAGTTGGCTGTCCTTACTGCAATTCTCTCCTCCTCTGTTCCTACAATTTATAATTAATGTTGTCTTAAACTGTGTGCTTGCACTTGATGTAAGGTCATAAATTATAAAAAAAATGCGCCAATTATGTAAAAGCATGTGCTTACATATAAGAATTGGATTTATGTGTTGAATGTTCATGTCGTACATGTGTCATGTGCTAGGCATGTTCATATTCCATGACTATTCTGCCAATACAGCTACTTTCGATTTGAGTCTCCATATCAGTTCAAATGATAAGGTTAAAGTCGTCAAACAGTATGTATTCCAAATCATTTCCTTTTTGTTATAAATGATATGTTCTGCTTTGAAATATAGTATACTTATATAGTATTATTTAAGACATTCATAGCTATTTTTCTGACGCACTGACTTTATTGATAGAATTGTTTGAAATTTTCAAATATCGAAAATTTACAGGATGTAAAAACTGTTGGGAACCTTTTGAATATTGTCAATATAAATACGTTAAACAGTTTGGATCTTTTGAATATGACAACATAAAAGGCATTAAAACTGAACTGTAACGGAATTTTGTATATAACTATATAAAATGCATTAAAATTGTTGCGAAATTTTTCAATATGACAAAATAAAGGGCATTAAAATTGTTGGTATTTTCAAATATGACAAAATTAAGGGCGTTAAAACTATTGGTATTTTTAAATATGACAAATTAAGGATGTTAAAACTATTGGGAATTTTGAATATAACAAATGAATGGACGTTAATACTATTGGGAATTTTGAATATGACAAAATAAAGGACGTTAAAACCATTTGAAAGTGACAATATAAAGGGGGTTAATAGTATTGGAAACCTTGAATATGACAAAATCAAGAGCGTTGAAACTGTTTTGAAACTTTTGAATATGACAGTATAAAGGGCATTACAATGTTGTGAGCATTTGTTGACTATCGACAATAAACAAGGTGATGAAACTGTTGGGAAAGTTTTCATAAAGTATTTATCTAGCGTTATTATTTAATCGTATAATCATTTGTTTATACATTACGATTGTAGTCACATTATGAAGATCTTCTTGAGAGCCATAAACTGATAGTACAGTGGTCAAAACGCAGTCTCATACTATGAGACATCAAACTCTAAATACTCACAAGTGAGTTATACATATGTTAAAGCATCTGTTTCTGTTTAGATCATATGATTTGGCTTAGACGGAGTTCAGAATTTAAACATTTAGCAATGAATGCCTGGTCTTTTTCTTCTTTGTTATATGAATCTATTTTGAATGTAGGGCTTTTTTTTATAAAGACATATCTATGTAAGTGTACTTTTTATAGAAAAGTTTGAAGATTAACAATAATATCCCAGAAATATGAATGAAGAGGTCAAATTCTATAATCATTGTTGGGGTTGTTGACTTTCAATCGTTTAATATGCAATATCTGACCTTTTGTGTGCTCTAAATATTCGCAATTTTCCTTGGTTTGGTTCTTAACCAAACATATACCGTAGTTATATAACTGTACCATCGTAAACAAGTTCTTGAACTAGCTAAATTGGAAAAAGTTATGTTGGACGTTATCTCCCTTTTATCGTCAAAATATGTGTTATTAGACGTTGTGTGCACTCTTGCAGCCGCAGCTTTCATTTGATCCTCACCAAACTTACATAATATTTTATATCTAGAACAATATTTAACACAAAAAGAATAATAAAACCATAAAACCAACTAAATCAAATATCACTATCACTATATAAAGTCTATATTTACCTTCACGGAACTTGTACTGATCCGTAATATCCTCCCTTTCCCCATTAGGTCCAAATGTACTTATCTTTTTCCCTACACTTTAATAGAAGAATATAAACATAGTAGTTAAAATCTAGTTTACCTATGATGGTATTGTTTGTGGAACACGTCAACTAAATAAGTGATTATGAAAGCATGATAATTATATATAAAACATACACGTGTCAGAATACAAAGTATTTTACGTGACGGTAACAATGACGATCCTTCTATTTGAATGAACGATACTAAACTATATAGAAAACAAGAAATAATAATTGCAAATATTGATTGAATCTTAACGAAAATTCCTTCTCTTACACATTTAAAATTCGACACATTCCAGTATGGCTACAATGTGTCTGCTCGAGAGAAGAATGTCTTTATTGATATATTCGAGTGAGCCATGGTTAGGATGAGTTCGACATTGGGGTTTATAAACAGGATTACGAACAGTTACAAGTAAGAGCTGTCTTCGGGGCTTTCTTTGTCACTACTGAAAGGGGTATATTAGTGTCAGAGTTTATCTTTACATGGCTTCAGTTGGTTTACATGAATAAAATTCATTCTCAGCACGGTTACGATGTTTCTATTCTAGCCATAGTTGATTGTTTATTATATTCATATTTGAGTCAAGGCTATTGTCAGCAGCATAGGTTGATTGGTGAATATTTATTTATATTTGAGTCACGGCTGTTATAGTATGCTGTCAGCGTGTGTGCTATCTCACTATATGTACGATGTGTAGATTGAGTCACGGCTGTTTTCAGCATACGTATGTTGAACACATATTCTTTGCTTACTACTGTTATAGGTACTTATGCTGTGAGTATTTTTGAACCAGTGCTGTTTTAAGAACGGCTTTGATGGTCAAAATCTAGCCAATGTCATTGTCAGTATGTGTAGCATATATCATTGCAGTTAGTGTTGTTAATATAGTGGATTTACCGGAATAAGCTTGTTCTAGGCACGGTGGCCGTATCTATTTATGTACTTCTCAGCAAGGCTATGAATGTTCTAATTTGATAACAGCTATTCTGGACATCGACAATTCATATCGAGTCAGAAGATAATTATTCGGGCCATCGCTTTTTAAACACATCTGTTGTTTTTTTTACAAATATGTATACTTTTTAATCAGGGTTGTTCTTAACGTGAACCCTATGGGTGTATTCAAGAGAGCATTATTAATGGGCCTATTTAAACGACCTTTCTCGCTGCTCTCGACACTGATACGATTAAATGGGTCTATTCGATAGATGTATGCGAGTAAAACTTTTTCCAAACATGCCACGATAGATCAGGACTGGTTCAAGCATATCTACGATAGATGTATTCGAGTAAAACTTTTTCCAAACATGCCACGATAGATCAGGACTAGTTCAAGCATATCTACGATAGATGTATTCGAGTTAATGTTTTTCCCAACAGACCACGACGGATCTATTCTACTAAATGTTGTTCGCAGATCATCTACGATATAATATTCCTGGTTTGACTATTCGTCCTACGATGAAAAAAGTTCGGTTTAAGCCTGATATGTTCTCTACATTTTTAATTGAGTAACATTTAGGATTGGTACGACTGGTGTATTTATCAGAGTATCCAGCCCAGCTTATTCATGAAAGGATAATTTGAGTATTGCTTATTTTCAAATTGTCTACATAATCTGAACGGCTACTCTTAACTAGGCTATGGTAGAGCATTGGTGTTTCTCTGGCCTGTTTAAATACATCGTGGATGGACATTTGTATTATTTGGATATCCGTTCTGCTATCCATATCAAACATCTACAGACACCACATGGCTGTGTAAGTTGTTTTATCGTTGTTTTACGACTTGACATGAAATCACATTTGAATTAAAACAAAATGACACATTCTTTTATCAAATGGTGTGAACAAAATATGATTTAATGCGTATTTGCCGTATTTCTCAAATTGCAGCTATCTAATCCTTTATATTTTCTTTGAAAGCATTACTATTTGTTTCACAAAATCTAAATTTGACCACAAAATCCCGTAGCTACCTGATTATCAACCCTCATTTTTGATACTGGGCGGAGCACAACGAATATATATTTTAAGATTGACATCAATAAATACCTATATATGTGCTAAAATAGGTACGATAGTCCTAAAATGGTCAAATGGATAACTCTAACACGACAGTTTCCGTGTACGTATATTTCGTTTCATTTCAAGGATTTTCCCACCTGACAAATACATCCACGCGAGCGATTAAATTATCATATAATATTGCATAAAGTTTATCCCGACCAATAAAGTCGCTGGTATTATAATTGAAATACAAATTTCATGAAGGTTTGAAACGGGAAACATAATTTCTGTGGTGTGTGATAGAAATTCCATGCGAAACAACCTGCATAGGTAGTTCGATCCTGTGTGAATCTACCGTGTTTGCCGTTTTGCACGTTAACAATCGGATCATTTATGAAACTTTTTAATTATTTCAAATATTTCCATGACACAATAATATATATATATATATATATATATATGTATATATATATGTTGTAGTTCTTTTGAAGGACTTATGTAGCATCTTAATGTATTAATGCGTTCAGTAATTGTTAGATATGGGAACCGACGTTCGAATGATTGAGCAAATTTGAGCTTGATATGTTACTGACTCTGCCAGGTGATAGGCTTTAATATTTTTCTATATATTCTTATTTTCAAAATGTTATTATAAATAGTAACAAAATCGGTAAAACTCTAGCTGAGGTTCTTATGGTATGTTTATATTGTTTTGATAGTTGTATCCATCCAAATATATATTTGTTAAACTGTCGACCGCGATTTACCCAGTGAGGGTTGTTAAGCCAGAATCACAACAAGCGAGTCGATATTCAGGAGTAGTTTAAGTTATAAATTATAAATATTTAAAATACTGCTTGCTGTTGAAAATAATAGGTTCAGTCAAATAAAAGTTCAATACTGGAATGCACTGGAATGTATTGGAATGCACTGGAATGTACTGGAATGCACTGGAATGTACTGGAATGCTTGGAACGCACTGGAATGTACTGGAATGCACTTGAATGTACTGGAATGTACTGGAATGCACTGTCGAAACCACCAACTACGGCATCATGCAATGCTCTTGGAACATATTTAAACATGACTCAGTCAGAATTATGTAACAATTTCTTTGCTCAAATCCGAAGTTCTTAATAAAATAGGGTAAGCAATTTCATTTTTTCCTAACCACAACTCCAAATTCACCAACCAGACACGAAACAATTGTTGGCTTTAATGCGAAACGAAGAATGTTCTTCAATTTACATAAGATTTGGTTATTTAACACTTGCTTTATCGTGTGTGTGTTTTTCTTCGAACAGCATATTTAGTCTTATTTAAAAAATTGGTAATAGTTAGTTCTTTGCAGTGAGGTTGATAGTACAACAGATCAGTATAGACTTGTTAAATTCTTCAAAAGTAAAGATAACGCTGAATGGCGCCAATATCTGCGTATATTGACAAAGGTTAGTCCCATTTCTATAAATATATGAACATACTTCACATATCTCATTCAATGTGGTTTATTTTAAGTAAGCTTGCTATATTACGTGTTTTAATGCGTATTTCAATGTTTTCATTGTCAAAACATTTCACGATACAAATATGTATTTGTATTTAATTGCTCAAACTTATCAAATATACCTCAAATATCAAAACACACACACACACGCACGCACGCACGCACGCACACACACACACACACACAGCAACAACAAAAATAACAACAACAACAAAATGATGCAAAATCACCCGCAAAACGAACATAACCTAAAAACTAGTTATAACTATCAATTAACACTATTCTATTAGTTTAAAGTTACTGTCATTAAAATCAATACTTATCATTACCTCTATAAGGAACGAGAATAAGTAGGGCATATTAATTTCCGTTAGTCATCGTATATCGTAACGTTCCAACATTTTATCCAGACTATTCGACGTCATTCATATATACGTCATTTATATAGTACGAGAACCAAGTTAAACGGAAAACACCAAGTAAGGATTCAAAAGTAGTATTACACAAGGCTAATATAAAATGTGTCATGGGTTTATTACACGCATTGACCGTTTATTATAAGATAAACCTACACATTACTTACCTATTTTTTACGGATTTTATCCAGGAAATTTCTTTAGTAAGTTCATCTTTCACCCAGTACATTTTGTCAGCATTCACTTCCGCGAACACAAAAGCGCCATCGAAATACTTATCTATGTCACCTCTCTTGATGGCAAACAGAGACGTAGGACCCATGCAATACATTCCTGAAATAATGCGAGTAATGATTAAGTGAGATCGCTTGATAGTTGTGTATAAAAAAAAACCTTAATTAAGGACATAATGATTTTTATCAATTGCAATGAGTTCAAAAAGTGTGATAAATATGGTATGTTAACCATCGCAATAGCTCTCAATATTAAGCTTGCTCACTGTCAAACGCGTATGAAGTTATGAACATGTTTTATTTAATAGAATAACGAATTACATATTTGCTGAAAAATAAGTTCAAAATGTGATAACCATTGTAATATCTGTCTCCTTTCCGTCACTTCCAGATGTTATGTTTTTCTTCTCTTTTTTTGTTGACTAATTGAATCCGTAGAAACATTACTGGGTTTTGTTTTCTGGTGGCTACTCGGTCGACCATTTGATCATATGTTGTGAGTTGGTAACACCATATCCACTACTTAATAACTCTGGTTTTTGAAATATTGAAATCTTATCTTGAAATATTTGTGAATTAAATGGATTAATGTATGCCTGTAAAGTGACCTGCATGAGTAGGCTGTTGTTTGAAATAGGCTATTGTCTAGCGGATATGAAATAGCATTTATATGGATTGACACAATTCAAATACTTTGTTTTGACCCATGTTAGGGTTTGATAAAGCTTAGTTGTAATAACTTAATAGGCTTTTAGCGTGACAATGAGCTAGAGGTTTATGAGGTCACATACGTTGGGAGATGGATTTCTTCATTATTGATGTCGTAAGGTGCTTTGTCTGTTTTTTTCAGGGCTTTGTATTGCAGTGATTTATTTTTTCCTACCATGTGTTAAATGGTCAGTATTGAAAACATAATCACTGAAATATTGCTGCTGTTGCCAGATTTCTTCTGGGCAATTCTGGATCATATCAGAATATTTGGTTAGAACCGCATCTTGGATGAATAGTTGCTATATTACTACTCATGAAATTGTATCACAAAACCATTGAATTTTAAAAAGGTCAATGTATGCTTGTTTTCCTTTATAATTGCATATCTTGAACAAGTGACTAATTTGAGCTCAAACACATGATGTAGATATTTTTTCACTGGTTTTGGACATAAATGTTACAATGGCGTCCTATGGAAAATGTAAAAGTGGTGTGAGTCATTAATGTTTTCGCATTTAGAACCTTACTGTTCTGATAAACCAATCATCTGACTAAAAATTGTATAATATACCACAACTACATTATTCCAAAAATCAAGCTGACGCAATCTGAATATACAGATGTTCGTATACGTCTCACTACACAGTTATGCCCCCTTTTTCTCACGATAACATGATTCTTAAACTCAAAAAAGTCCTATGTAATATTGTTTTGAAATAGTTTCAAAATGGTTCATAGTGGATGCTATTTCGTACTGCATATGAGTAGAGCCAAAGCTGACATAGTATATACAGCAATAAGATATCACTGGAATTAAAAAGGTGATTTTTATAGGATTTTAACATAGGCATGTATTTATGAGCATTTGAGGATTTCTTTTTTAAAATAAAGTAGGGTATTACTACATTCTCTTTAAAAAAAACGAAGCTGGTCAACCAACCAGATATTATGCATTTTGATGTGGGTATACGTTCCTGCTATAAACAAAATACTATGTTGATTTTTTTATACCGTGGGAATCCTATACCTTATTTTATATAGAACAAAGAACTAATTTCAACTGTGTAGTGAGACCCAATGAGAGTATATTGTACGAGTACGTAATGTGGTGAAAACATATGAAAACATGTGAAATAGCAAAGATGGCTGCTTAAGACAAGTGGCTGCTTAATACAGGCGACTGCTTACACATCTTTGACTGTATTAACCATCCGTAACAAGTGTAGAAAAGAAATATGGATGTTTATGTCCAACCGTCTGTCCAAACAGCATGATAAAATAAAAAGGGTCATTTTAACAGAGAGTCAGATCAACTCAGAACACACATTGACGGTTTAGATGCCTGTATTTGTGTCAATAATAGTGATAAATAAAGGTTTCAAGAAGTCGTTACGCGAGTATCCTATATAACCTGCCTCGGGATAACGTTTCATTATTAACGTTTTATAGAAATTAATGACATACATACATGTTAACCGTTTTGCAGTCACTGGAATTCATCCAGAAAACACAAATATCTTTATGTATTTCTATTTATCTCTATTTCATCATTAAACGTAGGTTACGTATAATGATCCTACAACATGACGGTAATGGCAGGTGGCATTTCGTATTGTTTGACATGGGAACCAATGCGCATGTTTATAAATCGTATTATATACACAAGGAGCCGTATTGCACTGCGTACTACACATTATTTTAAGTTTAGCACCTAATAACTTCAACCTGTATACGTTATAAGTTTACAAACATCTAAAGAAGTATCCGAAAAATCTTGGAAGACAATAAATCGACCTGCAAAGCCCATTTTATATATCACACACGACTGGTGTAAACTCATTTTCAAATACATTTTGTACGAGGTGGATATAGAAACACTTACCGTCGCTTCGTTCCTGTGGCGTAGCGTCAATTGCCTGCCAGCCACCATAACCTGGAGGAAGGTCAGGCCGTGCCATCCACACGTCGTTCCACACGTGAAAATTCCTTTGGAATGAGTTTTATAGGTCAATGTTAATATGATAAATCACAAAAACATAATAAAATTACATATACAATAATACATATTATACAATATAAAAATATACAACTTAAAATAAACCGTATTCAATTAACCGTTTTCTGTTACAGAGTCAATGTATGTGTCCATTAACATTTATATCTAACATATAATCGATATGATTAATTATTAAAATTAGTATCTGAGTTTAGTTTAAACTACTTATCAAGTTTACTAACGCAAAATATCTATACACAGCATCGATATATTCATACACATGGGTAAAACATGTATTTTGCTCTAGTATATACAATTATCACACGTTTTTAGCAAATTAGATGCTCGACCCGATATAATCTCAAAACAACAATAGGAACTAGTTCTACCCAGATAAGACCGATTTACGAGTACGCTGTTTAAACAGTTGCGTCAGAGGAAGTTTAAACACGTCACAGTTTTAAAAACTCATTAGAGTTTTATGAATTGTGAGAAATGCGTTTACATAGGTGTATAATACGGGGGTCATCGTTATTTAGTGAGAAAAATGTAATTAGTTATTTTCTACTTCAGTCTAAGAAATAGAAATGTGTGAGGTTAAAGACAAATAAGTAATGTACATATTTATTAAAGTTACCTTTAACCTCTGATGACGTCACATAAAATGACATCATATGTAGCGACGTCGTATCAGCAAACATGGCCGCGTTTACGTATTAGAAGCAGTGTGCGTATATCAAAATAGAGTTTTAAAGGGAAACAAAGTCATATAAAATTCATGATATATTACAAAATGTTTTTGGAAGTATATCAGTTGAAAGGGCAACAGTATTTCGGTGGGTTATGACATGGACAGAACACTATTCAAGATGACCGCCGTTCAGGCAGGAATATTGAAATAAATGACATACATTAGTACTACATCGAAAAAGTCAAGAAAGTAATTGATACTGACAGATGCTGCGTATTTGAGAATATTGCTGTAGAAGTAAGCACGGGGTCACATGTGAGAATATTGCTGCAGAAGTCAGGGGTCAGCTAGGGGTCAGCATGTGGTCAGTTTATACCATACTCAATCATCGTCTCCGAATGCATAAACTTTAAGCTCGATGGGTGACACTTTGTCTAAACACAGCACGGATAGATATTGCCAAAACATTGTCAGCACGTTATGAAAGAGCTGGTGAAACATTCTTAAATCGTGTTGTAGCCATCGACAAGACGAGGATCCGTTCATATGAACCAGAATTAAAGACACAGTTTTCAGAATGGAACATTACAGCTGCTCCCAAAATGTAGGCGAAAACTTTTAAATTTAGGTCATCTGACGATGATGATGCTTTTTGGCTATGCTACTAATATATTACTGTTACATCGAGTTCCTACTTGGCAAATTGTTAATCAGAAGTATTATATGTGTGTGTGTGTGTGTGTGTCTGTGTGTGTGTGTGTGTTGTATCAAAAATCCAGCAATTTGCAAAAAGCGTCTGGGTAACTAGACGCCACACTCTGTTTTCTTCATGACAATGTTTTGAACAGCGCACGGAGCGTTGAGGTTGGTGTCACTTTTATTGTCATACGACTGGGAAGTCTTATTTTGCCTATACTCTAGATATGAGACATATCTGCTAAGGTGACGGAACCATTGCGGGAACATGCCGTGGCCAACCAAGTGCGACATATGAACTTACCATATCATGTTTGATAGATGCCAGTGCTATATTGAAGTAGTTTAGTGTAAACAGGTGTGTCATTCTAGTCTTTATTCAACTTGTCTCACTAAATATTAAATGACCCTTGTATACCTGAAGCTGTAGATGTCAGGTACTGGGATAGACGACGTGCAATAAAGGTAAGAGTATACAAAAACGATATATAGAGAGGCTTGCAGATGAAGCAGGCCAAGTACTATAATGTAATATAAAAGACGAATCAACTACAGTCTCACATAAAACGTTGAAAATTGTATATATGTATTCCTTGTTTTAAAGAATCAGTTCGGACGTCGTCTAGTTTTGTATTGGTTAAGTGGATGAAAGTCACCAGTTTATTCTCATTTCTACTATTTGATTAGTCAATCGGTTACATTTAAAACTACGTTCTCTTAACAACAGTCGTGCATTATTCAACTTTAACTATCTACCATTGTAGTGGTTAATGGTCACACTAATGTTTCCAAATAAAAAATGACTACTGACCAAAAGCAGGGAGCTAGTGACGAGGTTCATAATTCCTTTTTTTAGATATATATTTTTTTCCGAGGATAAAAAATACAACTTCACGGTCACCTGATTATCCATGATAACTTAAAGTTATATGAATCTTTTTTTCCAACAAATCACACCAAAAATCTGAAATGACGTTTTTAATCATTTTCTTTTATATAGATTGAGTAAAGTAGGTCCCATCCCCAGGGTTAAGCCGTGAGACCAAGGGACAAGCAATTCCAAACGACGCAATGCCGTCATATATTGAATACAGATTTCGATGCTTTAAGATAAACTATTCAGAGTTGAATGTCGATGGTATTTAATTACCTTTTTAATCGGTACTTGATCAAATTCGATACTATATTAACTGATGTCAGGCATTTCAAATAAAATACTTATCAGTTTAATTTACGAAATATGATAAGCAGTTTATTTAACTGATGTTATAGACAACGGAAATGAGGATTGTCGGAAATGGTTTAAAATATGTCATTATTTAAATCACTACGTACATTTAGCATCAGACTAAGTACAACGGATAATGGTCTTATAGAAACTTGTTTTATAGAATCATTACATTCAATTTACGTTTGAGTGCGCTATCATCAGTTGTATACATATATCGGTTTTAATGCAAAATTGTCAAAAAAAAGAAAATAATGTGGACGAGTTACCTCTACTCAATATTACCGCTTATTTGAACAATTCACGTTTCTCTACTCACATAATATGTTGAAAACTGTACTACATACCATACCGAATCGCCATTTAAATTCTTTATCGGTAAACCTTCGGCGTCAAAGGTATAGTCAATTGTTACACTGCCGTCAGTATCGTGGGCCGATGCAAAGTTAGTAGTGCTTCGTGCCGGGATGCCCAGGGCGCGACAAACTGAAATGTAACAAAAGTAATCCGTCAATATACAGTCTTCTTTTTTGTCTCGGCGTGGGTTAATGATACATAGAATTGGTTTCGTTTCGAATATCGTTTGCAGAAGAATTATAAAAGTATTGCCCAACTCATCATTGAACTTATCTGAAGAAGTTCTTTTTACAAGGTTTTATATGTATCACCCGGTTATGCCTGATAGGACGCGTCCCGTCAACGTTTACATTGCGCGGCACTGAGACAACGTGGCGTTTTGAAAGAAAAGCGGCAAATAGGTTAACAATCTGAAAAAAGGACGTTATTAGATTCAAATTGAATCACGAAAAGCAGTCGTCATTTTAATTTCACGTGGAGTGGCGTTCAATATTATTTTTTATTTCAGAGTATGACAAACTTTCCTAAGCATTTATTTCACTGTTAGGTTTTGGTATCAAGTTTCTTATTGTCATTGACCTCAAGGGTATAGATGAATCCTGCTCGCCATTTGTTCTTAATATTCTCTTGCTTTTCGTCCTTTTCGTCCATCTGTTTATAATCTCTCGTCAGTGATGTTGAGTGTATTGCTTTCATTATCTTGCTTTATCCGTAGTAACATTTTTATGAGATAGTTTTATATCTGTCAAGTACTGATGAACCACTAAGCAGATCCCAGGAATATAAATAGTGCTGTTGATAAAAGCGCAAAACCTCAAACAAACAAAAAAAAACTATTATAATATTTGCAAAAATAACATTTTCATTATTACTCTTTTTTTAAAAAACAAACATTTTTCCATATATTTTATTCCGTTAACTTAGTAATTAGCAAATGTATATAATGGAAGCGGAGAGCCGTGATTTATTCGTTTCCGAAATGAATGGTCAGTCCGAAAAACTGTCAACTACAAAAATTGATTTTGGAATGTACAGTCGAACTAGAACTATGCCGGCGGTTCTTGTCAACTAACTTTGTACTATCGTTATTTTTTCGCAGATAGCCTTAGTTGTAAACTTTAAATATTAAATATGTCAATAGTGTTTAGTTTCTGTTTAAATATTAAGCAGTAATGATGCCATGCCTCATTTATATGCACATATGACTACAGCAACCGTTCTTAATTAGATCTTCAACATTGACGAACACAGCTATCGTAAAAATATATCAGTGATACATTGACGTTTAAATTGCAAAAACAGTTGGGATAATACAAAACGTTAAGGTGGACATTTCGATGGGGGTGGGGGCGTGGCGTGGAATAAAAATGGTGGTGAGGATTTTATTGTATGGTTCATATAACATTACCAGCGTCACTGGCTTATTTAGAAATGGATCAACCAATAAATAAGTCCAGTATGCCTTATTCTCATAGATTCGTTCCTTCTCATCGATTCGTCCCCTCGACAATCTCGTAGATTCCGTGCTCGCGCGACAATTCATAGCGTCTGAATATTGTACAAGTTGTTGACCGAATCTCGATTCACACGTAAAGCTAAGAAAAAAGTATAAGATGAGTAATTTATAAGATATAGTGTTTGAGAAAACAAAATACCCCAAAATATCACAAATATTTCTCTCGTTAGATGTAAAAAAAATACCGTTTTAAACACTCTTAAGTACAGAATCAACAGCAGAAATATGTCTGCGGTGCAATCTGGATGAACTTGAGATATTATACGATCCGACAAACATGACCCAAACCAAAATTCTTAATGCAATTATCTTTTCCATATGTCTACCACTAATTTTTTATACTATGACAACATTTGAAATTATATTATTTTTTTATAGTGGTAAAGTTCAAAATGCGCTAAATATAATATCAAATAGTGAAACAGTATGTTATCGGCCCTGGACTTCCCCATTGTGTATATATTAAGCAACAATTCAGAGTGGACGAATCAATGAGAAAGCGTTTTCATTATTTTGACGGTCAAGGCTGGCTACGAAATGTAATATTTTGCTGGAATATCAGTTTAGTTTGTTATTTTTAATGTTTGTATGCGAAACACTTAGATATTTGAATTTAGATTTGAAATCTGGTCGCAGAAATATGCAGCAGATAATGCGCATGAGTGAATCTCGCATCTTAGGGGCACGAATCAATGGAACAACAGCATAATTCATGGCGCGCTGTGAAACAGGTCAGTGCGAGACCGCTCACATTATCAAGGTGGTGACATATCTGTAGATTAGACTCTGACCTTCTCCAGTGATATATACGATTTATTACTCTGCGTGTTCGTATATAGTTTGCATATATACTTGCAAATTTTGATTTTGTAGCAAACAGATTCCTTCTAAAGAAGTGTTATCTCAACAAAAGCATAACATAGAGGACATTCATACTAATAAACTAAGTGATACATTTTTAGTTTTACATGTGATTACATACACGTTTAATTTGTTTATAATTTTATATTTCTAATACTAGTATACAATTAAAAACACCAATTATCACCTGTTGTCACTACCCCGGAAAACACCCAACACTGGCCATATTTTACCGGCCTTTTTGTCTTGAAATACTGATTCAATATTTTGAAACTTCCTGCCCACGAAAGTGGGGATTCTCCGCCATCATACTCCCCACTCCAGTTTCCCGTTAGTACGCCGTTGTCATCTGAGGAGTTGACCTATGACACAAATAAGCATATTGTTTATCAGATAATGAAAATAAAAAAAAACGTAATCAACCACACATCTAACATACCTTCATGCGATAAAGTAATGGTGCGGTGCAATAATATTTCATCATATGGTTATGCATTATTTTATATAATAAGACGTGGGCAAGATCAACTATTGCTTTATCGACCGGAGACGTTATATTGCAGAAACACACACATTGATGACGTCGTTGTCCTTTTGTGTTGTGTTAAACCCATTTTTACACACATTGATGACGTCGTTGTCTTGTTGTGTTGTGTTAAACCCATTTTACACACATTACACATATTGATGACGTCGTTGTCTTTTTGTGTTGTGTTAAACCCATTTTTAGATACTTTGTCGACCTTTCATAAACTGATAATTATGTCAATAAATATAAACTTATAATAATACCTGAGTCAAACATTTTTTATAAAATCTACAATTGTTTCGTTTTATTTTCATTCAGCAAATTTGGAAACTATGTTCAAGCGCATTTACCGTATATGTACGTTTGTTTGCTAGATTATTAGTTCTTGCGTTTGAAATAACAAAGACACATAAATATTGTCGTGATAAAGAAAAAACTTTGTTAAACCTTGATAGTCTAAAATTTATCAGGCTCGTCTCGGAAAAGGGCACCTGCCAAGGCTCGTGCTTAATTTTATTACCTCACCTGATAAATTGTAGACTATCAGACACTAAAGTGGTATTATCTATATTGTTTGTTCATTTTTTTGGATTGTTATTAATATATTTTGACGCTTTGATATTATAATACATGATATAGTATTGACATATCACAAATGCAATATACTATAACGTGCATGGTGCTGTGCTATTAAGATAGATTCGGAATGTATGGTAATTTCTATATATTCAAAGCTTAAAATATTAAATGCAAAACTTAAACTATTAAATACCATTAACTGTTATTAAACACTGGTATATAGATTTTTCGTTTGATTTCTTTGCCTGTTGAATATTTATAAATGATTAGTACAAATCTAAAATCACCATCTTTCAATTAACATATTCTATTGATATCATTTACCGCCGATATCAGATTCAATGTTGATATCGAATTAATCATCGATATCAGATCTACCGTTGATATCGAATTCACCGATGGTCGATTATCGTCGCCTCCGGTACCAGCACCGAAGACACTGCTGAATGATCGTGCCCCCAAGCTCGGGTATGACGTGTGGCCGTGCTGCCATTTATTCTGCTTCTGGACCGTATCTACTAATACTTCATTACCGTTAACAGGCTTCGTGGAATCATGCTAAATATACATTCTCAAGTGACGAGCTTTTCTAATAATACTTATTTTTCCTTTATATAAACATCGTATAATCGCTTAATTAAATCAAATCTGTGTCTACAAAATCACGTGACCAATTGAGTGGGTCACGGCTAGATAATTTTCTATCCAGCTAAGTATGTCAAAAATGTATTTCTCTTAAAATATATAAAGCTTAATATTTCTTTTTGAGTTAAAATTTAATTGTTTTATTCTTAGATCTGTAAAGTGTGTATCTGATAAGAATCAATGTATATGTAATTGCAACGTATCTTGTTTTATTATTTTTTATTCAGTAAATTCATACATAGTCTTTACACATTTCTTTACTGTGTCTTTATTACGTATTATTACATAAATATTCACACCATTTATTATTAATGTGCATTCCGATTTATTGCTTTATTCAAACCAGTAAAGTCAATTTGATAGATATAAACGCGTCTATTTCAAATTCATATTTTATTATATAATATTTTCATAGGTGTGACTTATTCAAAATCGAAAAGCCTGTTATGATCCATTGAAATAATTTCTGTGATTAGACATATTTGAGAAAGCGCTAAATAATATCCTTAACTTCTTTTGAGATATTGATTCCTAACTACTACTGCTACTACTACAATTACTACTATCACTGCTATTGCTGAAACTTTCTTCGTAGACCTGATTTTCTTAGATTTTCAACATAATTAATGTCCATTACTACTTCCTTCTTTGTAGGCCAATTGGAACAGAGTAACTGTCTATTTCTAATTCCGGTTCAATATCACTGTTTACTTCCGGATCCCTATCTTCAGAGTTATTTACACTGAATAACTCAGATTCTCTTAGACTTCTATCTCCTAAATCAGACAGATTTACTTGTTCCCCTCTGTTTAAGGTTTTGAATGAACTTTCTGACTTCAGAGATACCTCAGTATCTGATTTACTTCTACTGCTAGTGCCACTTTCACTACTTTTATTTTCCTGCTTAATACGGTTATTTCGTTCTTTAAGTCTTTTGGACAGTTACATTAGAGGAATGTTTTCTATATCGGAAGAACCGTATCTAACATTTATATATCTGCTAATGTCTAGCATGAGTTTCTCTAGTCTTCCCATCAGTTGTATTCACTAAGAAAGCCCTATCGCCTATACCTATTTCTGAGGACCTTTCCTCTTTTATATTATCTTGAGTACCTTCTTCTTGTACTCCTGATAATAGGTCACTTATAATATTGTCTTTCCGTGGGATGTGCCTTATCACTACATCATATAACTGAACAAGCAACCCCAACAATAATACCTTACAATAGTTGAATTGCTGTTTCTCAAGAATATATTGCAGTAGTTTGTGATCACTTTAAATCAGCACCTTAGACACATGTAAATGAAAATGGCAGTAGGCCAAAACGTAAGCTAACGAATAACGTTTTCTTTCAAGAATCGTCAACTTGATTTGCGTAAGTAATGATTTGTGAGATAAAAAATGCAAACGTTTTTCCTCATATTTACTTGTTTATCTTTATCTTGTTGGGCAAATACCGCCCAAATCGAATTTTCGCTAGCGTCGATGTACAAAAAATGAATCTCTTATTCATGTCAGGATGAACTGATAAAGAATTGTCTAACAAAAATACGTACTCCATGACAGTTACTCTTTTATCGCTTGTACTCTTTGTATATCTGATTTAATTCCAGTTTTGTTAACAATAAACCCTAAATGTATAGTTTCAGGTTTCATAAACTATCATTTACCTATTTTGGAAACATGAAATATTTAAATGCGAATTTAGGTTTACCATAGCTGATATAGTTCGGCATATTTGTATTGGGTCGCCCATGAAACGATCTTTCAATCTGGATCTTTCCAGGAGATATAAACTGCACTCTAGCACGTTTTCTTCGAACTGAAATATACATAATAATATCTATAAAACAAATACACACTTCATTATGCTTTAAAAAAATGTATACACCAAAAATGCATCCCAATAAACAACAAAATATCTACAAGCAAGAACCCATACGGATATTTACATTAAAATAAATTATACTCTGACATAATTAGACACCCTCCTGTAAACGAATATTTACATTATAAGTATGCTATATGAACATCCAAGCATGCTCCCATATAAAGACTTTGTATTACATATACTCTGACCTAATCAGACACCCTCCTGTAAACGAATATTTACATTATAAGTATGTTATATGAACATCCAAGCATGCTCCCTAATACAGACATTTGTATTACATATACTCTGACATAATCAGACAAACTCCTGTAAACGAGCATTTACATTATAAGTTCGTTATGCGAACATCCCCAGGATGCTCATATATACAGACATTTGTATTACATATACTCTGACATAATCAGTAGCCCTCCTGTAAAAGAACATTTGCATTATAAGTATGCTGTGTGAACATCCCAGCATGCTACCATATACAGACATTTGTATTACAGATACTCTAACATAATCAGACACCCGCCTGTATACAAACATTACATTATAAGTATGCCATGTGAACATCCAAGCATGCTCCCATATACAGATATTTGTATTACATATACTTTCACATAATCAATCACCTGCCTGTCAACAAACATTTACATTATTAGTATGCTATGTGAACACCCAAGCATGCTCATATATACAGACATTTATAACATATACTCTGACATAATCAATCACCTGCCTGTAAACATACATTTACAATATTTGTATGTTATATGAACATCTGAGCATGCTCCTATACACAGACATTTATATTACATATATTTCACATAATCGGTCACCCTCTTGAAACCAATATTTACATTATAAGTATACTATATGAACATACAAGCATGCTCCTTTACACAAACATTTGTATTACATATACTTTAACATAATCAAACACCCTTCTGTAAACGAACATTTACATTATAAGTATATTATGTGAACATCCAAGCATACTCCCATACACAGACATTTGTATTACATATACTCTGACATAATCAGTCGCCCTCATGTTAACGAATATTTTCATCATAAGTATGCTATATGAACATCCAAGCATACTTCCATATACAGACTCTGGTATTACATGTCCTCTGACATAATCAGACACCCTCATGTAAACGAACATTCACATTATAAGTATGTTATGTGAACATCCAAGAATGCTTCCGTATACAGGCATTTGTATTATATATACTCTGACATAATTAATCACCCGTCTGTAAACGAATATTTACATTATAAGTATGCTATGTGAACATCCAAGCATGCTCCCATATACAAACATTTGTATTACATATACTCTCATATAATCAGTCACCCACCTGTAAACGAACATTTACATTATAAGTATGTTATGTGAACACACCAGCATGCTCATATATACAGACATTTGTATAACATATACTCTGACATAATCAATCACCTGCCTGTAAACGAGCATTTACAATATTTGTATGTTATGTGAACATCCGAGCATGCTCCTGTATACAGACATTTATATTAAATATATTGCACATAATAGGTCACCCTTCTGTAAACCAATATTTACATTATAAGTATACTATATGAACATCTACGTATGCTCCTCTACACAGACATTTGTATTACATATACTCTGATATAATTAAACACCCTCCTGTAAACGAATATTTGCATTATAAGTATGCTATATGAACATCCAAACATGCTTATATATACAAACATTTGTATCACATATACTTTAACATAATCAGACACCCTCCTGTAACCGAACATTTACATTATAAGTATATTATGTGAACATCCAAGCATACTCCCATACACAGACATTTGTATTACATATATTCTGACATAATCAGTCGCCCTCCTGTTAACGAATATTTTCAATATAAGTATGCTATATGAACATCCAAGCATACTTCCATATACAGACTTTGGTATTACATGTCCTCTGACTTAATCAGACACACTCATGTAAACGAACATTCACATTATAAGTATGTTATGTGAACATCCAAGAATTCTCCCGTATACAGACATTTGTATTATATATACACTGACATAATTAATCATCCGTCTGTAAACGAATATTTACGTTATAAGTATGCTATGTGAACATCCAAGCATGCTCCCATATACAAACATTTGTATTACATATACTCTCATATAATCTGACACCCGCATGTAACGAACATTTACATTATAACTATGCTATATGAACATCTAAGCCTACTCCCATATACACACTTTTGTATAACATATCCTCTGACATAATCAGACACCCGCCCGAAACGAACATTTACATTATTAATATGTTATGTGAACATCCAAGAATGCTCCCATATACATACATTAGTATTACAAATACTCTCACATAATCAGACACTCGTCTGTAAACAAAGATTTACATTATAAGTATGCTATGTGAACACCAAAGCAACCTAACATATACAGACATTTGTATTACATATACTGTCACATAATCAGAAATACTCCTTTAAACAAACATGTACATTATAAGTATGCTATGTGAACACCTAAGCAACCTCACATAATCAGACACCCTCCTGTAAACGAATATTTTCATTATAAGTATGCTATATAAACATCCAAGCATGCTCCCATGTACAGAAAAAAGTATTACAAATACTCTCACATAATCAGACACCCACCTGTCAACGAACATTTACATTACAAGTATGCTATGTGAACACCCAATCAACCTCCCATATACAGACATTTGTATTACATATACTCTGACATAATCAATCATCCTTTTATAAACGAATAATAACGTTATAAGTATGTTATGTGAACATCCCAGCATAATCCTCCATTCAAAACATTTGAATTACATATACACTGACATAATCGGTCACCCGCCTGTAAACAAACATTTACGGTATAAGTATGTTATGTTAACATCCCAGCATGCTCCAATATACAGACATTTGTAATACATATATTCTGACACAATCAGAAACCCGCCTGTAAATTAATAGTAACCTTATAACTATGCTTTGTGAACATACAAGCATGCTCCCATATACAGATATTTGTATTACATATACTCTGAAATAATCAATTACCAGCCTGTAAACAAACATTTACATTATAAGTGTGCTATGTGAACATCCCAGCATGTTCCAATATACAGACATTTTTATTTCATATACTCTGACATAATCAATCACTTGCCAGTAAATGAATAGTTACATTATTATTATGCTATGTGAATATTCCAGCATGCTCCCATATACAGACATTTATATTTCATATGCTCTGGCATAATCAATCATCCACATGTCAATGAGCCTTTTCATTATAAGTATGTTATGGTGTCCCCTAACGTAAGAAGACTCTGACACTACAAGAACGCTCCAATAAACCGGAATTGGCCGGACCCGGTTTACTCAGTTGTCAGCGCGTCTGATTATCGTTCTACGGATCGTGAGTTCAAATTTCCTATATCGCAGAAACCGTTATGTTTGACATTAAGTCTTATTGTTATTCGTCTCTTACCACTGATTCAAATGGGAAAATTATCTGCTACTGGCGGAGATGGGTGTACTCAAGTACTGGATAATCCAGAAAACCTATGTGCCCTTTTTCCTTTTGGTCAAACCATTATTCTTTATTCACCGAATTAATAAGTGTATAGCATATTTTCACTTTCAAATATGTTTCAACTGTATTTTTATGTTTTAGATCACGTATGCGTGGACGTGAAAGTCTGTTGGTGATTTGTCTACTCACACAGACTTACATGTCGGTAGAAAATAGCTAGAAATGGCACATACGTAAACAAATTATAAACTCTGAAATAGCGGCTGTTACAAAATAGTTAGGTTGGTGTGGTCTTACTTAGTAGTGTAAGCTAGTAAGTGTACCTTGTAATGATATAGGCTCTATTTAGAACAGGTAGGGTGGAATTGTTAAAACATATCGATAGCTCGATAGAAGTATAAGATCTTTTTACATTTTCACTCTTTGATTAAAGAATGAATCATTTTTAAGTTTATTTCATTAAATTCCATTAAGTATTAAGAAAGTTAGAATAATTGAACAGGTTTTATTTGGCTTAAAACTAAATTAAGTGCATTTGCCAACAAGCGTAAAATCTGCATCGTATGATTATCGTGGTGTTTCATAGTTTGCACGAATTCCACTAAGGTATGTGAACTGTTTTGCTATATATTCTGATTGTATAATGATAGCAATGTCCAGTATTAGCGAAAACATCTTTGGAGTGGTTGTGACGAGAAGGATTGAGCATGTTTCTGTTCCAGTACATAACGGCAGATGGGTATGTGAATTTATATTATGTTGTATTTAAATGTCTGATAGATATATTTTGATGTAATCAGATCTAAGTAAAGTTGTATAAATTGTTCATATCCATTCCGACAATAATGTCTGTTATTTAATACACATCCACAGTATTGAGAAGCGTTTTGTTAAAATATAGGCCGAGGAATCTGCGAACATATTTTGAGCTGTTGATATCGTGTTTACGATGAAAAATTAAAATTCACCATGTTAGAATTGATTGATATGTGTAATTAAATATTGTTGTTGCTTATTCTGATATTCACAACGTGAATAGATACAGAATTGGTCGGTAGTTTATATTATAATGAAAAATTATGTAGAGATATAATTGCTATTTTGAGAATGCCTGAAGGTCATATATGAGATGTTTAAACTGCCATGGAACTGCATAGAGTAAGAATTGAATAAACTGTTATATATATATATATATAAATGAATATCTACCATGAAACTGTTAGATGGTATGAATTGAATAGACTGTTATAATATGTTGATAAATCTACCATGAAACTGTTAGGTGGTAAGAATTGAATGCACTGTTATCATATATTGATATAATACCATGAGATTGATAGATGGTAAGTAATAGACGCCATGTCATTACATATTTGAGTAACTAGTAATCTGAGTTTATATATATATTGTAGCCATTTTAACACGTAAACGAGACATGTGTAGACGTTGTGTAGATGTGACAGGAAGTCAGCTGGTGGTAGAACGGTCATAAGGTCAGCAACCCACATATTCGTCATATGGACGACTTGACGATCCTGACGTTGGAGTACGGTCGAAGTCGGTACGAGGCGACGTAAAGCCAGTTTATACAGCTAACGCCACAAGGGACGATTAATGCTAAATCTTCGAAAATCCGGACGCGGTAATAGTATCTTAAATACAATATAAGTGCACTTTTTTAAAACAGTTTTAACATTCATATGATATAAGCAGTTTGGATCGCGATATAGATTACGGAACGAATAAGAGATATAACTGTGTAAAAAAAGTGTTAATACCATAGGACCTTTTTAAACCAGCTGTGTTTTTTTTTGTTGAGTTATAATCTTTAAATTGTATACATTGTATAATTGTATATTCGCAATTTTATGCATGTAAAGTTAAAATTGTAAATTTTACTTTGTATATTCTTGTATTCTATCATCGTGAGTTGTCGGCCCTTAGTCATTTTGCTACAGCCGCTGCACAACTGACCGATATAGTACATGTTAACGTCTGTCGCAACACCACGCTGTGTTTGTGTTGTCTATTTTGTCCGTAAGATTCCATGACACTCATTAATCTTCGCCAATATGTTGAACCATTTAAAGATGTTCGTGAGTGTAATATAATACCAGTCTAATAATGTATGGGTCACGATTTATTAACAGTTATACCATTATTTACGTTCGGACACCGATAATTCATTGTTCGGATATACACGGAATGTTCACGAGTGCCACGTTAAACCTATCACACAATACTATATTTATTCCATGTCTTGTTTATAGGTATGTGTTTGATGGGGACTATATCACATTGAATACTATGTCTCTGCTGAACATATAGTTTTTTATTCTCTGTTGTATTTGAGATATGAATAACTTATTATCGCTTCCTATTTTAAAAAGAGTCATACAGCGAGCTTCTCTCAATACTAACTCTAGAATATATAATAAAGTTACCTGTGAAAAATTCCAAGGTTTAGGACTTATCTTCCTGTAGCTTCCCGAGTAGATTTTCCCAGTGTCATTTAGAATGTATTCATCTAATAATTTGTCATCGGACAAATAAACTTGATCACCTTAAATAAAATTAAAAAAACTATGGTTCGTGGTGCATTTAACATTTAATTTTGTACTTCGATGTGGTTAATTTAACATTTATTTGTTTACTTTTAAAAATAAATGTTAAATGTACCGCGATTGTTGTTGAAAACGATGATTATACTGATGTGTGCTATATCACCTCAATCAAATAACCTGCATACAGTAGCCTGTCTATATACACGGACTTTGATTGCTGCTGCAAAGCGTTTCCACTTTTTGTGATTATCTAAATATTTTGAAAAATCATAAATAAGGTAAAAAAATATAAATAACATGTTTTACATGGTAGCATTTGAAGCCATTTGTCTATTTTTAGTAACAGCGACTTTTGCCATTAGTTTTGTTCTAACATATAGTCAAACTTTCATCAAAATGTCTTGAATAAAACTAAAGTTAGTGATTTTAAATATCGACCTTTGCAATGACTCGATTTACCTCAGAACTAAATTTCATATTAGATAACTATATATATATAATATATTATTTCAATTAGGTGACTATATATATAACACATTATCACAATTAGGTAACTATATATAACATTATCACAGGAAACTAAAGTTTTCGAGCAGAAACAATGAACAAATGGATATTACTCGTGTTACATTACATACAATACTCCATGTAAGGTGTAATGCAATAAACAAACAATATGAGTTTGAGTTATTGCGTGAATTTTAAATAAAAATAAGGAACATAACTCCTGGTTAGTAATACGTGCAAAGCTGGGATTTAGACATGATTGTATGAAGCATGTTAAATAAAAAGTTACACGTGGAGCTGAATTTCAATCCGATGCAATGTCTAGTGATACGCATGGTTATGTAAAAAATTAAAAAAGGTGTTAGTAACGTTTGTTTGAAATATCGAATGGATATTTACGTGTTCGTTTAACATGGAACTAAACTCATGTAAATTAATGTATGTCGAACGATTGTTCGAGTTTTCAAGTAGATGTTGATTAAAATATTAAGTTTAGTTTAAAAAAGGCCATAACATGAAATAACGGAGCTGAATTTCTATTTCCTACACGATTTAGGGATAAAAATGTACGGATTTAAAATAATCATACAATGATTGTTCGAGTTAAATTATTAAATAGATGTTGGTTAAAAAACACCAATAACTGCAATTAGTGCCATGAATTTTTTATCATATATAAGGTCTAGAAGACAACCTTGTGTATAAATTTAAAACACAGTCAGGTATCGATTGTTCCATTTTTTTAACGGATGTTGATAAAAAGGTTAGTGACAGACAACCTTGTATATAAATGGCATATAACTATAAATATCATGAAAAGACACTCTCAAATGCTCTAAATAAGTTAATCTGTTTAAAAGATAAAACTGTTTTAACACTAGTGGTGTTTTATTACAATATATGCTATGCCAATCATCAAACAGATTAAGTAAATATGTAATATTGTTTATCATTTGTGGCGTTCTGTAGTTCCAATATATCATTTTGATAAATAATAACATTGTACCAATATATCTGTATTTACCTTTACACCATGGGTTGAAAAGCATGTAAAGCTCGTACTTCTGTTTAGACCTGTAGACAATGACCCTTGTAACAGACCTCTTGACAACATCTATTCCAAGTGTCCATTTTCCAATAGGAATTGTAGGTGGTGTCATTATCTGTAAGACTAAGGTGGTGCCGTTTTTCTCCTTGATTAACCCACCCCACTCTTTAGGGATGTCTTTAGCAGAGAGCATAAACTCAACGTGTGTCCCTCTTGAAGATTTTGGTACCTTACCTAAAGTAAATATGCATCTTGAATGTAATGAAAGATGTATTGTTTTTATAATTACAATAGGTTACACAACAAATGTGTAGAAAATGATTATTACGTACGTTGTTAAATGAGAGCCTCGCATACTTTATTTTTGCCTACCAATTTAATATCGATTGAATAACAAAAGCACACGAAAATAAGCTTCTTTTTATCACCTGACACGTACAATTGTGCAATGTATAAAAATATTTTGTGAATCGGCACCTCTGTCATCAACACCATAATGCATTCCCCATTGGATATCAATAGTGTAAGAACTTCTGGGTGATTGCTATGATGTGTTAAAATACCTCTTCATTATAGTATGATAGCAAGTAAATTTGAATATGTCATATGGTTTGACTTACAGAAAATGGAAAAAAGGGTTTACTTACATTAAACAAATATTAATAAAATATTATAAAATATTATATTTTGTATATATAACCCCATTTTGAATGTCATATATCTCATTTAAATTGAAAACCGTCGTAAAATATAGCTAAGTATCTAACGATAATCTAAAACTGTGCAACTTGAAAAATGTCAACGAAAAAAAAAATATTTGTTTTCTACTTTTGCTTGATATTGTTATATTGACCTTGACATATGTCCAACTGATAGAAAAAATCAAAATAGAGTTTTGGAGAAGCTTTGAGAAGAAACTGGTTTGTATGTAGTCAATTTGAAAGAATACATATGTTTAAACCGAAATAGATTTTCAACGGGTTGTCATTGTATGATGTTATAGGTCAGGGTAAAAATTTAGAAACAGGCTGAATATAATATCTTATAACAAAATGTGTAAACGCTCAAAAACGAAAAATTGAGAGGAACCGGTAAAATATGTAAAATATGTAAATAAATGTTAAACGGTTAACGATAACCTAAAAGTGTATATCGTTTGAATTATTTTCATAAAATGATAATAAGGTTAAACAACTGTTTTATATTTCCGGGATAGTATCACAGTGACCCTTGGCCTACTGGCATTACAAATCGGTTATACAGTTTACTGCATACAACTTGGAAAGTAGTCTATGAAATCTACCTTTGCATGATTGGGGTCAGAAATATTCACCTTTAGTCTACTGATCCGGAGATCCTGTTCGTGTGGTAAAATTGTAAATGCTTGGTCGCCTTATTTATGAATTGAAAGTATGATATACTTATTCCTTCCGGCTATGAAATCATAACATGACCAAATACAGTTTATTCAGATAAGGAAAATTGAACTCGCAATTACGGCAATATACATATGCACACAAGTGAAAATTATAGGGATCATTTGTACTCTCACAATAGCGTTTATATAAACGTCATTATATTAAATAACTTGAAAAATATGAACATCTGATAAGTGACTGGCATTGACACTGCTACTTGTTGTCTACACTATCGCAAGGATGAACATCAATACATGTTCTCACTATTAAATATATCATGCAAAGTTTCGCTCACATATTGTTGATAATCTAACAATATCCTAGAAGTGTATAACATTTCGAAACGGTATCTTCATAACCCATCGAGTTTCTACATCTGTCCTTTATATAGCATGCGAGTAGTCATGAATCCTTGACTGGATCCTACTTTTATAAAGCTATCAGTTCATGTATTTAATTGCCCGTCCTATCCAGATGTGTTGCATGTAAGTAGTATATAAGTCATGGTTGACAACAAATCTGTAGGTTTGTTAGATGCCTTGATATTGTGTCTATGGTTTGCATTGTGCTCGCCGTAGTCTGGTCTATACATTTATGTCTGGTGGTTCACAAATAATTATTTCCATATGTTTATATACAGAGGCTTATATTACAATCTAAATTCCAATTAATATGCATATCAGTAAACCAGTTTCAAGTTCCAAGTTTTAAATGTTTTTAGTTTAAAAATGTTTTACGTTGATGTCGATGAATAACATGATACGATATATGTACTACACAACCAATTTTAGACATTACAAGATCAACATCAAACAATTAAGGAATAAATTATCGAACGTTCATGAACTATGCACCTATCGAGCTTTACCTCACACTTGGTACATGTAATTTCCTATCTAACAGACGTTCAGCAAATATAATTTATTCATTCTATACATGTCACGTTGAGATGCTTTTTCTCCATTTGAATAATCATTTAATTTTTTTAGACATTTCTAGCATGTTTTCTTGGTATACTCCCTTTAATTTAGTTACTGTATCAAACATGATTCAAGGGAGACAATACAATTATTTACGCCGTTAATAATCTGCCATGAGATGTCTGAAATATGGCCTTCTACATACTTAGCAATTGAACAGCAACCATTCCCTTTTTCTTAGTTGATGAAATAGTTTACTGTAGTAAACAATACACAGTCAATGCTTACATAATGTACGTTTTTTAGAAAAAAATGACATAGAAACGTATCTTGAATAAAATACCAAAACAGTGGAATGATTGTTTTGTCTATATAGAGCTTAAATTCATACGATACATACATGTGTAAGACAATATAGTTATGTCCAACAGGAGATGTAGTATTGCCAGAACACAGCTATCATAGCATCAAAAATATAAACAACGGATTAAATACAATCATAAAAACACGTTACAGATATATTGGATACGTGGAATATTTGTTGTTGCCTTAAAACCTGCCAAATGGAGATTAAACATCGGTTACGGATCCACTCATCCTAACTTCCTACCCCCATCCACCCACGAGACGGTATATTAATATATATGTACCCTCGGTTACCATTGTGCACATCCGGAATTGTCATACGTATGCATGGTGTATAACACAAATATGTCTGGTGATACATACACATATGCCACGGAACCCATCCACCCACGAGACGGTGTATATAACCGTAGCCTCGGTAACCATCGTGCACATCCGGAACAGTCATACGTATGCATGGTGTATAACACAAATATGTCTGGTGATACATACACATATGCCACCGAACCCGATCTACTCACGAGACGGTGTATATAACCGTAGCCTCGATTACCATCGTGCACATCCGTAACAGTCATACGTATACATGGTGTATAACACAAATATGTCTGGTGATACATACACATATGCCACGGAACCCATCCACCCACGAGACGGTGTATATAACCGTAGCCTCGGTAACCATCGTGCACATCCGTAACAGTCATACGTATACATGGTGTATAACACAAATATGTCTGGTGATACATACACATATGCCACCGAACCCCCATCCACCCACGAGACGGTGTATATAACCGTAGCCTCGGTAACCATCGTGCACATCCGGAACAGTATTACGTATGCATGGTGTATAAAACAAATATGTCTGGTGATACATACACATATTCAACGGAACCCCCATCCACCCACGAGCCGGTGTATATTACCGTAGCGTCGGTTATCATCGTACACATCCGGAACAGTCATACGTATACATGTTGTATAACACAAATATGTCTGGTGATACAGACACATATTTAACGGAACCCCCATCCACCCACGAGCAGGTGTATATTACCGTAGCCTCGGTTATCATCGTACACATCCGGAACAGGCATACGTATTCATGGTGTATGACACAAATATGTCTGGTGATACATACACATATGCCACGGAACCCCCATCCACCCACGAGCCGGTGTATATAACCGTAGCCTCGGTAACCATCGTGCACATCCGTAACAGTCATACGTATTCATGGTGTATGACACAAATATGTCTGGTGATACATACACATATGCCACGGAACCCCCATCCACCCACGAGCCGGTGTATATAACCGTAGCCTCGATTACCATCGTGCACATCCGGAACACTTCAACAGTCTTACGTATTCATGGTGTATGACACAAATATGTCTGGTGATACATACACATATGCCACGGAACCCCCATCCACCCACGAGCCGGTGTATATTACCGTAGTCTCAGTTACCATCGTGCACATCCAGAACACTTCAACAGTCATACGTATGCATGGTGTATAACACAAATATGTTCTGGTGATACATACACATATGCCATGGAACCCCTATCCATCCACGAGCCGGTGTATATTACCGTAGTCTCGGCTACCATCGTGCATTTCCGGAACACTTCAACAGTCATACGTATGCATGGTGTGTAACACAAATATGTCTGGTGATAACGGAACCCCTATCCACCCACGAGGCGGTGTATATTACCGTAGTCTCGGTTACCAACGTGCACATCCGGAACAATCATACGTATGCATGGTGTATTACACAAATATGTCTGGTGATACATACACATATTCCACGGAACCCCCATTCACCCACGAGACGATGTATATAACCATTGCCTCGGTTACCATCGTGCACATCCGGAATAGTAATACGTATGCATGGTGTATAACACAACTATGTCTGGTTATACATACACATATGCCACGATATTCTAAATGAAAGTATACACTCAATTAGTTAATACAATTATCTGAAGGAGCTACTGATTATTACTATACACATACCGTATCTAAATACAATTCGAATGTCGTCTTTTGCTGCATCGAACTCTCGGTTGAAATCGACACTGAGGTCAAACGATTGTCCGCGTCTAATGACAAGAGCCGGTTTTGGTTCCTTTTCGGTGATATCGAACTCGTCAGTATGATGATCCTTTGTATTGTTCTTGACATTCAGTTTAACTTTTTTAACCTGTATGGTTTCTGTATCATTCGGATCTGGATCTGAAACACATGAGTATACCTGAGATAGCAATCAGCATGCGAGACAATACGCGCAGTAATGCGGTATATTTTGTATTTGTATAGTTTATTTTGCATATTTTGTTTTGTAAACACCAATAAGTTTTATATTTAAGCTATCTAAATGTCATTTGTTTATTTATTTTGATAGAAAATGCGTTATCTGGATTCTTTCTGATTCAAAGTTTGAATGTTGAAATGTTGATAAGTAGAGATCATGATAGTGAAGTTCTTCCTGTTTGCAACTTTTTGTAGAATTAACAGATTGTATTCAGCATAATGATTATGCGTGTTAACGAAAAAAATCAGAGAACTATATAATAAACACGACAACGTGACGTATTGTTATTTTTTTTATGAGAATATTATGCTCATTAAAATATCACACGAAACGTACACAGCTAAAACATGGTGAACTCTTCTTGTTATATGTTGATATCATAGTCATCTGAAAGCGTCTGACAGTCTTTATAAGCGATTCTAGGCTGATATGTCATATATAAACAAGATTAAAAATAAAACCACTTTTTAATTCTCTGTCTTATGGTTCTTGAGCAGATATCTATGTTTTGGGCTTCTGCATAATATATTGATTGTCATGAATATATTCCAACGCAGTTGCTCTTTTTACCAACAGGCATTGAACTTGAAAATGTGATATAACAATAACCGCTTCAGAACTGCTGATATAAACGGACAAATGGTTGTAGTATACACAACTTTAGTGTAAGATTTACCAGTTCAAGTGTAATATAACTCTGGGGCTACTATTCTGCATATTCATGGCGGGAGTTATGTGCCATACCAAGATATAAAACGTGGGGAATCATCGCAACGACGCCACAATTATATATATAATAACAATTACCACATAATTATTATTGAGTGCTGTTTTTGTAATACAAACTAAAATACTTTATGTAAACGTTAATTTAAGAATTTTAATTCACTGAACTAAGATAATGACATATACATGATGCATTTGGTAGATTATGCAGTCTCATGTTATGAAAGTGTTTCTATAATATATGTAGCAGTGGCATTTAACGGGAAACAGAGCAAAACTTATGCAAAATCAAAAGTTTAATTTATTGACAGGTTGATATACTTTCATGCTAATGTAAGCAACACCGAACTTTCTTAACTTGAATTTAAGTGATCAAATATTTTACTAAAACCCGATCGAATACAAAAAAAGTGGCTTGTTTATTGTAACATTAAAGTTCAGTCGCTATGCTATATCCGAGGCATTTTGTGAGAATCAGCCTGAGAACAAAACCCTTGTGAACCAAAACCAGTTTTTCCAGAGTATTAGCTTACACAAATCGATGTTTCAAAGTCAGCGATACAAACCTTTTCAGTGATACGAACATTATAACATGACGGTCATTATATATATATATAAGGACCAATACTATATATAAATTCGATCTAAAAAAAGTAAAACTCAACACAATAAAAATCGATAGGAACTGTACTATAAAATATAAACTCATGACATTTATGCATGGTTTGAATATCAATGGTATTAGAATTAATTCACGATATCAGAAGTAGTTTGAAAGAGAGAGAGAGAGAGAGAGAGAGAGAGAGAGAGAGAGAGAGAGAGAGAGGGGTAAACACAAAACGATAATTTCAAGTATAAAATGCCGGGCTTGATTAACTCAGATGGTAGCGCGTCTGATTATCAATCCAAGGATCGAGTTCGAATCCTTACCCGGTCACAGTCTCCATGATGACTGATATACGACATTGCGTAGCATCATAATTCGTCTGCCACTGCTTGTTCAAGTTGGATAGTTATCAGTTACTTGCAGAGATGGGGTGTGTTCGATAACTGCTTGACCTTCTTCCAGAGACCCAGGAAACAGTGTATAGTCTGTGAGCCCTCAGTGACATAAAAAGGTCGCTAATTTTCCAATCAATCAATCAATCCATCATTTATAAAGTCCGTTAAGTAGACCAAGGTCAGTGATGTCATGTTTTACATGAAGGTCATTCGTTTAGGTGATAGATATAGATAACCTGGTCTGTTATAATTCAACAGGACTTTCCTACGTTTTGAAATGATAGATTTTCAAATGTTTGACCATTTTCACATTTGTAACCATTTTCACATTTGGAGGTTTGGAAAATGCCCCTTTAATAACCACTATGTACTTTATAAATACAAACGTCACCCACATTTAACACTTGAGGTTATGGCCTATATATTTTTAACTACCTTTCCATATTTTGCATAGAACGTAATTTGATACGCTTAGTTAAGAGCTGTACACATAAGAGACAATATATCAAAACCAGGTTTTACATGACAGACTATTTCTTAATATCGATCATAAAGTTAAATAACAGGTGAAGACAAGACAGGTGGAGAATATTTTTGTTAAAAGTACGACGTTTCAGATAGTACAAAGAGTTCTCATTTTAAGTTAGATTTTATTTATTGATTGCTTGAATATTGAGCGTCATGTTATGCCATTGAGGGCTAACAGACGATCAGTTAATCTAACAACTGTTTCCTGGGATCCCGAAAGGTTAACCAATACTCGAGCACACTACATCTCCGCAAGTAACTGATAACTTTTCTACTTTAATCAGCAGTGAGAGACAAACGATAATGAGACACAATGTCGTACATCAATCATCACGGAGACTGTTGCCGAGCGGAGATTCGAACTCACGACCCCTGGAATGATAGTCAGACGCGTAACCGACTGAGCTAATCGGGCCCGGCGATATTTTATTGACATAAGTACATATATTTAGCCTACATTTCACAATAAAGTCACACGTTTAACACATTATGTGGAAAGGAGAAAGAAAAAAGAGCTTTAGAAGCTTGTGTAAATCTGCTTCCATAACAGTTATTTTACATTTAATGTATACTTTATTATATTGTTCTTGAATAATTCCAATTTGCCCAAATATACAATAATTAATGAAAGAAAGCATAATGGTTTATTGAGAATATTAAAAAAAAGGTATTGGATGAAGGGTAAGAAAGGAAGAGACATCACTGATGTTATCTTCTCAAATACAGGGGACAAGTGTTTTGCAAGTTTATGTTTATCGATTCAATCCATTCAGTAATCATTGTTTCTTACTATCTAAGATCAAATAGATACGTGTCGCTATAGTTATGTAAGTAAACATAGCATCGAATATGTCAAATCAATATATATTCAGTTGTGTATGATACTCAATACGTTTGTTTTTTATAATGTAATTTTGAACTCAGTTGTTATCAGTTTGTGTAAAGTTTCATAACAATAACTAATGTCACTGAAGGAGAGTTCATGTGGGTAAGTTAATCATAATTTGTTTATATTGGTCAAACAGTCCTTACCTAAATAGACAATGTCATTGAAGGAAGGTTCATGTGGGTAGGTTAATCATCATTTGTCTATATTGGTCTAACAGTCCTTACCTAAATAGACAATGTCATTGAAGGAGGGTTCATATGGGTAGGTTAATTATTATTTGTCTATATTGGTCAAACAGCCCTTACCTAAATAGACAATGTCATTGAAGGAGGGTTCATGTGGGTAGATTAATCATTATTTGTCTATATTGGTCAATGAGTCCTTACCTAAATAGACAATGTCATTGAAAGAGAGTTCATGCGGGTAGGTTAATCATTATTTGTCTATATTGGTCAAAAAGCCCTTACCTAAATAGACAATGTCATTGAAGGAGGGTTCATGTGGGTAGGTTAATCATTATTTATCTATATTGGTCAAACAGTCCTTACCTAAATAGATAATGTCATTGAAGGAGGGTTCATGTGGGTAGATTAATCATTATTTGTCTATATTGGTCAAACAGTCCATACGTAAATAGACAATGGCATTGAAGGAGGGTCCATGTGGGTATGTTAATCATTATTTGTCTATATTGGTCAAACAGTCCTTACCTAAATAGACAATGTCATTGAAGGAGGGTTCATATGGGTAGGTCAATCATTATTGTCGATATTGGTAAAACAGTCCTTACCTAAATAGACAATGTCATTAAAGGAGGGTTCATGTGGGTAGGTAAATCATTATTTGTCTACAATGGTCAAACAGGCCTTACCTATATAAACAATGTCATTGAAGGAGGTTTCATGTGGGTAGGTTAATCATTATTTGTCTATATTGTTCAAACAGCCCTTACCTAAATAGATAGTGTCATTGAAGGAGGTTTCATGTGGATAGGTTAATCATTATTTGTTTATATTGGTCAAACAGCCCTTACCTAAATAGACAATGTCATTGAAGGAGAGTTCATGTGGGTAGGTTAGTCATTATTTGTCTATATTGGTCAAACAGTCCTTACCTAAATAGACAATGTGACTGAAGGAGGGTTCATGTGGGTAGGTTAATCATTATTTTTCTATATTGGTCAAACAGTCCTTACCTTAATAGACAATGTTACTGAAGGAAGGTTCATGTGGGTAGATTAATCATTATTTGTCTATATTGGTTAAACAGCCCTTACCTAAATAGACGATGTCATTGAATGAGCATTCATGTTGGTAGGTTAATCATTATTTGTCTATATTGGTCAAACAGCCCTTACCTAAATAGACAATGTCATTGAAGGAGGGTTCATGTGGGTAGGTTAATCATTATTTGTCTAAATTGGTCAAACAGCCCTTACCTAAATAGACATTGTCATTGAAGGAGGGTTCATGCTGGTAGGTTGATCATTATTTGTCTATATTGGTCAAACAACCCTTACCTAAATAGACAATTTCATTGAAGAAGGGTTCATGTGGGTAGGTTGATCATTAATTGTCTATATTGGTCAAACAAACCTTACCTAAATAGACAATGTCATTGAAGGAGCGTTCATGTGGGTAATTTGATCATTATTTGTCTATATTGGTCAAACAACCCTTACCTAAATAGATAATTTCATTGAAGAAGGGTTCATGTGTGTAGGTTGATCATTATTTGTCTATATTGGTCAAACAACCCTTACCTAAATAGACAATGTCATTGAAGAAGGGTTCATGGGGGTCGGTTAATTATTATTTGTCTATGTTGGTCAAACAGCCCTTACCTAAATAGACAATGTCATTGAAGGAGGGTTCATGTGGGTAGGTTAATCATTATTTGTCTATATTGGTCAAACAGCCCTTATCTAAAAAGACAATGTCATTGAAGGAGGGTTCATGTGGGTAGGTTAATCATTATTTGTCTATATTGGTCAAACAGTCCTTACCTAAATAGACAATGTCATGGAAGGAGGGTTCACGTGGGTAGGTTAATCATTATTTGTCTATATTGGTCAAACAGCCCTTTCCTAAATAAACAATGTCATGGAAGGAGGGTTCATGTGGGTCGGTTAATCATTATTTATCTATATTGGTCAAACAGCCCTTACCTAAATAGACAATGTCATGGAAGGAGCGTTCATGTGTGTCGGTTAATCATTATTTGTCTATATTGGTGAAACAGCCCTTACCTAAATAGACAATGTCATGGAAGGAGCGTTCATGTGGGTAGGTTAATCATTATTTATCTATATTGGTCAAACAGCCCTTACCTAAATAGACAATGTCATTGAAGGAGGGTTCATGTTGGTAAGTTAATCATTATTTGTCTATATTGGTCAAACAGCCATTACCTAAATAGACAATGTCATAGAAGGAGCGTTCATGTGTGTCGGTTAATCATTATTTATCTATATTGGTCAAACAGACTTTACCTATATAGACAATGTCATGAAAGGAGCGTTCATGCGGGTAGGTTAATCAATATTTGTCTATATTGGTCAAACAGCTCTTACCTAAATAGACAATGTCATGGAAGGAGCGTTCATGTTGGTAGGTTAATCATTATTTGTCTATATTGGTCTAACAGCCCTTACCTAAATAGACAATGCCAAGGAAGGAGGTTTCATGTGGGTAGATTAATCATTATTTGTCAATATTGGTCAAACAGCCATTACCTAAATAGATAATGTCATTGAAGGAGGGTTCATGTGGGTAGGTTAATCATTATTTATCTATACTGGTCAAACAGCCCTTACCTAAATAGACAATGTCATAGAAGGAGGTTACATGGGGGTAGGTTAATCATTATTTGTCTATATTGGTCAAACAGCCGTTACGTAAATAGATAATGTCATAGAAGGAGGGTTCATGCTGGTAGGTAAATCATTGTTTATCTATATTGGTCAAACAGCCCTTACCTAAATAGACAATGTCATGGAAGGAGCGTTCATGTGGGTAGGTTAATCATTATTTATCTATATTGGTCAAACAGGCCTTACCTAAATAGACAATGTCTTGGAAGGAGGTTTCATGTGGGTAGGTTAACCATTATTTGTCTATATTGGTCAAACAGCCCTTGCCAAAATAGACAATGTCATTGAAGGAGGTGTCATGTGTGTAGGTTAATCATTATTTGTCTATGATCAAACAGCCCTTACCTAAATAGACAATGTCATGGAAGGAGGTTTCATATGTGTAGGTTAATCATTATTTATCTATATTGGTCAAACAGCCCTTACCTAAATAGACAATGTCATGGAAAGAGCGTTCATGTGGGTAAGTTAATCATTATTTGTCGATATTGGTCAAACAGTCCTTACCTAAATAGACAATGTCATTGAAGGAGGGTTCATGTGGGTAGGTTAATCATTATTGTCGATATTGGTCCAACAGTACTTACCTAAATAGACAATGTCATTGAAGGAGGGTTCATGTGGGTAGGTAAATCATTATATGTCTACAATGGTCAAACAGCCCTTACCTATATATACAATTTCATTGGAGGCGGTTTCATGTGGGTAGGTTAATCATTATTTGTCTATATTGTTCAAACAGCTATTACCTAAATAGATAGTGTCATTGAAGGAGGTTTCATGTGGATAGGTTAATCATTATTTGTCTATATTGGTCAAACAGCCCTTACCTAAATAGAAAATGTCATTGAAGGAGGGTTCATGTGGGTAGGTTAATCATTATTTGTCTATATTGGTCAAACAGTCCTTACCTAAATAGACAATGTCACTGAAGGAGGGTTCATGTGGGTAGGTTAATCATTATTTGTCTATATTGGTCAAACAATCCTTATTTAAATAGACAATGTGACTGAAGGAGGGTTCATGTGGGTAGGTAAATCATTATTTGTCTATATTGGTCAAACAGTCCTTACCTAAATAGACAATGTCACTGAAGGAAGGTGCATGTGGGTAGGTTAATCATTATTTGTAACCCTTACCTAAATAGACGATGTCATTGAAGGAGCATTCATGTTGGTAGGTTAATCATTATTTGTCTATATTGGTCAAACAGCCCTTACATAAATAGACAATGTCATTGAAGGAGGGTTCATGTGGGTAGGTTAATCATTATTTGTCTATATTCGTCAAACAACCCTAACCTAAATAAATAATTTCATTGAAGAAGGGTTTATGTGTGTAAGTTGATCATTATGTGTCTATATTGGTCAAACAACCCTTACCTAAATAGACAATGTCATTGAAGGAGGGTTCGTGCGGGTAGGTTGATCATTATTTGTCTATATTGGTCAAACAACCCTTACCTTAATAGATAATTTCATTGAAGAAGGGTTCATGTGTGTAGGTTGATCATTATTTATCTATATTGGTCAAACAGCCCTTACATAAATAGACAATGTCATTGAAGAAGGGTTCATGTGGGTAGGTTAATCATTATTTGTTTATATTGGTCAAACAGCCCTTACCTAAATAGACAATGTCATAGAAGGAGGGTTCATGGGGGTAGATTAATCATTATTTGTCTTTATTGGTCAAACAGCCTTTACCTAAAAAGACAATGTCAATGAAGGAGGACTCATGTGTGTAGGTTAATCATTATTTGTCTATATTGGTCAAACAGTCCTTACCTAAATAGACAATGTCATGGAAGGAGGGTTCACGTCGGTAGGTTAATCATTATTTGTCTATATTGGTAAAACAGCCCTTTCCTAAATAAACAATGTCATTGAAGGAGGGTTCACGTGGGTAGGTTGATCATTATTTGTCTATATTGGTCAAACAACCTTTACCTTAATAGATAATTTCATTGAAGAAGGGTTCATGTGGGTAGGTTAATCATTATTTGTTTATATTGGTCAAACAGCCCTTACCTAAATAAACAATGTCATTGAAGGAGCGTTCATGTGTGTCGGTTAATCATTATTTGTCTATATTGGTGAAACAGCCCTTACCTAAATAGAAAATGTCATGGAAGGAGCGTTCATGAGGGTAGGTTAATCATTATTTGTCTATATTGGTCAAACAGCCCTTACCTAAATAGATAATGTCATTGAAGAAGGGTTCATGTCGTAAGTTAATCATTATTTGTCTATATTGGTCAAACAGCCCTTACCAAAATAGACAATGTCATAGAAGGAGCGTTTATTTGTGTCGGTTAATCATTATTTATCTATACTGGTCAAACAGACCTTACCTATATAGACAATGTCATGGAAGGAACGTTCATGCGGGTAGGTTAATCATTATTTGTCTATATTGGTCAAACAGCTATTACCTAAATAGACAATGTCATGGAAGGATCGTTCATGTTGGTAGGTTAATCATTATTTGTCTATATTGGTCTAACAGCCCTTACCTAAATAGACAATGTCATGGAAGGAGGTTTCTTGTGGGTAGGTTAATCATTATTTGTCTATATTGGTCAAACAGCCCTAACGTAAATAGATAATGTCATTGAAGGAGGGTTCATGTGGGTAGGTTAATCATTATTTATCTATATTGGTCAAACAGCCCTTACCTAAATTGACAATGTCATGGAAGGAAGTTACATGTGGGTAGGTTAATCATTATTTGTCTATATATTCAAACAGACCTTACCTAAATAGATAATGTCATTGAAGGAGAGTTCATGCGGGTAGGTTAATCATTATTTATCTATATTGTTCAAACAGCTCTTACCTAAATAGATAGTGTCATTGAAGGAGGTTTCATGTGGATAGGTTAATCATTATTTGTCTATATTGGTCAAACAGCCTTTACCTAAATAGACAATGTCATTGAAGGAGGGTTCATGTGGGTAGGTTAGTCATTATTTGTCTATATTGGTCAAACAGTCATTACCTAAATAGACAATGTCACCGAAGGAGGGTTCATGTGGGTAGGTTAATCATTATTTGTCTATATTGGTCAAACAGTCCTTACCTAAATAGACAATGTGACTGAAGGAAGGTTCATGTGGGTAGTTTAATCGTTATTTTTCTATATTGGTCAAACAGTTCTTACCTTAATAGACAATGTTACTGAAGGAAGGTTCATGAGGGTAGGTTAATAATTATTTGTCTATATTGGTCAAACAGCCATTACCTAAATAGACGATGTCATTGAAGGAACATTCATGTTGGTAGGTTAATCATTATTTGTCTATATTGGTCAAACAGCCCTTACCTAAATAGACAATGTCATTGAAGGAGGGTTCATGCGGGTAGGTTAATCATTATTTGTTTAAATTGGTCAAACAGCCCTTACCTAAATAGACATTGTCATTGAAGGAGGGTTCATGCTGGTAGGTTGATCATTATTTGTCTATATTGGTCAAACAACCCTTACCTAAATAGACAATTTCATTGAAGAAGGGTTCATGTGGGTAGGTTGATCATTAATTGTCTATATTGGTCAAACAAACCTTACCTAAATAGACAATGTCATTGAAGGAGCGTTCATGTGGGTAATTTGATCATTATTTGTCTATATTGGTCAAACAACCCTTACCTAAATAGATAATTTCATTGAAGAAGGGTTCATGTGTGTAGGTTGATCATTATTTGTCTATATTGGTCAAACAGCCCTTATCTATAAAGACAATGTCATTGAAGGAGGGTTCATGTGGGTAAGTTAATCATTATTTGTCTATATTGGTCAAACAGTCCTTACCTAAATAGACAATGTCATGGAAGGAGGGTTCACGTGGGTAGGTTAATCATTATTTGTCTATATTGGTCAAACAGCCCTTTCCTAAATAAACAATGTCATTGAAGGAGGGTTCATGTGGGTCGGTTAATCATTATTTATCTATATTGGTCAAACAGCCCTTACCTAAATAGACAATGTCATGGAAGGAGGGTTCATGTGTGTCGGTTAATCATTATTTGTCTATATTGGTGAAACAGCCCTTACCTAAATAGAAAATGTCACGGAAGGAGCGTTCATGTGGGTAGGTTAATCATTATTTGTCTATATTGGTCAAACAGCCCTTACCTAAATAGACAATGTCATTGAAGGAGGGTTCATGTTGGTAAGTTAATCATTATTTGTCTATATTGGTCAAACAGCCCTTACCTAAATAGACAATGTCATAGAAGGAGCGTTCATGTGTGTCGGTTAATCATTATTTATCTATATTGGTCAAACAGACTTTACCTATATAGACAATGTCATGAAAGGAGCTTTCATGCGGGTAGGTTAATCATTATTTGTCTATATTGGTCAAACAGCTCTTACCTAAATAGACAATGTCATGGAAGGAGCGTTCATGTTGGTAGGTTAATCATTATTTGTCTATATTGGTCTAACAGCCCTTACCTAAATAGACAATGCCAAGGAAGGAAGTTTCATGTGGGTAGATTAATCATTATTTGTCTATATTGGTCAAACAGCCCTTACCTAAATAGATAATGTCATTGAAGGAGGGTTCATGTTGGTAGGTTAATCATTATTCATCTATATTGGTCAAACAGCCCTTACCTAAATAGACAATGTCATTGAAGGAGGGTTCATGTTGGTAAGTTAATCATTATTTGTCTATATTGGTCAAACAGCCCTTACCTAAATAGACAATGTCATAGAAGGAGCGTCCATGTGTGTCGGTTAATCATTATTTATCTATATTGGTCAAACAGACTTTACCTATATAGACAATGTCATGAAAGGAGCGTTCATGCGGGTAGGTAAATCATTATTTGTCTATATTGGTCAAACAGCTCTTACCTAAATAGACAATGTCATGGAAGGAGCGTTCATTTTGGTAGGTTAATCATTATTTGTCTATATTGCTCTAACAGCCCTTACCTAAATAGACAATGCCAAGGAATGAGGTTTCATGTGGGTAAATTAATCATTATTTGTCTATATTGGTCAAACAGCCCTTACCTAAATAGATAATGTCATTGAAGGAGGGTTCATGTTGGTAGGTTAATCATTATTCATCTATATTGGTCAAACAGCCCTGACCTAAATAGACAATGTCATGGAAGGAGGTTACATGTGGGTAGGTTAATCATTATTTGTCTATATTGGTCAGACAGCCCTTACGTAAATAGATAATGTCATTGAAGGAGGGTTCATGCTGGTAGGTAAATCATTATTTATCTATATTGGTCAAACAGCCCTTACCAAAATAGACAATGTCATAGAAGGAACGTTCATGTGTGTCGGTTAATCATTATTTATCTATATTGGTCAAACAGACCTTACCTATATAGACAATGTCATGGAAGGAGCGTTCATGCGGGTATGTTAATCATTATTTGTCTATATTGGTCAAACAGCTATTACCTAAATAGACAATGTCATGGAAGGAGCGTTCATGTTAGTAGGTTAATCATTATTTGTCTATATTGGTCTAACAGCCCTTACCTAAATAGACAATGTCATGGAAGGAGGTTTCTTGTTGGTAGGTTAATCATTATTGTCTATATTGGTCAAACAGCCCTTACGTAAATAGATAATGTCATTGAAGGAGGGTTCATGTGGGTAGGTTAATCATTATTTATCTATATTGGTCAAACAGCCCTTACCTAAATAGACAATGTCATAGAAGGAAGTTACATGTGGGTAGGTTAATCATTATTTGTCTATATTATTCAAACAGACTTTACCTAAATAGATAATGTCATTGAAGGAAGGTTCATGCGGGTAGGCTAATCATTATTTATCTATATTGGTCAAACAGCGCTTACCTAAATAGGCAATGTCATGGAAGGAGCGTTCATGTGGGTAGGTTAATCATTATTTATCTATATTTGTCAAACAGGCCTTACCTAAATAGACAATGTCATGGAAGGAGGTTTCATGTGTGTAGGTTAATCATTATTTGTCTATATTGGTCAAACAGCCCTTGCCTAAATAGACAATGTCATTGAAGGAGGGTTCATGTGTGTAGGTTAATCATTATTTGTCTATATCGGTCAAACAGCCCTTACCTAAATATACAATGTCATAAAAAGAGGTTTCATATGGGTAGGTTAATCATTATTTATCTATATTGGTCAAACAGCCCTTACCTAAATAGACAATGTCATGGAAAGAGCGTTCATGTGAGTAAGTTAATCATTATTTGTCGATATTGGTCAAACAGTCCTTACTTAAATATACAATGTCATTGAAGGAGGTTTCATGTGGGTAGTTTAATCATGATTTGTCTATATTGGTCAAACAGTCCTTATCTAAATAGACAATGTCATTGAAGGAGGGTTCATGTGGGTAGGTTAATCATTATTTGTCTATATCGGTCAAACAACCCTTACCTAAATAGACAATGTCATTGAAGGAGGGTTCATGTGGGTAGGTTAATCATTATTTGTCTATATCGGTCAAACAGCCCTTACCGAAATAGACAATTTCATTGAAGGTCGGTTCATGTTGGTAGGTTAATCATTATTTGTCTATATCGGTCAAACAGCCCTTACCTAAATAGACAATGTCATTAAAGGAGTGTTCATATGGGTAGGTTAATCATTATTTGTCTATATTGGTCAAACAGTCCTTACCTAAATAAACAATGTCATTGAAGGAGGGTTCATGTGGGTAAGTTAATCATAAATTGTCTATATTGGTCAAACAGTCCTTACCTAAATAGACAATGTCACTGAAGGAAGGTTCATGCGGGTAGATTAATCATTATTTGTCTATATCGGTCAAACAGCCCTTACCTAAATAGACAATGGCATTGAAGGAGGGTTCATGTGGGTAGGTTAATCATTATTTGTCTATATTGGTCAAACAGACCTTACCTAAATAGACAATGTCATTGAAAGAGGGTTCATGTGGGTAGATTAATCATTATTTGTCTATATTGGTCCAACAGCCCTTACATAAATAGACAATGGCATTGAAGGAGGGTTCATGTGGGTAGGTTAATCATTATTTGTCTATATTGGTCAAACAGCCATTACCTAAATAGACAATGTCATGGAAGGGTTCATGTGGGTAGTTTAATCATTATTTGTCTATATTGGTCAAACAGCCCTTACCTAAATAGACAATGTCATTGAAGGAGAGTTCATGTGGGTAGGTTAATCATTATTTGTCTATATTGGTCAAACAGCCCTTACCTAAATAGACAATGTCATGGAAGGAGGTTACATGTGGGTAGGTTAATCATTATTTGTCTATATTGGTCAAACAGCCCTTACTTAAATTGACAATGTCATTGAAGGAGGATTCATGTGGGTAGGTTAATCATTATTTGTCTATATTGGTCAAACAGTCCTTACCTAAATAGACAATGTCATTGAAGGAGGGTTCATGTGGGTAGGTTAATCATTATTTGTCTATATTGGTCGAACAGCCCTTACCTAAATAGACAATGTCATGGAAGGAGGGTTCATGTGGGTGGGTTAATCATTATTTGTCTATATTGGAAAAACAGCCCTTACCTAAATAGATAATGTCATTGAAGAAGGGTTCATGTGTAACAGAACTGGGGCGAAACGTAAAGAAGTTTATATAAGTTTTATATAAATTGTATAAACCTTGAAACATACTAAAGTGCGAATAAGGAAGTCAGGCCGGTTGATAAATTATCAGCGGCTGACGAAGGAAGTAATCTGTTATTAACAATTAGATGACTAATAAAATGATCAGGTGTACGAGGCTAATAGCGAGCCAGCTTTGTACATCGGGTAATTAATAATCAATAAAAATCAGAATAAATGGACTGTTTATAAATTTTAATAAACTCAGCTAACTTGTGTTCGTCTTGTATCATCATACTACACATTTGGGTAACTTAATCATTATTGTCTATATTGGTCAAACAGTAGTTACCTAAATAAAAAATGATATATGTCCTCAAGTTTACCACAAAGGCAATTTGGACTTGCAACTATGTCCTTATTATATGAATGTTGATTCAGATTACTGCAGTTAGTACGTAATCGTGTATGATATATCTGGACAGTTCGTTTTTCTGTATAATATTGGTTTAGTATCTTTTATTTATTAGCGTTTATATTTTATTTGCATATATTAAGAGAAGTTGACTCTCTTATATGGTGTGGAAGATTGTTCAATTCACGCACAAAAGGAGGGTATGAATGAATTAAAATTTAATTGAGTATTACATGAAAACGTCCTACGGTCTTGTACATTTTGAATGTTATGGACAATAAGAGTACAAACATTTTCAGGGATAAGTGAATTTAGGTACGAATGAGTTTCATTATGCATTTTGAAAAAAGGATTTATTTGTGTTTTTGTCTCCTAACTTTTGAAACATGCTACTAAGGTAAAATCATGATTACTATTCTTGCTGCTTCCAAATGAAACTTTTATCTTATATATTACATTAAACATGCTACTACGGTAAAATCATGATTGACGATATCCATGAAATAATAAATTTGCAAACCCATAAAAACTCACCCCTGATATCAGTAGTTACTAATGAATCATCTCCATCATTGCGCCCTCCGTCAGGTCGACCGGGATCCTGTCCAACTTTCCCATCGCCGCAGCACGAACATCCACACCCCATCGTTTGTAATAATCTTAAGATGATATTATGTAAACTGTGTCCGATTCCTTTAAATGGTCATTAAAAATAGCAGATAAAAATAAACCACGATTTTAACGGGACAGTAAATCCATCACATTGCAATACGTTAGAGTAACGCGAACAATGCAAAATGTTATCGATAAACATGCACTGTCGCCATAGCATAACAAGCAGTGCGTGCAAAACATATAATTATTTACAATACCCGATATACCCTACATAATAAAGCAATCGCATGATATTGACGGTTAGTGCACCGAGATCATTGCTCTATATGATGTATGGTGAGGTCGACTATATATATGTCGCATTTTTTCACTCCTATAAATATACAGAGACTTTATATCCTTATTGACAAAAGTAATGAAATATTTTAAAAATATACTCTAGGTGCTTAAATATCGCTTTCAATAGTTATGATAATGTGGCTTTGAAATCAATACAGCGTTTCTTTATCCTTTAAGTGTACAAAGTGGTATTTAGACTATAACTTTCATTACAGGTAAATCTTTCATCGAAGTGGTGAAAATAGGTAAGAAAGCGAAATGATAAATGACAACACGAAATTAAACAAAGTTGCTATTACCACATGCAATGAAATGTAAGATGACGGAAATGAAGACTTCAGTGTATGAGAAGTGAGTGGTAAGGACAATACTGCTACTGACGAGTGTCTTGAAGGGCTACCCCTAGTTAACACACATCGGACAGAAGAACAGAGTTGTAAAGTAAGCTTAGCTGACATTGGTGATATTGTATCATTTGCATCAGCAGGTAATGCTTTTCGAACATACCAAAACAATATATTTTTTTCACCTTTTCCGTATATTAAAAACTGATAAATTGAATTTTATTGTTTTAAATCATAAATTTGTTTACTATATGAAATATGTATGTACGATACAGTAAAGTGGTATGTGTAGTATACAAATCAAAAATTAAAAGAAAACACTTCTAAAAATGTACTTTAATACATATTAATGTAATCATTTTCAGTTTAAAACATCAACTGAAACTAGTGTGTTAATGTGTAAAATCATTAAATATAACCGGTTTTTCGTCAGCTTATGTTATATATATTAAATTTATTGCAGGTTATAGATATAGTAACGAGTGAGCAAATGACATTCGTAAAAGAGGTGTACGCATTTTGAGATTTACTACTCTTCCCTAGTGCTTGATGGAAAATTACCTTGGATATATTTTTCATGTATTATATAGGGAAATGCTGGATCGGTGTACTTTCGATTTTAGAAGTTAATAGTATCTACCCATTATAACATCAATAAGCAAATGTGATTTAAAATACGTTTAAATAGTGTAAATGTTTCTTTTTTTATTACTTTACAAAATGAACATTGTTTCATCGGGTTTTCTTACATTCAACTTGTATCACAGTTAAATTGTTAGGGAATACATATGTACCCATATAGTTATCCCACCCCAATATATCCGCACCGTTTGTCTCCCTTCTGGATCCGCACGGACATACCTTAAACGACAAAAAAACTGATTTTGAGCTGTTAAATATACAAATTTATATTGTCATATCCGTATAAATCATTGTTAATCAACCGAAACTTACGTCAAGAAAGGTTAAGCATAACCTATATAATATGTATTGTAATGTTGGTATTGAATACCATGAAAGGTTAATACCTAACGACTATTAATAAAGAGTCATGGTATAACTGCTGGCTATTGACTAGGTAAAATGAATAAATTTGATCTCATGCATACTATAGATATAACAATAAATGATGAACAAATACAAATGCTATGCACATAAAATATGCGCATACAAATACAACAAACGAATGAATCGATACACGACATATATTACAGTTATACGGCTTTAAGTATCTTTTATAACGATCTAGTAAATTGTTTTGTTTATTGACGGTTATGTCACCTATCGTTTGAAGGTGTTGATACCTGTTGTCGAGTTATTTTTATATTGACGGTTTTGTCACCAACCGTGTAAAGGTGGTGACCCCTGTAGTCATTATTGTGTAGATTAACTGTTCTGTCACCAACCTGTTGCACTTTTGACAGTTACCACTGTTGGCACTTTTTATAATGAGGGTTCTGCCACCAACCGTTTAAAGATGGTGACCACTCTTGGTATATGATGCTGTACATTAATTGTACGTGATATTGTATATTTACTATGAGATGCGGTAGTTTTTTTATGTATGATGCAGTATTTTCGGTATATGATGCTGTACATACGTTGTACGTGATGCTGTATATAAACTATGAGATGCGGTGTTTTTTTCTGTATAATGCAATTATTTCTTTATTCGATGAGTACATTGGTATTACGTGATGCTGTTTATTATTATTTACTATGAGATGCGGTGTTTTTTCTGTATAATGCAATTATTTCTTTATTCGATGGGTACATTGGTATTACGTGATGCTGTTTATCATTATTTACTATAAGATTCGGTGTTTTTTCTATATGATGCAGTGATTTTGGTATATGAGGCGTACATACTTTGTACGCGATGCTGTATATATATTATGATATGCCGTGGTATTTTCTATGATATTATGCAGTATTTTCGGTATATGATGCTGTACATAAGTTGTACATATGCTGTATATTAACTATGAGATGCGGTGTTTTTTTCTGTGTGCTGTAGTGCTTTCGGTATATGATGCTGTTCATTAGTTGTACGTGATGTTGTTTATTTACTATCAGATGCAGTGATTTTTTTTATATGATGCAGTATTTTTGGTATATGATGCGTACATTGGTTGTAGGTGATGCTTGGTATTTTTTGTGTGAAGCAGTATTATTTTATATGATGCAGTATTTTTGGTATATGATGCGTACATTGGTTATACGTGATGCGGTGTTTTTTCTATATGATGCGGTACTTTTGGTATATAATGCTTTACAGAAGTTATATGTTATGCTGTATATTTAATATGCAGTACTTTAGGTATATGAGGTTGTACAGAAGTACATAAGATGATGTATATTTACAATGAGAGGCAGTGGTGTTTCAATATGATGCAGTTCTCAGTTTCGGTATTTGATGCTATACATCAGTAGTATGTGATGCTGTGTATTAACTTCGAGATGCGGTAATTTTTCAATATAATGTTGTTTCTAAGTTGTACGTGATAATTTATATTAGCTATGAGATGCGGTGTATTTTTCTATATGATGTAGTACTTTCTGTATATAATACAGTACATTAGTTGATGAGTATTAACTATGAGATGCGGTGTTTTTTCTATATGATGCTGTACTTTAGGTATATAATACAGTACATCAGTTGATGAATATTAACTATGAGATGCGGTGTTTTTTCTATAGGATGCAGTACTTTCGGTATATAATACAGTACATTAGTTGATGAGTATTAACTATGAGATGCGGTGTTTTTTCTATAGGATGCAGTACTTTCGGTATATAATACAGTACATTAGTTGATGAGTATTAGCTATGAGATGCGGTGTTTTTTCTATAGGATGCAGTACTTTCGGTATATAATACAGTACATCAGTTGATGAGTATTAACTATGAGATGCGGTGTTTTTTCTATATGATGCTGTACTTTAGGTATATAATACAGTACATCAGTTGATGAATATTAACTATGAGATGCGGTAATTTTTTCAATATTATATTATTCCTTAGTTGTACGTAATGTTGTTGATAAGATATGTGATGCGATGGTTTTTCTATATGATGATACTTTCGTTTTGCGATGCTATCAATTTGTTATATGATTTCATAGTTTCAACATGGATAGGCTAGGGAGTATATTTACTATGATACGCGGTGTTTTTTCTGTATGATGCAGTACTTTCGGTATATGATGATGTACAATAGTTTTATGTGTTGCTGTATATTTACTATGATATTAATGCATTGATACGTAAGGTCTCAATGCACATAAGTCCATCACAAGTATTGTATCTACCGTTGTGTGTATGCCCCTACTTTTACCGCCCTATCTCTTGGGCACCAAGGAAATCAAAACAAAATCCCCACCTAAGAAAAATGCTACACTGAATAACGCCTACGAACCCACCACATATGGTACATATCGAACCCTTTATACCCAGTCTTTCTTAACAAGAGCCAGGCGTTTACCCATGATGGGTCAGAAATAATGTTTTAAATTGATAAAGTACGTACGCTTCCATGGCCAGCAAAAGGTGAAATGTTTTTAGTTACTTATATTCGTGTAATTTTTTATCATTTGAGATACATTACGAAATAGAGAGGAATACAGACTCTTACTACCTCTATGTTGTCTCCAGTGCTTCCTCTAAGAAACGAAAATAAATTAAATATGATAACATATATCATGTAAACACTTGCACAGCTGGTCTAACGACATCAATATACAGTTTCTACTGACCTGTTATCAATAGATAAACTATCAAGACAGTATGATAAATATATAACAGTGGTTAGCAACTTCCACCATCTTCCGGCTGACCGGCCTTTTTCTGGCTGCAATTAAAATACAAATGCAGTGTATGATAAAATGATTTTGGCGTTTTTTTGCACTACTTTTGAATCATTATGCATTGTCATTTGAATATTATATAAAACAAATATTACAAAAAAAATATTTAGGTCTTGAAACTTATCTTCTTTGACAATTTTTCGCTGTTTTTATGGCGTTTATTTAAATAATTTTCAAATAATCATGTTTTTAAGCAACAGTTACAAAGATTATGCTATGCTGTACCTATAACAATAAAGTTCTAACAAAATCAAGAATCTACAATTGTTTATTTTGCTTGATAAAATGACATGGATTTCCTTAAAAAACGAAGCGGTTTTATCGGTTTGGTTTTACTAGAATGGCGTTCAGCACCTTATAAGAATCAGAAATATCGACCAACTTGCAGAATATTTGAAAAATACATTTATTAGAACTTGTTTTTAATTAATATATCCACAAATTAATTTAAAAAATATATTTTAACACTAGTTAATTTTATAGAAAATTAAGATAACATTTTCATTTTCTCTATTTGTCGGAATTTGACCAGTCAGTTGGAACCAGATCAGGGTTCTGGTACAGAATCACGATTGTATTTTATACCCGGTTTGCGGTTGTTTTTATCTGTCCTACATTAACTGAAATATTGCATTCTTACACCATTAAACAAGCTTATTTCGTACAAACCTCCTTTATAAGACCTTACTAGAGGATGAATTTTAACTTGTTATTATATCATCTACCCCTGTATAACAGAACATGCTTAACGTATAAAGCGACACTGTTTTTGGTCCCTATTTGGTCAATAGTGTATATTTCGAACCTGAGTATAACGACATCTGAAGCACGGATTTAACATAGCCGTTTGTCTGCTGGCTCGCTGGCTCGATAATTAGGGTAATTATGTTACGGTCTAATAACAAAGTCGGCACTGACATATCAAACAGTTCCATTAATGTAAACTGTGGTACTAGAATTAACCTGGGGAATACGTTTTAATAACCGAATCAATTGCTCACTACATATATCCCTATAAACGATTATTTCTGAACATTGTAAACTTCCGTTATTCCGGTGTTTTATTAAACATACTATGGAACTAATACATGCAACCCTCCATCAGACTTTTATTTGAATGTGAACATCTAAATCACATATACGAAAAATTTATACCATTCTCATCGTATACTTGTATTATTTATCACAACATAATTATATATCGTAAATTTGATAAATGTGTTACTTTCATTTGCAAATTTAAAAATTGCGATGACATAATCCCGAGAGTGCAATAATAATTGTGAAAGACGTACGTATTTGTAAAAATAGAATTATCCCCACAATTGCTTTTTTTTAGGTATTATCATTTACAGAAAAAAAACTTTCCAAATCAGTATTGTTGAAGAAACAACCACTATTCGAAATTTGGCTCCTCACTTTTTTAACGGAAAAAACTCTTTGTTTATATGCAGATGATGCGTTTACTAGTACGAACTCTGTCGTTAGAGGTCAATTTGCGATAGTTTGGACAACAATGCAATTATTCGCTGTTCATCTTCTAAGAACTTTGTGCTACAAATACATTAACTTAATATTAAATAGAAGATACATTTTAGATACATTTTCATACATTGCGACTTCTAACAAATGAACTGGAATATCGTATTGTGTTTACTTATTTTGACAAATTGTATGAACTTAGTGAGATGTACTGGATATACACATTCGGTGAGTTATTTACGTTATACTTAATTATCATTAAGTTAAACAAAATAATAGCAAAGGCCCAAAACCCATTTATTTATTCTCTACTCAACTCCCCCTTCCTCCTTAATCAAACGCTATCGTTTTAGTTCGATTTTTATTTAAAAGAGTAGGAGCTGTTGAACTCGTTTTAATGCATGTTCATATTTCAGTTACCACTACCAATACAATGCAACTTCATGTGAGTCTTCATTACCATCAAGGAACTCAAAGGGGCTAAACGGGATAACTTCATTTAGATTGTATACAAAAATATGGCCCTTTAAACATGGAAAGTTCGGTTAAAGTTTTAAGGCATGCTCATAGTTTTCATTTATCACTTCCATACATCGGTGAAACTTTATATCATAATTTATGATTTATTATATTATTTAATAAAGTCCAGATGAGAACGTGATCTTCTATTTATCTATCGTTATACCTGTAATTCTAACGTGGGGTTGGAAAAGTCTTTCTATACGGGAAATTTTTCATCTTCATGTATTTTTCAATTAGAGTTATTACTACTATAGTTTTGTACAATGGCGGTTTGGAAATGTCTTAGAACGAAGAGAAGATATCCCATTTAAAATTGGACATGATTAAACGTTCACATAAAATATTATGCCGACGGGAAAGTTCTCTTCTTCTGCTTATATTTCCCATTAAAACGAGTAATTACAAGATCTAGAAAATAAGATTGAATTAGCATACACTTTTAAGATAGCGAGTTATAACTCCTCAGGTAAATGTATCTTTGGTGGGTTTGGCAATTTCAGAAATAGTACTCTAAAAGAGCGAGTTTGCTTTTATACAATATTGTCGTGCTCAACCGTGCGTATCGAGTCAAGCGTAGAAAAAGGAAATTTCTCTTGTTTTGTCATCGAAAAATATATTTTATAATGCAGACGAGATCTTGTCATGTGTATTTCTCCCATTAAAAGAATACATTTTTATAAAAGAAATTTCCTCTTCTTGGAGGTTTTTATATGCAGCACTAAAGAGACGTTTTCCTTATACTTGACGAATATTTCTTCCAAACGCGTGCATTCCTTAGAAAAATATCTCTTATGTTGCTAGCGAGAAAGTTCTTCTTTACTTATGCAAACGAGATAATTCTCTTGTTCTGCATACTTCTCCGATTACAACGAAACAATTTTAGGAGAGAAATTTTTCTCTTCTTGGAGGGCCTTGCTTTAACATACTATACTGAAGAGACGTTTCCTTTCTACTTGACAGTTTTGATTCATTCTTTCAAAAGCGTGCATTTGAACACAATTTCTAGAGGAAAAATTTTTCTTGTAAAATATTGCATTACAACAGCGAATATCTTAAAAATATGTCACTTTATTGGTCTCATTCGTACTTTAAGTCAAATTCGGTTGATTTGTAGGGGTAAAGCACACGTTTGGATTTTCTCTTTTTATTTTGGAGTGCATTACCTGAGCAATACAAAGTTAAATGTAAACTGATACACGTGTACAACAGGAGACCATATTCTTTTTATAAGCTCATGAAATTTGCTAAGATTTCCATATAAACACTTCTGTCAGATGTCATCTTGCTAGCAGAAAGTGCACAAAATCGTGAGAGAAATGCTTTTAAATATTTAACAGGAAACGGCATTTACATTAACCAGTTTAACCTACACAAAAATGGAATGTATGTATGCTGTGATATACCTGTACAAACATTAATTACATACATACCTGTACAAACACTTTAATATATATAATGATGATATACTTACACATTACACATATGTCTGATATGCTTGTAGACACTTTAATACATATATACGTGATATACCTGTATACACTATAATACATGTATGCCTGATATACAAGTATATACTATAATATTTGTATGCCTGAAATACCTTTACACATTAGTATGCATGGTTGATATACCTGTATAAACTATAATACACATATGCCTTATATATCTGTACACACTATAATACATGTATGCCTGATATACCTGCACACACTATAATACTTGTATGTCTGATATACCTGTACACACTATAATACATGTATTCTGGATATTCCTGTACACACTACAATACATGTATATCTTATATACCTGCACACACTCTAATACATGTATGCCTGATATACCTGTACACACTATAATACATGTATTCTGGATATTCCTGTACACACTACAATACATGTTTATCTTATATACCTGCACACACTATAATACATGTATGCCTGATATACCTGTACAAACTATAATACACATATGCATGATATTCCTTTGTACATTATAACACATGTATGCCTGATATACCTGCATACACTACAATACATGTATGCTTGATACACTTGTACATACTATAATACATGTATGTCTGATATAACTTTACAAACAATAATACACATATCTTTGATATTGATGTACACACTATAATACATGTATGGCTAATATACCTGATCATATTATAATACATGTATACCAGATATACCTGCAAACACTGTTACACATGTATGTCTGATATACCTGCAAACACTATAATACACGTATGCCTGATATACCTGTACACACAACAATTCATATATGCCTGATATACATGTACACACTATAATACATGTATGTCTGATATACCTGTACACACTAAAATGCACGTATGTTTGATATTCCTGTACACACTATAATACATGTATGCCTGACATACCTGTACACTCTATAATACATGTATGCCTGATATACCTGTACACACTGTTATACATGTATGCCTGACATACCTGTACACTCTATAATACATGTATGTCTGATATACCTGTACACACTGTTATACATGTATGCCTGATATACCTGTACACTCAATAATACATGTATGCCTGATATACCTGTACACACTTTAACACATATATGCATGATACACCTGTACACACTGTAATACTTGTATGGCTGATATACCTATACACACTATAATACATGGATGCCTGATATACCTGTACACACTATAATATATGTATGCCTGATACACCTGCATTTACTATAATAAATGTAGCCTGATACCCCTGCACTTACTATAATACACATATGCTTGATATATCTGTACACACTGTAATACATGTATGCCTGATATACTTGCACACACTGTAATACATGTATGCCTGATTTACTTGTACACACTTTAATACATGTATGCCTGATATACCTGCACACACTATAATACATGTTTGCCTGATTCACCTGTACACACTATAATATATATATGCCTGATATACCTGCACACACTGTAATACATGTGTGTCTGATATACCTGAACACACTATAATACAAGTATGCCTGATATACCTGTACACACTATAATACATGTATGCCTGATATACCTGCATACACTATAATACATGTATGCCTGATATACCTGCATACACTATAATATATGTAAGCCTGATATACCTGTACACACTATAATACATGTATACCTGATATACCTGTACACATAATAATACATGTATGTCTGATATACCTATACACACTATAATACATGTATGTTTGATATTCCTATACACACTATACTACATGTATGTCTAATATACCTGTACACACTGTAATACATATATGTCTGATATACCTGTACACACTATAATACACATATGCTTGATATTCCTGTACACACTTTAATACATGTATGCCTGAGATACCTGCACACACTATAATACATGTATGCTTGATATACCTGCACACACTATAATATATATATGTGTGATGTTCCTATACACACTATAATACGTGTATGCCTGTTATACCTGTACGCACTATAATACATGTATGCCAGATATACCAGAACACATTATAATACATGTGTTGCTAATTTACCGCACACACTATAATAAATGTATGGCTAATATAACTGTACACACTATAATACATGTATGCCTGATATACCTGCACACACTATAATACATGTATGTCTGCTATACCTGCACCCACTATAATGCATGTATGCGTGATATTCAAATACACACTATAATACGTGTATGCCTGATACACCTGTGCACACTATAATAAATGTATGCCTGATATACCTGTACGCATTACAATATATGTTTGTCTGATATGCCTGCACACACTTAAATAAGTTTTTTACATCTACCAAAGTATAACTACATGAAGCCACATTAACTGAAAATTTATATTTAAAAAAGACAAGTTTAACATATGTGTAAATATTGTTTAATAATAGATATTACATTGAATCTTTTTTCATATTACAAAAGCCGGTTTAACTTATGCAATTTAAAATGAATTATTAGGCGACATGGTTTAACATATACTATAATATTGCTTGATAATTGGGAAAAAATATTTTGTTGATACATGTATGTTGGGCACGAGAGATAATAATCTGGCTATGAGAAAAAAAAACGCAAATACAGTTCAGTCATTTTCAGAAAGCAACATTGTCACAGGGTTCCAAATGTCTTTATGCTTCTCAACCAGGGCCTGGAATGAAAATACTTGCATCAACCCAGAGAAAATGGCGCCCTGAATCCAGCCATTTGTCCATGACAGCGTGTCTCCAGCAATATATATTGTTTGTGTTGGTTTTACCAGGATCTCCATATTTTCCATGTAACCAGGTTCGATTTCGGCAATGCCACCTTGTGTGAATTGTTCATTACCCCAAACCTGAATCTTCCCAATTTCAAATTCTTCAAGAATTTCAGGATGTAATTTACTTATCTGGTGCCGCGCTTCAGTGATAGCATGTTTGGTTCCGTTTGTATTAAATGCAAGATTACTGTCGGGCCACGAATAAACGAGAAGAATACCCCTTTTTGTATCCGGTATGCCGGAGCCATTGAAATCCGGATAGTGCAGTTGGCCGATTTTCATATCGGTCCGGCTAAAGCCTCCCTGACCAACATCTTTCTGCCAAAATCGAGTTTTACATTGCAGCATAACTTTCGTACCAGAATAATAATTTATATTTACAAGGGCTTTCCTTTTTTTCAATGACAAAGGTACCTCTATGCTGTCTAGAACGGCAAGCGGTACTGTTAGAAACACAGCATTCCCTTTAAATACTTTTTTATCGCCAGTAGTTGTATTTGTTCCCTCGACTATTACTGTTTTGTTGCCAGATACCGTATTTTCTTTTACAGCTTCAACCCTCACACCAAACACAATATTGTTTTGCAGTTCGACTTCCTTATTCCAGCCGTTCCTGTTTTTCCCCAAGAAAGCTTTGGGTAATGCATCCATTCCATCAGCTGGCGTGTATGTGGGGTCTTCCCAAACCTCCGCTATTTTCAACCGTACCCATGTTGCTAAACCAAGCGAAATTGGCAGATAGTAAATACAGACCTATTAGAACAAATCAATTATTATTAGAATGTGAAGGTGCAAAAATACACATGGCATTGGTATCATTATATACAGATTTCCTTCTTACATTCATCGCCGTACTTGCTAGAGAATTCAATGTTAAGGCAATAAAATGTAATTTTCCCTGATGGCAAACAGTCTTTTCTACGATTCGGAAATGTAATGTCAGAAAAAATTTATGTGTGCTAATTAAAGTCCATATATAATGCTATCGCATTTTACAAACAAGGAATCTCGGATGAAACACTCCTTACTTTGAAAGCATCCACTGCTGCTTTTGGCCAAGGCCTCAGTTGGTATTCTGACACAGATTGGTGCGTTGTTCCGAGCAGAAATTCGCGCATTGAGAGTTTGCCCCACTTTTCAATCCAACTTTGCCAATCTTGTTCTGTTGGAGTTGTACCAAGATCTTTTTCAACTGGTTCAAACGTCCGTTCGTATAAATCCACTGAAATACAAGCAAATCCATTAATAAAGGTTATATGGAGGGGGAGATATTTGGTTGTTTCGGTGAAACATCATTTTCATTTGAATGATTGAACACTAGTGTAGTGCGGTTCAGATTGTCGAAACTACATTTTAGAATATCAATTTTAATCTTTTTAAGAGTTAAATTTAAATACTATTTCACTAAAAACAACATGTTTTATTAATGATGGGCAAGCATGAGAACATCAAACTTAATTATAGTTTTTTACCTGTGGAATTATCATAACGAATTGAGATGTCTCTGTAATTCATCAAAAAGTATAAAATAAAAAAGAAATATTGTCTGTTTGATACAACGTTACAATGTCATACATTTTGATCGATGTACATCATTAAAGGTGTAGACTACGTTATTTGTAAAATCTCACTCAGTGAACATGTCTATAATAAAAGTAAAAACAGCTAAAATTTAAAAAGGAAAGATAAATCACTATTGAGGTAAACATATTTTAAATTTCATAATTATGAATTACCGAATGGTAGACACATACAAAGTTACGATTGGACACATTAGTTCATTTCCATTCACCATTGTTTCACTTATATACATTTATTCATTCCTATAGTCACCAATAAACAAAATGAAATTATTCCCGTACATATTCCCTTGATATGCAGCTTCTTTTTCATTTCATTTGTTAGGTTTTGGTCCCATCCAGTAAACCATTTATCACTGTACACGCCGTTATTCTCTTTCCAGTCTAAAAAAACAAATGGATACATATCACTGGTTTTAAAAAATAGAATGATTTTTTTTCTTTAATGTTATAAAGTATGTTTCCATGCATCTTCTAACTGTTATATACATCAATTAAAGTCACGTAATCCCAAACTATACGTCATTTTATCCTATATTAAAAAAATGTAACCGGCTAGAGCGGTCAACATAACATATTTGTGTTGATCATTACAGTATAACACTCAGTTTACGTACACTAGTAAATACAGATACCACCAACCAAGCAATGAATTGGGTAGCGGTAAATATCAATACTCCTTGGTTAAGTATTTATTTCTAAAAGTTTATAGATTGATCAAAAGTCATTTCTTATTATTAGTTTCTAGTTAAGATTTTGCTTGGGCTAAGATTGGTTCTACTTGTTTACATTCTTTTAAATATGAAAATAGTTATCAAAGTTAAGTGTAACGTTTTGCATTTAACATTTATTGCCACAACATATATTCATATAGGACACTGACACACAGCTTTATTATTTATTATAGATGGAAATCATTCTCTTTAAATGTATTCTAATGTGTTTTCGCTTACTTGGGTTGAATCGATGATTCCCGAAAATTTCTAAACGTTTATGGATATAACTGAGATTATATATAATACTAATAAATACTAAATCATGTACGTTTATCATATAAGAAGTATATGTACATATAAGAAGTACCAAGATCTATTTATCAAACATAATTGATCCTCGTTCAGTCGTCTGATGTAAACAAGATACAAGAAACAAGAAAAAATTCTACTCAAAACTGACGTTCGTATTATTAACTTATTTGCCAAGGAAACTGTTCGCCTAATCGATAAATACACTTTACCGTGTATAAACAATAAGGGCATAATAATGATTTTATATTTTCTCTTCCAATATGTAACAGTAACAGTATTTACTAGATACACCAGTATCCATTAAATGAATAGATGCAGATAAACAAACAGTTCACGGCTATAGTTTTTACTCGATGTTTTTAATGAGGTTTAACGCCATTTTCAACTCATTTCAGGTCATCATCTATAATGTTTTGTGCACAAGTTCGTAAAGTTTGAACCGTTATCTTAGTGTTTTAATCAACTTGTACTGTTTTTACTGTTTCTTTGTTATTCATTTATTTGAATGAGTATGTACATGCATCTTATCAAACTGATGTTCTCGATAGTATGTTGTACATATGATAGTCTAGATAAAGCGTTAAACTAAATTTACTTACCTTTTACTTTAACTTTTTCTCCGAATCTGTAAATATATGCCTGCTCGTTGTCATTCTGGTACGTTTTTGTCTTAATTCCAAATAGGTCGATATAATGTTTTGGCAGAAAATGGCTGTAGGACAATCGCATGGCACCCGCTATCAAAATCAAAATCCAGAAATAAGGTATTTGTAAACACCTCTCTCAATGAAAGGTTGTCATACTCAATATAATAAACTAATAGAATACGATACTTACAGTTAATATAGTACTAGAACCTTTTTCAAGTGGTAGAGCATTTTCCTTGCAAGGAATAATCACTGGTTTATTACATGGTTGGTTCCTACCATTAAATGTAGATGCTTGCTCGCTCAGCGTTGGTTTAAACATATTTTATTTCGAATATCTTACAACATTACATATTTACAAACAATTTTGTCAAAAGGATTGGAATTAAAAACAAGTTTATGGAATTCTTCTCCTTAATACAATACAATTACATAAACTATGATGACAAATGTGAATTTCTAGTTAAGTAAGCAAGATATCAACATTAATTTATAATAACGATCAAATGGAAGGATATATTAGAGTAAAAATGGAAAACTTTGATATTAAATAATGCAATATGTTAAGTACATATTAGGGGGAATTATTGGCAACATTGATCGCTCAGCGTTAAAAAAATAAAGGATAGTTCCAGGACTGACCTACGTACTATAGTCAACAGACGATTTCTTGGTCAAATCATTCGCTAGTGCAGTTCATTTCATTTGTCAATAGTGGTCCGTTTTACTTATAACTCATTTTGATAAAATAAGAAACAGAAGTATATATAACGCAGTGATTTATGTTAACTGCAATGACAAGCTTAGATGAACTCTTTTTTTGAAAGCTGTATTTTGATTGGATAATCAATAATACTGAGCGGACGTAATTTTAAATGTCAGTGTTATAAACTGAAACAACACCACATAGTTCATATTATTCGAGGGCAGAGGAGACTGGCGTATCATGTGACTAGGTTTTGGTCATCATGTCATATGTCTCTGAAGAGAGATAACTTACGGCTGCAGTGCTAACAACACCGACTTAAGCAGATATACTGTGGTGGTATGGTAGAAATATTATCCCCTCACTCTTTCAATACATTACCTAATTTTTTATAACATTTAAAGTAAATTGAGTAAATATAAATTATTTCTCTTCATGATTGTATAATTTATGTACCTTCCGCATATAGTCCATCCATGAAACCCTCCCTACACGTCTTGATTCTTCCCCCAACATGACCCTCTGCTTCAATGATCGTTATCTATTCCATAAATCGAAGGCGAATTTAATTATGAGGCTCGTCTCATGGACTCGCACACTATTCATAAATAAATGTATAAGGAATATGACCCTAGAATACGACATAGTTAAGGATGTCTATGGTAAAATATATTGTAGATACTTCACAATGAATGAAATTAAGATAACAATAAAATGAAATTATTCGGTTTGACGAATAATAAAATATCAAAATTATGGCTAATTGTATTAAGAAAAAAACGCTCAACAGGCGATTAAAGAAAGACACACTCACCTTAATAGTCAATAACTTTCAAGAGTAAATAACATTCAAGAGTAAATAACATTCAAGAGTAAATAACTATCAAGAGTATATAACATTTAGTCTTGATTGAAATCAGAATGACGCTAAAGTTAGTACTAGGTGTAATGTACGTGAGGAGTAATACGCATTTCATTATCACTCATGAACAGAGTCAATGGAACCGATAATTTTCTTGCTTACATTCTGTGCTTTATCAGACATCAATAATAACGTAACACAGACTACCTGATGTCCAACTTGGGCAAGTTCGTAAGCAGCCGACAGTCCAGTAATCCCGGCACCAATGACGATAACATGACGCTTGTCTTCTGGCGCCACCTATTGGCGATACAATTTTTCAGCCTCAGGTTGCTGTGTCTGTTTTGCGTAAGCGTATCTCAGACCTCCATCTGTGATCCATGTCATGAATTCTTTGTAATTACTTTCTTGGTGAATACCCCTATCCTTGTACTAAGAAAAGTGTTGTATAACAATATGTTGATGACAGCAAATAAGCGCTAATAGCTGGTAAAACGAGCTACTAATTAAAGTATATTGTCAAATCCTTTTGAAGGAGCTTTAATGTTCATGTTTATAATACATATATTCTCTTTTTAAATATTTGATGCGAAGGATTTGATTTTTTTCTTGAAATTGATTACAACTCGTTCGTTAAACGTTTATATCTGTAAAATAGCTTACAATGCCGCAACGTTTATATCTGTAAAATAGCTTACAATGCCGCAATAAAGTATACAATCAAACCTGTCTTAAGCAGCCAATTATAGGATGGAGTAAAAGTGACCTTTAATACAGGTGGTTGCTCAATACAGGTTAATGTGCTCTGAAAGCATAGAAATGGGAAATAACAATTGTGGCTGTTTAAGTGATTGCTTAACAGAGGTGACCAGACTGTATTTACAAAGGCATTATACGCATTATTCTACTTGATACGTTATTCTGAATGCTGCAATACAGGAGTCTCATGCCACAGACACATGCCATGATACCCCTATAAATTCGTAAAGACATGTGTATATAGCTATTAAGTACAAACACAGATGGACGTTACATGAATGATTGAATGAATGAATGAATGAAATAACTGCGAATTGTACGGCGTACCAATAAATAAAATTTATATAATGCCATTATGATGGATGATATCTGACTCACTTTCCATTTAACAGTACATACTAATATCTAGGTATCCAATCGGTCAATTCACATTGATATATGACACTTCATACACTGTTATTACTACATAATTGTGTTATTGTTACATTTGACAATGTTACTACTCTCAAGTATCCCGATTCTGTAGTACCGCTTTATACAGAATAAAGGTATTGCATAATACTGTCCATAATAACGGTATATGAAGATGTCATTATATAATACTGTCCAGAACAACGGTATATGAAGATGTCATTGCATAATACTGTCCATAATAACGGTACATAAAGGTATCGTTATATAATATTGTCCATAATAAAGATATATGAAGATGTCATTATATAAAACTGTCCAGAACAACGGTATATGAAGATGTCATTGTATAGTACTGTCCATAAAAACGGTATATGAAGATGTCATTGCATAATACTGTCCATAATAACAGTACATAAAGGTGTCGTTATATAATATTGTCCATAATAAAGATATATAAAAATGTCATTAAATAATACTGTCCATAATAACGGTATATGAAGATGCCATTGCATAATACTGTCCATAATAAAGATATATAAAGATGTCATTGCATAATACTGCCCATAATAACGGTATATGAAGATGGCATTGCATAATACTGTCCATAATAATGGTATATAAAGGTGTCATTATATAATTCTGTCCATAATAACGGTATATGAAGATGTCATTATATAAAATTGTCCATAATAAAGATATATAATGATGTCATTAAATAATACTGTCCATAATAACGGTATATGAAGATGTCATTGCATAATACTGTCCATAATAACGGCCCATAAAGGTGTCGTTATATATTATTGTCCATAATAAAGATATATGAAGATGTCATTTTATAATACTGTCCATAATAACGGTAAATGAAGATATCATTGCATAATATTGTCCATAACAACGGTATATGAAGATGTCATTAAATACTACTATCCATAATAACGGTATATGAAGATGTCATTGCATAATACTGTCCATAACAACGGTATATGAAGATGTCATTAAATAATACTATCCATAATAACGGTATATGAAGATGTCATTGCATAATACTGTTCATAACAACGGTAAATGAAGATGTCATTATATAATACTGTCCATAATAACGATATATGAAGATGTCATTGCATAAAACTGTCCATAATAACGGTATATGAAGATGTCATTGCATAATACTGTCCATAACAACGGTATATGAAGATGTCATTAAATAATACTGTCCATAATAACGGTATATGAAGATGTCATTGCATAATACTGTCCATAACAAAGGTATATGAAGATGTCATTGCATGGTAGTGCCCAGAGTAACAAAATGTGTAGACTTCATAGCATGATAATATCCTAAATAATTCATAAAAAACATTACCCATTACAACATTATATGAATACTTCATAACAAAATATTGTCCAGAATAACAGTGTATAAGGATATCATAACATAGATTTATCCAGAATAACAGTATATGAAACATTCATAACACAATATTAAGCAGAATAACAGTACGTGTAAACTGAATAATTAATAAAAAAACATTACCCATTACAACATTATATGAGGACTTCATAACAAAATATTACCCAGAATAACAGTATATGAGGATATCATAACATAATATCATCCAGAATAACGGTATATAAAGACTTCATAACAAATTATTATCCGGATTAACAGTATATGAATATTTATAACACAATATTACCCAGAACAACAGTATATGAGGACTTCATAACATAATATTTTCTGGAGTAACAGTATACGAAGACTTCATTATATAATATTATCTATAGAATAACAGTATATGAATATTTTAATAGCAAAATATTATCCAAAATAACAGTATATAAAGACTTCATAACATAACATAATGCTGTCAAGAATAACAGTATATCAGGACTTCATAACAGAATATTATCCAGAATAATAGTATATGAGGATTTCATAACATAATATTATCCAGAATAACAGTATATGAAAACTTCATAACATAATATTATCAAGAATAATAGTATATGAGCACTTCATAACAAAATATTATCCAAAATAACGGTATACGAAGACTTCATAAGAAAATATTATCAAGAATTACAGTACGTGAAGATTTCATAATATAATATTATCCAGAAAAACAATATATGGATACTTCATATCATAATAATATCAAGAATAACAGTACGTGAAGACTTCATAACATTATATTATCCAGAATAGCAGTATGCAATGTATTCTTACATAATATTATCTAGAATAACAGTTTGCGATGTATTCATACATAATATTATCCAGAAAAACAGTACGCGATGTATTCATACATAAAATTATCTAGAATAACGGTATGCGATGTATTCATACATAATATTGTCCAGAACAACAATACGCGATGTATTCATACATAATATTATCCAGAATAACAGTACGTGAAATATTATATAGCATAATAATGTATAAGTTATGTTATAAGATATGCTATATCCAATGTATAAGAATGTATAAGTTATATATATATATATATATATATATATATATATATATACAAAAATGAATGTAAATGTTCCGTATAAACCCAAAGTGACATGTATATTAAATATTGTAATATTCAAAACTTAGTGGTTATAAATTGAAACAATGTCTCACTACCAGATCTTAGTTACCTTTGTTTCCCACGTTTTGATCACATTGTATGGTATATTATAGGTAGGCTAAATGCATATTGTATTTGCTTAATGCTGAAAACAATGTGTTCTTGTTCTTGTTTATGACTTCAAAATCATTGCAAGACTTAAAAGATCCAAATGTTATGTATTGCATACTTTTATATAAAATACATAATAACTCTTACAATTATTGTGATTATGATTATTATTATCATTATTATTATTATTATTATCATTATATTATTATTATCATTATTGTAATTATTTCTATCATTATTTTATTATTATTATTATTATTATTATTATTATTATTATTATCATTTTATCATTATTATTATTATTAATATTATTATTATTATTATTATTATTATTATTATTATTATTATTATCATTATTATTATTATTATTATTATTATTATTATTATTATTATTATTATTATCATAACTATAATTGCTATTATTATTATTATTATTATTATTATTATTTTTATAATTATTATTATTATCATTATTATTTTTATTACTATTATTATTATTATTATTATTATTTCTTTCATTATTTTTTTTTTTTTTTTTTTTTATCATTATTATTATTATTATTATTATTATTATTATTATTATTATTATTATCATTATTTTATCATGAACGACGCTAAACACCATACAACAACAACATACTATTATTATAAGAAAATCAAACGTGAAATAACCAGTAAAAGTAAAATATTACCTTTTCGTCCATGTTTATGTATTCCGTTTCTTCAATGTGACGTATGTGTTATAACGTCAACAATATAATTCGTTTCACATCAATCACCATTATTTTTTTCTTAATTATCTGACTGTTTGATATGTCATATTGTTTAAACGCCTTTTCAGCAAGTTGTTGTGAAAAGCGAATATATATATTTCTCATATAATCGACGGTTTAGGATTGTATAACAACCGTCCATATTTCTTTTCATTTGCGAACAACAATGAGAGCTTTTACATTGTAACTTTTGGCCGCCATTTTCAAAATGGTCGTCAAAGACGAACAAAAAAAATAACAATGAATGTAAGATTAATAGTCTAATTTAAACTTATTTTATTTTACTTCGAGTGTACAACAATTTATTACAACCTACACACACCACACACAATGTCTCCCTGGGTAGAACCAGTATTAATCATATTCATAAAATGTCTTGCTCAAGGACACCACACATAGCCATGACGGTGGATTGAACCCAAGACCCTCTTATTCTGAGGCAAATGCTCTACCACACGCTCTAAACAATTTCAATTTTGTTTTATCTCATGGATTTCACATATTGATAAGAAAAAAATATCTTACTGAACATGTTTGATTATAGATCCATGTTAGATTTTTCAACATCGCTGTCATTTCAAAATGACCGCCAAATAAAAACAATATAAAACTAAATGTAAAATGTATTTGTGTGAACGATGTGTATTATCCCAGCTCTTGATATTCCACACATAGATAAGTAAAACATATATCTTATTGAACATGTTTTGCTATAGATCCATGTTAGATTATTTGTGTATTGCAAATTAAGCGTATATAACTTGCATTGCTGTCTGGTGTTTGTACAGGATTATACACCATTCGTCAACAGTATCTTACTTATGTAACGGAGTCCAGCATATATAAGCATCGTCCTGAGGATTAACCTGTTAACAAACTGTCTGATACTATAGACATATTATCTCTGCAAGTCAATTACTTTCCCACATATCCAGAGGGAAAGTCAAGGACACAAAACAAAGTGAATGACCGAGCAACACAGAGTCTGTACGAAATTGCAGTCTGAAAAACTATTTTAAGTTTACTATACTAATTAGGTAGCCTGTCCCGGTTTGCTCAGTCGGTTGTCAATCTGACTATGAAATCAGGATCGCGATTTCCCGTCCGGTCAGTCTCCATGATGACTGATGTACGTCTCATTGTCATTTGTTGATGTATGATGTTTAACGACGCTTTTAACAATATTTCAGTTATATATCATGACAGTATTCCAAGCGTTGTCCCACTGGAGTATCATGCCACAGACACATGGCATGATACTCCACTCTGTCACATTATACCAACACTGACTTACAATCTTCTAATTGCTGAGCGCCAAGCGAGGAAAGTTCTAATACCTATTTTCACCAATATGACCAGGCTTGGAATCAAACCTACAACATTCTAAATGCAAGGCAAATGCTCTTCCCCACAGACCACTGCTGCGTTTTATTGTCATTTGTCTCTCAAGATTGAAATTTATCAGTTACATAGAGAAATGGGTGTTATCCAGTACTGGATCACGGGAAAGAGTGGTTAGTCATCGATGACATTAAAATGAAACTAAATATAAACCAAACAAGAAAAATCAAACTAGTAATTATCCGAAGATTTAAATAGTTATTTGTTAGAAAGTTCTGCAAATCAATGCAAGTATTTTTAGGATTTGTAGACATCAGCTTTACGGTACCAATGAAGCACGTTTGTTAGCAACTCCATGAAATTGTGGAATATTGTGGTAATATTATAGTAGTTCTATGTTAGTCTAGTGACGATTCCATGATATATTAAGGAGCAAGGCCGAATAGAGTGATCAAAAATACTAACAAAAAAACAATATATTTTGTGGTTGTTTTTTTACATATGACTATAAACATTACAAGAAACAAATACAGCTGGCAATCAAATACAATTTACATTATTTACAAATAGTTATATTACATGCAAAGTAAATCATGTTTAATACCACGTTAGATTATTGAAAGAGGTGACCGCTTATACAGGTTTGACTGTATGTTTAGACTGAAACAAAAAGTGTTGGGGAGCGATTTCTCTTCAAATGCAAATAAACGTACGTAATTATATAAAATAGAGTTATGTCGTCGTCGTCGTTGCTGATAAATATGTTCAACCGCCTGTCAGTTCGTCCGTGATTCTAAATTTATAACGTGATTTTATAATAACATCAGTTTTTGTAAAGAATTATGGTAAATAGTATCAAATCCATTTGCTTATTGTTAATATAATAAAATGAGTATTAATGTATATGAAATAAAGGTCCTGTGTTAATATAGTCACTTTTCAGGCATATTTTACTCACATTTTCGTTTTTTAACCTTCATGGGTGCATTGAAATTAGCCATATCTTAACAATATGAAACTATATTTACATGTTGAATATAAAGAAATGATTTGAAAATGGCGTCAAATATAGTGTCTCTGCTTCCAAGTCCGAAAACAACAAACTAAACCCATTGGCATATATCGAGCAATGTGTTCTATGTCAAAATATTACCGTCAAAAAAGCAAAAAATTAATGAATGCAGTTTTACAACTATAATTTAAATAGAAAAAAATAGCAAAATGTGAAGATGCTAAACGTCTAGAAAAGTATTTATTTTCTGAAACAGTATATTATGGCAATAACCTGTTGGCATGAAAAATACTGCGCATCTTGGACAAGTAAAGTAAATGTTCTGCATTCAAAAAAGATAAAGTCGTCATCGTTTCCATCATATAGCTGTAACATTAAAACACTTGAATGACTGAAACCAAAGTTTGAATTGAAGGAAATGAGTGCCATATGTGGGAAAAGCCAATCTCTCAGTTTTGAATGTACAACGGAATATATAAGAAAATATGCACTTATTTGTAAGATCTTTTAAATAAAGGAAAGTTGACACATCTCAGAAAGTTCAACGAAACTTACATATTACAAAAAGTGGCAAACCGTTACTAAAAAGCATACTAAGCCTGAGTATGATTTCGGTAACGGTTTGTCATATTAACAAATTGTTTCCTGTTGCTCGACCCAGGATGCTAAAATTCGGCAGGGAGGTAGGTATATAGTTAAGGTGTAAGGAAATGATCAAGATTGTTGTTTGCGATATCAGCGAAACAAGACAAAAGTCGATTAAAACTGACGTCTAATATTAACAATGGAGTTTTGCATTCAATACCTTTTGGTCTGTTTAAGGTTATTCAGAAATAAACATGATGTTCATTTCTTTTTCTTTATCTATTTAACTCAAAAGTTTTTTCAAATACTGGCAATGCTGCCTATTGATAGTTTTTCTGGCCTGGTTGTCTATTTATGTAGTGCATAAAACATGTTTTATTATAGATTCTGAATGTATTGAAATAGTCTAAGGCTTTGTCATTTAATTACCACTTACCTCTCATTGTTGAGATTGTAAGTTTGAGCCCAGCTTGGTCCAAACCATTTATGTATTACTTGCAGAATGACGATGGATCTACTCGAATTCATTCTGATATCATGCCTATACAAATAAAACTTGGTCATCTTCATCTCCAGGGTACCACTTACCTCTCATTGTTGAGATTGTAGGTTTGAGACCAGCTTGGTTCAAACCATTTATGTATTACTTGCAGAATGACGGTGGATCTACTCAAATTCATTCTGATATCTGCCTATACCAATAAAACTTGGACATCTTCAACTCCAGGATACAGTTTCTGATTAAACAAAATATATTGAAATTTTATGAAAACAAGGTTTCCCCGTCAACAATATGTTTTTAGTAGGGCACCATAAAGATTTGCAAAACTTTGTTGAGCTATTTTCATCAACAATAAAATTTATTCCAGTGATTCCATTAGCATTCTCATCTTTTCAATGTCTCGATATAAGCAACCTATGCACCAAGTTTCAATCTAATATCCCATGTTTCTTTGAGTATTTGAGAGAAAACAATTTTCAGTAATGTGGACCTTGACTCAAATGATCCCATGTGCGTTTTCAACCGTCACCTCAATTTAAGTTATGTATGTATCAAGTTTCATTCAAATAGCTCATTATTAACTTAAGTTATTGAATGGAAACCATTTTTTTTTCTATTCTAATGTCTCACTACACAATTACATCCTTTCTTACCATGGTAACATGATTCTTACGCTAAAAAAAAGTCTATGTAATTTGGTTTTGAAATATTTTCAAAATGGTTCACAGTGGTTGTGATTTCTTTCTGTAGATCAGTAGAGCACACATTTGCATAGCATATACTGCAATAAAACATCACTGGTGTTATAGAAGTGACTTTTATAAGATTTTAACATATGCATGTATTTACGAGCATTTAAGGAATTCTTTTTTCAATAATTCTCAGGTTGTCACTGCACCCTCTTTAAAAAAATAAATTGGACAAATTACCAGTAATCGTGCATTTTTATTCCTTTTATAAAAAAAAACTCACTTTTAAAAAAAATCTATGTGGAATTCTTTTTTTACCATTGAAATCTTAGACCTTAGTGGGCGCCGCCATGAGGAAGGTAGGAATGCTTCAAGAATTTGAGTATGGGGTTGCGTAACCGTATTGGGGAGGCATTTGTAAGACTTCTTTACTTAATATATACAAAATTTAGTATTATAAATATGATGGAAAAAATGAAACCACGCATGTATTTTATATTTGTTCTCCAAATATCTGAAAAGTCATATTACACTAGTTAGACAAAACAAATGTTGCACGAACTTTCAAGCAACCAATCAAAGGTGCTTATCTCGTCACGTGATATTTATATTTATGCATACACATAGTCTGATACCCTGCCCAACTTCATTCAGTAACGGAATTAAGTGGGACAGGGTACCAGACTATACAACACACAGCGATATTTCAATCACCCAGTCAAATGTGCTAATCTAGTGCTAATTCAGACTCTTATAGGTATGTATTTTGGAAATGGAAACGAACACTTATGAAATTAGTTCAAGAAACGGGCAAATATATAGATCTAGCTCGCAACTGTACTGAAACAAGACGGGAGGTGACTGAAGACTTGATTCATTACGCTGTTAGTGTACTGACACCATTAATCACACACATACGCAAATACTTTATTTGAGAACTTGAACACTGTCCGGACACACGTGTATTACGGGGTACTATATCTTTTGAAGCTATACCACCAACAGCCAATGCCTACAGGCCGCATGTTTTGCGTGCTCTCTACCAACCCACATAAGAGTTTCAGCAGATAACCTACCTCTTTCCCTTGATCCATTTAAATATGAATGGACTGCTATTTCGGGGAGTACCAGGCCTACTGTAATGACAAAAAAAGCATATACCTGCTAAGCTAATCTAAGCAATGACACGTATTGCAAATGCAAACAGCAATGTGATTGAAACTACTCTTGCCAGAAACTTTGATTAAAATGTGACATTGTCTGTACATGTCGTGGGCATCCGGTTACTTTTGCATATGTCCAGTTTGCACAAGACAACAAATCAAAATTGATTTTAATTGATACAGTAACAAATTATAAGCTACGAAATATAATTCGGAAGTTAGAACTATATGATTAGTCATCAGTCACTTTTAAGGTTAGAATGACAGTCATATTAAAAAACTGCCATTTTGGTATGCCATGTGTTAATTAACGTCTCACAACACTATAACATTTCACATAGGGCTCAATTGTAACATTTATGCCCGAAACACAGTGATAAAAACAAAATCTGCAGCATGGTCAGGGCTCAAATTCTTCACTGGTTTAAGACATGCAATTAAAAAAGGAAAAAAGCTTACCTTGACCAGATTGTTTTTTTAAAGTGAGTGCTTTTGTGAGACTTATCAATTTCCAGAGTAATAATATGTCAACTATTCGCATACGATGCGGTTCGAACCAACAATTTTGAAATGACTCAGAATTGTCCAGCTGGTATCAGCATCAATTTATAAAAAGCTCTGAAAAAAAGAAGAAAAAGAGAACTAAAATTTTATTTCTACCTCCTTCATCTGCACTTCTTCATCCGGAGTACTAAAGGGAGATAATTGTGGTGTGAGTTCATAAGCATGAAATTTGCAAAATAAATAATTTTGTCATATGTAAACGTTTCATTTTATGATGATGAGGACACCAAGGCAACACATGTCTCAAACTAACCATTTAATCAATTTTAAATTATCTTTTATGTTTATAAAATATAAATATCAATAATTAAAATCATTACAACAATCATTGTATTCCTTTAAGCTACATACCATGTTTCATTTTTATTTCTTTTTTTTTTTTTTTTTTTTTTTGTATTAAAAGCGATATTAAAAGTCAAAATTTGATATTTTGGCGGCAATCTTAGATTTCGGCCATTTTGACCATTTTTGCTTGCCAAAATAATTATACTCTGACTTACACTGGGTTTCAGGTATATGTTTCTACAGGAAAAAAGCATCAAATCTTGGTGTTATTCTGGTCAAGTGAAATTTCGTGCGGCTGAATCCGTATTACATAGCAACACATTGTTCATAACAAACTAAAAGAAGATTAGTGTGAACATTATATACTGGCATGCTAAGATTTACATCTCTTATATTAACTAGTATATTCAGACTATTTAATATACTATAACAATAAATATTGAAATGTTAACAATAATGAAATTTCTTTACAAATATTTGTTTAAATTTAAAATATTTGTTTGTTTCACATTCATCTAATATATTTACTTTCAATTAAGCAATGCCAAAATGTGTTATATAAATAATTAATATCTTTATCAAAGACTTATATAGAGATATATAAGTCATTGCCTTTATGTATGAATTAAAAATATGTTTATGTAAAAAAATGGTAGTAGATAAAAGAAGGGAATGAGGATAAAGAGAAAAAGAACTTAACACCATATGTCTGCAATCAGTATGTCGACGTCATTTATTTTGTTGTAATTTGTCACATTTTCCGTTATGTTGTCCAAGTCTTTTTTCCAATGCTATCATTATTTCTATATTTTCTATGTGTTTTAAAGATCTTATCAAATAAATTCATTTCTTTATTATAATCAGCTATATTGTTTGCGTTCAGGTTTTGTTTCCACAACTTTGGAATGCTTTCAGTTAAAGTATAATCGCATACCATTTGCATCAGTTATCAATGCAAAATCTGTTATCAAAAGTTGGCGAAGATTTTCTCTGTCCCTTCTACCAAAATATAGCATAATATCCACAGACACTTTATGCTGTAAGGACTCTGGATCACTTAGGTCAAAACTGATGTACAGCTTTTCCAGGTCAGCTTTGTCGATTTACGGGATATCCACTGGCCCATTGGAGTTTCAACACGATATTCATTGCAAGAAATGCTGCATTACTTTTCTTAAATATCAACATCACATTTTGATGTTAAGTGTCTATTGATTCCGTGACGCAGTGCACTTGATGAAGTCTTTTTGTTTACCTCACCATTCTGTTTCCTTGCTTCAGTATAATATTTTGTCAGTGTCTCGTCTAACTGTACCTTTGAATAGCTCTCAAACTGATCATTCAATCGTGTCTCTTGTAAATGATTTCAAAATATTTGTAAACAAACGCCGCATTCGAAACATCTCTGTTTTAATCGCTGCGTTCGGCTAATTCTTTGAATTCCTACCGGCTATTTTAAGTAAACGTGGTATATCGAATTATTAGACACAGTTTTACAAACCCCAAAGTAAAAAACTGTTCAATATCATATATTGTTTTATTCAGGATAATATTATGTTATGAAGTCTCCATATAGTGTTATACTATTATATAACGAAGACTTCATATAACTGTTATTATTTTTCTATATTCTATATAATATTATGTTATGAAGGCTTCACGTACTGTTATTTTGTATAATATTATATTATAACGTCTTCATGTACTGTTATTCTTGATGTTTCTGAAATATTCACCTACTGTTATTCAATACTAGTATTTTTATATGAAATACTCACATATCTTTATTTTGGACAATATTATGCAATAACATGTTTATATACTGTTATTCTAGATAATGTTTTGTTATGAAGTTGTCTCCATATACTGTGATTCTGTAAACTATTTATCTGGACAATATTTTGCAAGAACATCTTCATATACCGTTATTATGGACAGTTTTATGCAATGACATCTTCATATGTTGTTATTATGGACAATATTATGCAATGACATCTTCATATACCGTTATTATGGACAGTTTTATGCAATGACATCTTCATATATCGTTATTATGGACAATATTATGCAATGACATCTTCATATACCGTTATTATGGACAATATTATGCAATGACATCTTCATATACCGTTATTATGGACAGTTTTATGCAATGACATCTTCATATATCGTTATTATGGACAGTTTTATGCAAAGACATCTTCATGTATCGTTTTTATGGACAGTTGTATGCAATGTCATCTTCATATACCATTGTTCTGGATAAAAGCGGTTCTGCAGAATCGTGGTACTTGAGACAAGTAACATTATCAAATGTAATAATAACACTGTTATTTAATTTGTATTCATATAGAAATGTGTAATGACGGATTGGAAACCTAGATAGACGTAATAGTTTAGTAGAACCATGTTTTGTATGTATGTTAAATGGAAAGTGAATCTGAAATCGTCCTTTCTTTTGGCCTCATATAACCTTTATGTATCGGTACGCCGTAAACTTTGCGGTTTCATTAATTCATGTAATGTCCATCTGTGTCTGTACTTCATCGCTATTCACACATTAACGAATGTATAGGGGTATCATGCCCATATGTCTGCAGCATGATAGTCCAGTGTGTCAGCATTCAGAATAATGTATCAAGCCGACACTGTCATGATAAGACTGGATACTTGTTGAAAATGATGCTAAAGACTATAAAACAACAGCATTTATTTAAAGTGTACATGCAGTATCACGACGTGAAATACGCATTTAATTCCTTTATAAATACGATATAAGCTGTTAATCCAGGTATAAACGTTAAATGAACAAGTTGTTACCAATGTCATGAATAAAAAATCAAATTCTTCTCGTTAAATATTTGAAAAGAGAATATAAAGAATTAGAAGCTCGTTTTACTAGCTAACAGCTTTAAATCACTACCATCAACATATAATTATACAGTTTTTATTTTAGTACAAGGACAGGGGTATTCAACAAGAAAGTAATTACAAAGAATTCATGACATCGATCACAGATGGAGGTCTGAGATACGCTTACGCAAAACAGACACAACAACCTGAGGCTGAGAATTTGTATTGCCAACAGGTGGCGCCAGAAGACAAGCGTCATATTATCACCAATGGTGCTGGGATTACCAGATTATCGCCTGCTTATGAACTCGCCCAAGTTGGACATCAGGTAGTCTGTGTTACGATGTTATTGATGTCAGATAAAGCACAGAATGTAAGCAAGAAAATAATCGGTTCCATTGACTCTGTTCATGAGCGGTAATCAAATACGCAACACTCCTTACGTACCTCACACCTAGAACCAACTTTAGCAGTATTCTGATTTCAATCAATACTCAATGATATTTACTCTTGATTGTAATTAACTTTGAAAGTAATTTACTTTTGAGGTGACTGTGTCTTTCACAAATCGCCTATTGGGATCTTTTTCTTAATTTTATTCGTCAGACCAAATTATTCGATTTTATTTTTATCTTAATTTCATCCATATTGTTACATAATGCAAAGAAGTTATAAGATCATATGCCCTTATGTAATATGTATTATATATACACGGTAAAATGTATTATATTTACACATGCATACACTTGAATCATCGAAAAGGCGAACAGTTTCCTTAAACAATAAGTTCATAACGAACTCAAGTTTTGAGTAGATAATTTTTCATATAGCTTGTTTGCACGAAGATTTAATGCGTTTAATGGATGGATCCAGGTACTGTTTATATGTATATATTGCGCTGATGAATGGAACAGTTCGGATCATTAGTTTAGCGATATATTTTGTTTTTGTAATTTTTTATTTTCATTCTCCAATACATGAGATATTACAATATGCTAATACAATTTCAATTAACAACATGTATAGTATTTATATATATAAATAACAGATTATGTTCTACAGAAAATATCTTATTTTAATTTTATTATTTGTTGTTGTTGTTGTTGGTGGTGGTGGTGGTGGTGGTGGTGGTGTTGATGGGCCTTCAACTAGGCACAATTACAAATCTAGTAAGACACTGGTAATATCTAAGTTTAATGTCTCACAGTATGTTTAATAATGTACGAAGCAAGCAAGAAGTAAATCTTACGGACTGCAATTAAAACGCACCACTCGGTTTGTCCCCTCAACAAGGCCGGTGATTAACCCTGTGTTTGTATTCAAAAGAAGACTGCTTATATGCCTCAAATTTCGTAATTACATGCTGTAGTAAAACAGTATACGTTCTTTGTTTACGGTTTTCGGTTTAATAAGGATCAATTGTTAAACTTTCTTTGATGATTAAAAGGAGTTGCAGTGGCTCCGAGACACAGAGGTTCCCTGATCGAGTCCCAATGAGGTTTCGGAGAGGCTATTTCAACATCTGCAGACGGACAGACAGACAGACAGACAGACAGACAGACAGACAGACAGACAGACAGACAGACAGTTTACGAAAACTATTATAAGAAACCGTATACAGATGAATATATCATGTTTTTTGGCGGGGGGTGGGGGGGCAACATACTGTGAACACATGCATATCCTTCGGCGTGGTTTAAAAGCGGGCGTGGATTTAAAGCGGGCGCTTTGAATTAAAAGATATTTGCTAATCAGTTGTAAATGACGTATACTCATTTTATTGGTGTCCGCGTGTACAGCTTGGTGTAAGAAACAGTCTACTATGTGCAATAAAAAAGTATTTAAGAAGTGTGCTCATTTCGAGCCAGACAAAAGGGTGTTTTTTCCTGATTTCATTTCTATGACACGTGACTTATAAAAGGAACTGGCTTATCAATTCTTAATCTAAAGACTACCAATATACAAAACTATATAGTACAGCTATTGCTATACTAGCGAACAATAAATTTCCTGCTTTGAGGTCGTGGGTTCGAAACCAGTTCGGTCCAAAACACATGTGAAAACTTGCGGGTGAACGGTACAATTTATTCTTACGTATTCCTTCACAAGTGAAACTTTATATACATTAAATAATGGGTGATATGTTTTTTGATCGAGTGCAAAACGATCACTGATTGAAACATTGTTGTCTTATATCATTGACGAATTCCAATACTTCTGTATGCATTAAATGTCAAACTATGTTTGCATGTACCGACGCAACAGTGATAACGTGACAACATTTTGGTTCGTTCTTATAAATATCTGTCATAAAAACGTAGCAAACATGAACGACCTTGAACTACTAAACCAAGTTTATTTCAATTGCTAAGTTAAGTATATGCAAAATCAAAAAAAGATTTCTCTAACTTTAAAATTACACATTGATTTTCTTGTTCATACACTATCACAAATAAGTCGTTACTAAAGTCAATATCATAGAATGTAGGGTGGTATTATTAATTATTGTATTTGCGTGTTTCAGTACGACGGACTTAAAAATGTCCCTTTCACTTCCATCAGTTATCTTGGAGAATTATTTGATGGATATCAATTTAGATTAATACCTGAAGTGTACGTATTTAAAAGCATTTATCGGAGTCACCGGCAAGCGGTAATAAAATAATAAATCATTATATCTAAATCGTCTGAATTAATTTAAACAAATACCACCCCCACCCCCTCTTCAGCCCATCACCTTTGTTTATTACCTGTGTGTGAATGCGTGCATGTTGATAGCGGGTGGTTGTCTGAATTTGTTGATTAACAAAAGATGTGTAGGTGCATGTCGCAATTGCAACATTAGGTTACAGCTGTGGCAATTATATTTATAACAAGTACGATTGAGGCAAACTTTTCGTATGACATTGTATATAAGGATAAAGCTTAATTTTGAATTATTGTTCAGACGTATTTCGTTTAACAGGATATTAATTTGTAAGAGACATTTGGTCACATTTGTGACAGCTATAAGTAAATATGTATTTATTTGAAACGATTTTTATTCAATACGTTTTTTTTTGCAAGGTTATATCTTCCGTAATTCTAAATAGATCTTCCTTTACTCCAGTATTCAAAACACTAAATTAAGTTTATTACATAGAAATATAAAGAATAAATTTAGTTTCTTACATAGAAATATAAAGAATAAATTAAGTTTATTACATAGAAATATAAATAATATTAAAATCAAGTTAGAAAGGAAAGGGCTAAAGGGTAGCGCAAGGTTTTAAAGCGAAACTAGTTCAACAAGTTCTGGTTAACGTGATAGTTCAAGATTCCTAAGTGTATAAAACATAACAAAATATGTTGATATAAAAGAGCTTCTCTTTCCACTATGGTGACATTGTCGCACTATGTACTGTGTTAAAATGATATGCGATCTGTGTCGTGGTGACTATAACGTATTTGATATAGGTGTGCTATCTCATATTAACGTGAAACTAAAGTTCAAATATGGAAAGAAACTGTTGGCGATGTAATTTTGGTTGCTTAAGATTGACTGCATGTATGTTAAAATGAATTATGTAGAATGGTTTCCCTATGTTTTCAACATAATTGACATAAAAGGTGTTGAGTGTGTTTATCAATTCAAGCTTCTATATGAGAAAACGGTTAGCATTGTTTCAAAAGACAAGATGGCAAATTTAGAAATAATCTTACTTGTTACATATTTTTTATCAGGTAAGATATCTATGCAACCACTCCTTCGATATCGATAAAACTTCTCATGTGAGTTCAGAATCATCAATTGAACAATCAAAACCCTGGGTTGCATTTTTTTACTTAATTTTTCAGGTAAACTATTTTTATCAGGTAAAATGTCTATGTAACCACTCATTGTGTATTAATAAAACTTCAAATGTGTTCCGCATAATCAATGGAACACACAGAGACAGGAAGCATAACTCTGGGTTGCATTTTGGCATAGTTATGGCCCTTTTTTTATTTATTTTTTCAGGTTTAAGTTTTTTAGTCAGGTAAGATATTTACGCAACCACTCATTCGATGCAACGGAATGCACAGAGATAATTACCATAACTATGGGTTGCATTTTAACAGAGTTATGACCCTTTCAGACTTACACAATTTGGTTACAGATTTTTTGAGTTATTGAGTTTTGAGGTACTTATTTCATCAACCTATCATTGGACATGTATGAAACTTTACATGTTTGTTTAGCATCCTCTAAGAAACTCATAGAGACAAGAATCCTAATTCTTGATTGCATTTTGGCAGAATTATTTCCCCTTTAGACTTAGAAATTTTGTTTATAGCTGGTTAAAGTTTGTGGGACAAGGATTGAGCTTAATTGTTTGTCAAATAGGGTCAGGTTGTGGTCCTCTCTCAAATTTGTTCAAAACCATGACCCTGGGGGTAAACTTTGCCCTCCCTAAGGGGTTAAAACTTTATATAGTGTTATATAGGAAAAACTTAAAAATATTTTTCTAAAATTTGAAAATTGAAGGCCTGGAGCTCAGATTTAATTTTTCACTTTTAAAGTCTTAAAGGGAATAAATCAGGATTTTTTTTCAAACTTATAACATTGGTTCAAAACCTTTTTTTCCAATAGCTCATGCTTATATATCCTCGATTGCGCCGTATTGCAAAAAAATATCTATTTAAACATGCCAAAATAATACATTGGAAAGGGATTTCCTATCTTGGGCCACGCGCCTAGGTTAGACTAAAATAGATTTCCCGCTCAAATTTGCAATACATTTTGTGACGTATTTAATGAATAGCATGCTTGCATTTTGATATCAGTTTGATCCTTTGTACAGGTTAACACGTAGTAAACATTGTTATATCTGGTAATGAGTCCGAATGACGATGAAAAGGTCGTCAAACAGTATTTAAGTGCTGTCTATTTTCAGAATGGGGATTGCGTTTACCACTCCAATTTCAATATCGATATTGTTACATTTTAGTGGATTTGACATACCGAACCATTCGGATTTTATCTATTAATGATAATGGGATGCTTTTTATCCATTTAAATTATTATTTTATTTTTTGAGATATTGATAGCCTATTTTCCTGATATACTCCGTTTCAAGTTTGATCTTCTTTTTTTTTCTTTTTTTTTTTTCCTTTTCATGGAAGTTTAATTTTCTGTAATGTCTTCTTTTTCTGAAGTGAAGTTAATGCAAAGGCTTATATTTTATATATGTATCAAACTGAACAACTTAGAATGTAGAAGGATATCCAGCATTGCTAAACTGTTTGTGTTGGTACAAGACTATAGATCCATTAACAAGAACTGGTATATTACCATATGATTTGAAGGTAGTACGTAATTGTATCACATATGTAAAACATTGATAAACTACTCTTGAAACAGATGATCATGATCTTATCAACTATAGCTTACATTATATTTTAAATTATTGATGGAGTTATTTCAGGTATTGTTTAATTAGTATTTCTTGATATGCTTGACAAACTTATATTATTTTAGTCATTAAATTGAAATAGTTAGTGTCAGTAATTATTTGCTATGAACATAAAAAGCCGCCGAAAGCAAATATCGTAAATATATACACACAATAATTTCAGTAATATGATATAAACTCGATACGGGACTACTAAACCGAAGTGTTTATTCGGCGAATAATATTCAGAGAATATCATAATGTGGTGTGTGTAATAATATAAACGATATGAGGTGTTTATATACATAAAATAAAATAAAAAGGCGATCGACCGACCAACCGACAGAGTTATTTTGAGACTTAAGACACTTGTCCTTGAACTAATGTTTACATAACACTTGAATGTGCGTCATTCGTGCGTGTATCTATTGTATTTGTGCAATATCTGTCTATTGCACAGGGTCTCGTTGCCATTGTTATACCGATTTAATACCTGACAAGGCGTGAACTGTCAAATCAGTAGTGTCAGGGTATCACCCAAATAACAGCATTTCACATAACTATCATGTGATACCTGCATGAACGTCTCATTTAAGGCATACACTGGCGGATCCAATCTTATATAAAAGGAAAAAAGAAACATTACCTTGCATTCCTGCCTTTCCTGCATGACCAGTATCGCCTACCTGCCTAGCCTGTATGACCAGCATTACCTGCCTGCCTAGCCTGTATAACCAGCATTGCCTGCCTGCCGTATCTGTATGACCAGCATTATCTGCCTGCCTAGCCTGTATGACCAGCATTACCTGCCTGCCGTATCTGTATGACCAGCATTACTTGCCTGCCTAGCCTGTATAACCAGCATTGCCTGCCTGCCTAGCCTGTATAACCAGCATTGCCTGCCTGCCGTATCTGTATGACCAGCATTACCTGCCTGCCTAGCCTGTATGACCGGCATTGCCTGCCTGCCGTATCTGTATAAAAAAGGAAAAAAGAAACATTATCTAGCATGCCTGCCTTTCCTGCATGACCAGTATCGCCTACCTGCCTTATCTGTATGACCAGCATTACCTGCCGCATCTGTATGACCAGCATTACCTGCCTGCCTAGCCTGTATGACTAGCATTGCCTGCCTGCCGTATCTGTATATAAAAGGAAAAAGGAAACATTATCTTGCATGCCTGCCTTTCCTGCATGACCAGTATCGCCTACCTGCCGTATCTGTATGACCAGCATTACCTGCCTGCCTAGCCTGTATGACCAGCATTGCCTGCCTGCCGTATCTGTATTACCAGCATTACCTGCCTGCCGCATCTGTATGACCAGCATTACCTGCCTGCCTAGCCTGTATGACCAGCATTACCTGCCTGCCGTATCTGTATGACCAGCATTACCTGCCTGCCTAGCCTGTATAACCAGCATTGCCTGCCTGCCGTATCTGTATGACCAGCATTACCTGCCTGCCTAGCCTGTATGACCGGCATTGCCTGCCTGCCGTATCTGTATAAAAAAGGAAAAAAGAAACATTATCTAGCATGCCTGCCTTTCCTGCATGACCAGTATCGCCTACCTGCCGTATCTGTATGACCAGCATTACCTGCCGCATCTGTATGACCAGCATTACCTGCCTGCCTAGCCTGTATGACTAGCATTGCCTGCCTGCCGTATCTGTATATAAAAGGAAAAAGGAAACATTATCTTGCATGCCTGCCTTTCCTGCATGACCAGTATCGCCTACCTGCCGTATCTGTATGACCAGCATTACCTGCCTGCCTAGCCTGTATGACCAGCATTGCCTGCCTGCCGTATCTGTATAACCAGCATTACCTGCCTGCCGCATCTGTATGACCAGCATTACCTGCCTGCCTAGCCTGTATGACCAGCATTACCTGCCTGCCTAACCTGTATAACCAGCATTGCCTGTCTGCCGTATCTGTATAACCAGCATTACCTGCCTGCCTAGCCTGTATGACCAGCATTACCTGCCTGCCTAGCCTGTATGACCAGCATTGCCTACCTGCCGTATCTGTATGACCAGCATTACCTGCCTGCCAAGCCTGTATGACCAGCATTGCCTGCATGCCGTATCTGTATGACCAGCATTACCTACCTGCCTAGCCTGTATGACCAGAATTGCCTACCTGCCGTATCTGTATGACCAGCATTGCCTGTCTGCCGTATCTGTATGACCAGCATTGCCTACCTGCCGTATCTGTATAACCAGCATTACCTGCCTGTCTACCCTGTATGACCAGCATTGCCTACCTGTCGTATCTGTATGACTAGCATTACCTGCCTGCCTTTCCTGCATGACCAGTATCGCTTACCTGCCGTATCTGTATGACCAGCATTAACTGCCTGTCTAGCCTGTATGACCAGCATTGCCTGTCTGCTGTATCTGTATGACCAGCATTACCTACCTGCCTAGCCTGAATAACCAGCATTGCCTGCCTGCCGTATCTGTATGACCAGCATTACCTGCCTGCCTAGCCTGTATGACCAGCATTGCCTGCCTGCCTTATCTGTATGACCAACATTGCCTACCTGCCGTATCTGTATGACCAGCATTGCCTGCCTGCCGTATCTGTATGACCAGTAATTCCTGCCTGCCTAACCTGTATGACCAGCATTGCCTACCTGCCGTATCTGTATGACCAGCATTACCTGCCTGCCTAGCCTGTATGATCAGTATCGCCTACCTGCAGTATCTGTATGACCAGCATTACCTGCCTGCCTAGCCGGTATGACCAGCATTGCCTGCCTGCCTAGCCTGTATGACCAGCATTGCCTACCTGCCGTATCTGTATGACCAGCATTACCTGCCTGCCTAGCCTGTATGATCAGTATCGCCTACCTGCCGTATCTGTATGACCAGCATTACCTGCCTGCCTAGCCGGTATGACCAGCATTACCTGCCTGCCTAGCCTGTATGACCAGCATTGCCTACCTGCCGTATCTGTATGACCAGCATTACCTGCCTTCCTAGCCTGTATGATCAGTATCGCCTACCTGCCGTATCTGTATGACCAGCATTACCTGCTTGCCTAGCCGATATGACCAGCATTGCCTGCCTGCCTTATCTGTATGACCAGCATTGCCTGCCTGCCTGGGTAACATCTATGACTAGCATTGCCTGCCTGACCTACCTGTATGATCAGCATTGCCTGTCTGCCTGCGTAACCTGCATGACCAGCATTGCCTACCTGTCCTATAAGTATGACTAGCATTGCCTGCCTGCCCAAGCTGTATATCCAGTATGGCCTGCCTGCTCTATATGTATGACTAGCATTGCCTGCCAGCCCTACCTGTATAACTAGTATTGCCTGCCTGCCCTATATTTATGACTAGCATTGCCTGCCTGCCTTACCGGTATGACCAGCATTGCCTGCCTGCCCTTTATATATGACTAGCATTGCTTGCCTGCCCTACCTGTATAACCAGTATTGCCTGCCAGCCCTACCTGTATAACCAGTATTGCTTGCCTGCCCTATATGTATGACTGGCATTGCCTGCTAGCCCTACCTGTATAATCAGCATTGCCTGCCTGCCCTATATGTATGACTGGCATTGCCTGCTAGCCCTACCTGCATGACCAGCATTGCCTACCTGTCCTATAAGTATGACTAGCATTGCCTGCCTGCCCAAGCTGTATATCCAGTATGGCCTGCCTGCTCTATATGTATGACTAGCATTGCCTGCCAGCCCTACCTGTATAACTAGTATTGCCTGCCTGCCCTATATTTATGACTAGCATTGCCTGCCTGCCTTACCGGTATGACCAGCATTGCCTGCCTGCCCTTTATATATGACTAGCATTGCTTGCCTGCCCTACCTGTATAACCAGTATTGCCTGCCAGCCCTACCTGTATAACCAGTATTGCTTGCCTGCCCTATATGTATGACTGGCATTGCCTGCTAGCCCTACCTGTATAATCAGCATTGCCTGCCTGCCGTATGTATGACTGGCATTGCCTGCTAGCCCTACCTGTATAATCAGTATTGCCTGCCTGCCCTATATGTATGACTGGCATTGCCTGCCTGCCCTACCTGTATAACCAGTATTGCCTGCCTGCCCTATATGTATGACTTGCATTGCCTGCCTGCCTGCCTGCATAACCTGTATGGCCAACATTGCCTGTCTGCCTGCGTAACCTGCATGATCAGCATTGCCTGCCTGCCCAATATGTAACACTAGCATTGCCTGCCTGCTCTACCTGTATAACCAGTATTGCCTGCCTGCCCTATATGTATGACTTGCATTGCCTGCCTGCCCTACCTGCATGACCAGCATTGCCTGCCTGCCCTATATGTATGACTGGCATTGCCTGCCAGCCCTACCTGTATAACCAGTATTGCCTGCCTGCCCTATATGTATGACTAGCATTGCCTGCCTGCCCTACCTGTATAACCAGTATTGCCTGCCTGTCCTATATGTAACACTAGCATTGCCTGCCTGCTCTACCTGTATAACCAGTATTGCCTGCCTGCCCTATATGTATGACTAGCATTGCCTGCCTGCCCTACCTGTATAACCAGTATTGCCTGCCTGTCCTATATGTAACACTAGCATTGCCTGCCTGCTCTACCTGTATAACCAGTATTGCCTGCCTGCCCTATATGTATGACTTGCATTGCCTGCCTGCCCTACCTGCATGACCAGCATTGCCTGCCTGCCCTATATGTATGACTGGCATTGCCTGCCAGCCCTACCTGTATAACCAGTATTGCCTGCCTGTCCTATATGTATGACTAGCATTGCCTGCCTGCCCTACCTGTATAACCAGTATTGCCTGCCTGTCCTATATGTAACACTAGCATTGCCTGCCTGCTCTACCTGTATAACCAGTATTGCCTGCTTGCCCTATATGTATGACTTGCATTGCCTGCCTGCCCTACCTGCATGACCAGCATTGCCTGCCTGCCCTATATGTATGACTGGCATTGCCTGCCAGCCCTACCTGTATACCCATTATTGCCTGCCTGTCCTATATGTTTGACTAGCATTGCCGGCCTGCCCTACCTGTATAACCAGCATTGCCTGCCTGTCCTATATGTATGACTAGCATTGCCTGCCTGCCCTTCCTGTATAACCAGTATTGCCTGCCTGCCTGCATAACCTGTATGGCCAACATTGCTTGCCTGCCTACGTAACCTCTATGAAAAGCATTGCCTGCCTGACCAACTGTATGGTCAGCATTGTCTGGCTGCCTGCGTAACCTGCATGACCAGCATTGCCTGCCTGCCCTATATGTAACACTAGCATTGCCTGCCTGCTCTACCTGTATAACCAGTATTGCCTGCCTGCCCTATATGTATGACTAGCATTGCCTGCCTGGCTACCTGTATGATCAGCATTGCCTGTCTGCCTGTGTAACCTGTATGGCCAGCATTGCCTGCCTGCCCTATATGTTTGACTAGCATTGCTTGCCTGCCCTACCTGTATAACCAGTATTGCCTGCAAAGCCTGGTAACCTGTACGTCCAGCATTGCCTGCCTGCCTGTCTGCACTACCTGTATAACCAGTATTGCCTGCATGCCTGCCCTATATATATGACTAGCATTGCCTGTCTGCCCTACCTGTATAACCAGTATTGCCTGCCTGCCTGCGTAACTTGTATGGCCAGCATTGCCTGCCTGCCTGCGTAACCTATATGACTAGCATTGCCTGCCTGACCTACCTGTATGATCAGCATTGCCTGTCTGCCTGCGTAACCTGCATGACCAGCATTGCCTGCCTGCCCTATATGTATGACTATCATTGCCTGCCTGCCCTACCTGTATAACCAGTATTGCCTGCCTGCCCTATATGTATGACTAGCATTGCCTGCCTGACCTACCTGTATGGCCAGCATTGCCTGCCTGCCCTATATGTATGACTAGCATTGCCTGCCTGCCCTGCCTGTATAACCAGTATTGCCTGCAATGCCTGATAACCTGTATGTTCAGCATTGCCTGCCTGCCTGCACTGCCTGTATAACCAGCATTGCCTGACTGCCTGCCCTACCTGTATGGCCAGCATTGCCTGTCTGCTTTACCTGATTGACGAGCATCTCCTGTCTGCCATACCTGTATAACCAGCAGTGTCTGTCTACCCTACCTCTATGACCAGCATAGACTGCCTGCCCTATCTGTATGAGCAGCATAGCTTGCCTGACTTACCTGTATGAACAGCAGTGCCTGCCTACCCTACTTGTATGACCAGCATAGCCTGCCTACCCAACCTGTATGACCAACATTGCCTGTCTTCCCTACCTCTACCTTTATGACAAGCATTGCCTGTCTTCCCTACCTGTATGACCAGTATTGCTTGTCTGCCCTACCTTTATGACCAGCATAGCCTGCTTGCCTTGCCGGTATGGCCAGCATTGCTTGCCTGCCCTACCTGTATGATAAGCATTGCCTGTCTGCCCTACCTTCATGACCAGCTTTGCCTGTCTGCCCTACCTTCATGACCAGCTTTGCCTGTCTGCTCTAACTGTATGATAAGCATTGACTGTCTGTCCTGACTGTATGACGAGTTTTGCCTGCCTGCCTTACCTGTATGGCCAGCATAGTCTGCCTGTCTTACCTTTATGACCAGCATTTCCTACCCCTTACCTTTACGACCAACATTGCCTGTCTGCCCTACTTGTATGACCAGCATTGCCCGTATGCCCTACCTGTATGACCAGCATTGCCCATCTGCCCTACCTGTATGACCAGCATTGCCTGCCTTCCCTACCTGTTCAACCAGCATTGCCTGTCTGCCCTACCTCTATTACCAGCATACCCTGACTGCCCTACATCTATAGCCAGCATAGCCTGCCAGCCCTACCTGTACAACTAGCATTGCCTGTCTGTCTTACCTGTTTGACCAACATTGCCTTTCTGCCCTACATGTATGACCAGTATTGCCTGCCTGCCTGCCTGCCCTACCTCTATGACCAGCATAGCCTGCCTGCCCTTTCTGTATGAGCAGCATAGCCTGCCTTCCCCTTCCTGTATGAGCAGCATAGCGTGCCTGTCCTTTCTGTATGAGCAGCATAGCCTTCCTTCCCCTACCTGTATGACCAGTATTGCCTGGCTGCCTGCCCTACCTCTATGACCGGCATAGCCTGCCTTCACCTTACTGTATGACCAATATTGCCTGCCTGCCACACCTGTTTGACTAGCAAAGCCTGTCTTCGTCACTTGTACGCCCAGCATAGCCTGTCTGCCCAACCTGTATGACCAGCATTGACTGTATGTCCTACCTGTATGATTAGTATTTCCTGCCTGCCTTACTTATAAGGTCAGCATTGCTTGCTTGCCTTACCTTTATGACCAGCATTGCCTGCCTCCCTTACTTTTATGACCAGTTTTGCCTGTCTGCTCTACCTGTATGATCAGCATTGCCTGTCTGCTCTACCTGTATGGCCAGCGTTGCCTGTCCGCCTTATGTGTATGATCAGCATTGCCTGTCTGCCCTACCTCTATGACCAGCATTGCCTGTCTGCCTTGCCTGTATGACCAGTATTGCCTGTCTACCTTACCTGTATGACCAGCATTGGCTGTCTCCCTTATCATTATGACCAGCATAGCCTGTTTGCCCTACCTGTATGAGCAGCATAGCCTGTCTGCCCTACCTGAGTGAGCAGCATTGCCAGTCTGCCTTACCTGTTCGACCAACATAACCTCTCTGCCCTACCTGTATGACCGGAATCGTCTGTCATCCCTACCTGTATAACCAGCGTTACCTGCCTGCCCTACCTGAAGGTCAAGCATATCCTGCCTGCCATACCTGTATGACCAGCATTGCCTACCTGCCATACCTGTATGACCAGCATTGCCTGTCTTCCCTACCTTTATGACAAGCATTGTCAGCCTGTCCTACCTGTATGATCAGTTTTGCCTGCCTGTCTGACCTACCTGAATGATCAGCATTGCCTGAATGCCGTACCAGTATGACCAGCATTGCCTGTCAGCCCTACCTATGTGACCAGCATTGCCTGCCTGCCCTATTTGTATAACCAGCATTGTCTATCTGGCTTATCTGTATGACCAGCATTGTCTACCTGAGATGGCGGCTTCTCTACTACCCGCATGAAAAGAATGCTGGATTTTCTACTACCCTTGTAAGCAGGATGGTGGCTTCTCTACTACTACCCGTATGTAATCAGAATGGTAGCTTATCTACTACTCGGTGATTTCTCTACTAACCATATGACCACAATAGTGGATTCTCTACTACCCATGTGACCAGGATGTTGGCTTCTCTACTACCCGTATGACTATAATGGTGACTTCCCTACTACTCGTATGACCAGAATGATGGCTTCTCTACTACCCCTATGTCCATGATTGGGGCTTCTCTACTACCTGTAACACCAGAATGGGGGCTTCTCTACTACCCGTATGACCATAATGGCGGCTTCTCTACTACCCGTATGACCAAGATGGGGGCTTCCCTACTACCCGTATCACCAAAATGGGGGCTTCTCTACTACCCTAATGACCAGGATGGTGGCCTCTCTGCTACCCGTATCACCATGGTAATGGCTTCTCTAATATTTGTATGAACAGGATGGTGGCCTCTCTTCTACCCGTATAACCAGAAAGGTGGCTTCTCTACTACCCGTATGACCAGGATGGCGGCTTCTTTACTACTTGTATGAGCAGAATGGTGGCTTCTCTATTACCCGTATGACCAGGATGGTGGATTCACTACTACCCGTATGACCATGATGACGGTTTCTCTCCTACCCGTATGACCAGGATGGTTTCCTCTCTACTCCCGTATGACCAGGAAGGTGGCTTCTCTACAACCGTATGACTAGTACAGTGGCTTCTCTACTACTCGTATGACCATGATAGGGGCTTCTCTTCTACCCGTATCACCAGAATGGAGGCTTCTCTACTACCAGTATGACTAGAAAGGTGGCTTCTCTACTACCCGTATGACCATGATGATGGTTTCTCTACAATCATGTATGACCAGGATGGTGGCCTTTTTACTACCCGAGTGACAATGATGGTGGCTTCTCTGCTACCCGTATGACAATGATGGTGGCTCTTCTATTACCCGTGTGACCAGGATGGTGGCTTCTCTGCTACCCGTATGACCAGAATGGTAGCTTCTCTGCTACATGTATGACCATGATGGTGGTTTCTTTACTACGAGTATGACCATGATGGTAGCTTCTCTACTACCCGTGTAGCCATGATGGTGGCTTCTCTACTACCCGTGTGACCAGGATGTTGACATCTCTACTACCCGTATGACAAAAATGGTGGCTTCTCTGCTACCCGTATGACCATGATGGTGGCTTCTCTACTACTCGTATGACCAGGATGGTGGCTTCTCTACTACCCGTATGACTATGATGACGGCTTCTCTACAACCCATATGACCATGATTGTGGCTTCTCTACTACCCGTATGACCAGAATGATGGCCTTTCTGCTACCCGTATGACCATGATGGCGGCTTCTCTGCTATGCTGGATATTCTACTACTCCTGTGACCATGATGGTGGCTTCTCTACTACTACCCATATAAAATCAGAATGGTGGCTTCTCTACTACTCGTATGACCATGATGGTGGCTTCTCTATTATCTGCAAAACTTGAATGCTGGATTTTCTACTACCCCTGTGACCAGGATGGTGGCTTCCTAACTACTACCCGTATACAATCAGAATGGTGGCTTCTCTACTACTCGTATGACCAGGATGGTGGCTTCTCTACTACTACCCGCATATAATCAGAATGGTGGCTTCTCTTCTACTCGTATGACCATGATAATGGCTTCTCTACTACCCATATGACAATCATAGTGGTGTCTCTACTACCAGCATGACTAGAATGCTGGATTTTCTTCTACCACTGTGAACAGGATGGTGGCTTTTCTACTACTACCCGTATATAATCAGAATGGTGGCTTCTCTAATACTCGTATGACCATGATGATGGCTTCTCTACTACCCGTATGACCATGATAGTGGCTTCTCTACTACCTGCATGACTAGAATGCTGGATTTTCTACTACCCCTGTAACCAGGCTGGTGGCTTCTCTACTACTACCCGTATACAACCAGGCTGGTGGCTTCTCTACTACTACCCGTATATAATCAGACTGGTGGCTTCTCTACTTACAGTGTGACCAGGATATTTGCTTCTCTACTACCCCTATGACCATGATGGTGGCTTCCCTACTACTCGTACGACCAGAATGGTGGCTTATTTACTACCTGTATGACCAGGATGGTGACTTCTCTGCTACTCGTATGACAAGGATGGTGGCTTCTCTACTACCCGTATGACCAGGAGGGCGGTTTATCTACTACTCGTATAACCAGGATGGTGGCTTCTGTACTACCCGTATAACGATGATGGTGGCTTCTCTACTAACCGTATGACCAGGATGGTGGCCTCTCTGCTACCCGTATCACCATGAGGCTTCTCTAATATTCGTATGACCAAGATGGTGGCCTCTCTACTACCCGTATGACCAGGAAGGTGGATTCTCTACTACTGTATGCCCAGGACTCAGGCTTCTCTACTACTCGTATGACCAGAATGGTGGTTTTTCTACTACCCGTATGACCATGATGGGGGCTTCTCTACTACTCGTATCACTAGAATGGGGGATTCTCTACTACCCGTATGACCATGATGGCGGCTTCTCTACTACCCGTATGACTGGGATGGTGGCCTCTCCCATACCCGTATCATCATAATGGTGGCTTCTCAATTATCTGTATGATTAGGGGGGTGGCTTCTCTACTACCCGTATGACCAGGAAAGTGGCTTCTCTATTACCCATATGACTAGTTAGGTGGCTTCTCTACTACCCGTATGACCAGGAAGGTAGCTTCTCTACTATCCTGATGACCAGGATAATGGCCTCTCTACTATCCGTATGACCAGGATGGTGGCCTCTCTACTACCCGTGTGATCAGGATGGTGGCTTCTCTTTACCCGTATGATCAGGATGGTGGCTTCTCTACTACCTGTATGACCAGGATGAAGGCTTCTCTACTACCCGTATGACCAGGAAGGTGGCTTCTCTACTATCCTGATGACCAGGATGGTGGCCTCTTTACTACCTGTATGACCAGGAAGGTGGCTTCTCTACTATCCTGATGACCAGGATGGTGGCCTCTCTACTACCCGTATGAACAGGAAGGTGGCTTCTCTTCTACTAGTATGATCAGAATGGTGGCTTCTCTACTACCAGTATGACCATGATGAGGGTTTCAAAAACGTTCTATACAACCCGTATGACCATGCTGACGGCTTCTCCACTCCCAGTGTGACAATGATGGTGGCTTCTCCGCTACCCGTATGACCATGATGGTGGCTTCTCTGCTACCCGTATGACCAGGATGGTATCTTCTCTACTACCCGTATGACCATGATGGTGGCTTCTCTACTACCCGTGTGACCAGAATGGTGGCTTCTCTACTACTCGTATAACCATGATGGTGGCTTCTCTGCTACCCGTATGACCAGGATGGTCCCGTGTGACCATGATGGTGGCTTCTCTACTACCCATATGACCAAAATGGTGTCTTCTCTGCTACCGTATGACCAGGATGGTGGCTTTTCTTCTACTCGTTTGACCATGATGTTGGCTTTTCAATTACACGTGTAACCAGAATGATGGCTTCTCTACTACCCGTATGATCAAGATGGTGACTTCTCTACTACCCGTTTGATCAGAATGGTGACTTCTCTGCTACCCGTATGACCAGGATTGTGGCTTCTCTACTACCTGTAGGACAAGGATGGTGGCTTCTCTACTACCCGTGTGACAATGATGGTGGCTTCCCTGCTACCCGTAGGACCAGGATGGTGGCTTCTCTACTACCCGTGTGACAATGATGGTGGCTTCTCTGCTATTCGTAGGATCAGGATGGTGGCTTCTCTGCTACCCGTAGGACCAGGATGGTGGCTTCTCTGCTACCTGTATGACCAGGATGGTGGCTTCTCTGCTACCAGTAGGACCAGGATGGTGGCTTCTCTGCTACCCGTATGACCAGGATGGTGGCTTCTCTGCTACCCGTAGGACCAGGATGGTGGCTTCTCTACTACCCGTGTGACAATGATGGTGGCTTCTCTGCTACCCGTATAACCATGATGATGGCTTCTCTACTGCTCGTGTGACCCGGATGGTGGCTTCTCTGCTACCTCTATGACCAGAATGGTTGCTTCTCTACTACTCCTATAATCATGATGTGGTCTCTGCTACCCGTATGACCAGAATAGTTGCTTCTCTACTACTCGTATAATTATGATGGTGGCTTCTCTACTACACATATGACCAGGATGGTGGCCTCTTTACTACCCGTATGACCAGGAAGGTGGCTTCTCTACTATCCTGATGACCAGGATGGTGGCCTCTCTACTACCCGTATGAACAGGAAGGTGGCTTCTCTTCTACTAGTATGACCAGAATGGTGGCTTCTCTACTACCAGTATGACCATGATGAGGGTTTCAAAAACTTTCTATACAACCCGTATGACCATGATGACGGCTTCTCTACTCCCAGTGTGACAATGATGGTGGCTTCTCTGCTACCCGTATGACCATGATGGTGGCTTCTCTGCTACCCGTATGACCAGGATGGTATCTTCTCTACTACCCGTATGACCATGATGGTGGCTTCTCTACTACCCGTGTGACCAGAATAATGGCTTCTCTACTACTCGTATAACCTTGATGGTGGCTTCTCTGCTACCCGTATGACCAGGATGGTCCCGTGTGACCATGATGGTGGCTTCTCTACTACCCATATGACCAAAATGGTGTCTTCTCTGCTACCGTATGACCAGGATGGTGGCTTTTCTTCTACTTGTTTGACCATGATGTTGGCTTTTCAATTACACGTGTTACCAGAATGATGGCTTCTCTACTACCCGTATGATCAAGATGGTGACATATCTACTACTCGTTTGATCAGAATGGTGACTTCTCTGCTACCCGTATGACCAGGATTGTGGCTTCTCTACTACCTGTAGGACAAGGATGGTGGCTTCTCTACTACCCGTGTGACAATGATGGTGGCTTCCCTGCTACCCGTAGGACCAGGATGGTGGCTTCTCTACTACCCGTGTGACAATGATGGTGGCTTCTCTGCTACTCGTAGGACCAGGATGGTGGCTTCTCTGCTACCCGTAGGACCAGGATGGTGGCTTCTCTGCTACCTGTATGACCAGGATGGTGGCTTCTCTGCTACCAGTAGGACCAGGATGGTGGCTTCTCTGCTACCCGTATGACCAGGATGGTGGCTTCTCTGCTACCCGTAGGACCAGGATGGTGGCTTTTCTACTACCCGTGTGACAATGATGGTGGCTTCTCTGCTACCCGTATAACCATGATGATGGCTTCTCTACTGCTCGTGTGACCCGGATGGTGGCTTCTCTGCTACCTTTATGACCAGAATGGTTGCTTCTCTACTACTCCTATAATCATGATGTGGTCTCTGCTACCCGTATGACCAGAATAGTTGCTTCTCTACTACTCGTATAATTATGATGGTGGCTTCTCTACTACACATATGACCATGATGGTGACCTCTTTACTACCCGTATGACCAGGAAGGTGGCTTCTCTACTATCCTGATGACCAGGATGGTGGCCTCTCTACTACCCGTATGAACAGGAAGGTGGCTTCTCTTCTACAAGTATGACCAGCATGGTGGCTTCTCTACTACCAGTATGACCATGATGAGGGTTTCAAAAACTTTCTATACAACCCGTATGACCATGATGACGGCTTCTCTACTCCCAGTGTGACAATGATGGTGGCTTCTCTGCTACCCGTATGACCATGATGGTGGCTTCTCTGCTACCCGTATGACCAGGATGGTGTCTTCTCTACTACCCGTATGACCATGATGGTGGCTTCTCTACTACCCGTCTGACCAGAATGGTGGCTTCTCTTCTACTCGTATAACCATGATAGTGGCTTCTCTACTACCCGTATGACCAGGATGGTCCCGTGTGACCATGATGGTGGCTTCTCTACTACCCATATGACCAAAATGGTGTCTTCTCTGCTACCGTATGACCAGGATGGTGGCTTTTCTTCTACTCGTTTGACCATGATGTTGGCTTTTCAACTACACGTGTAACCAGAATGATGGCTTCTCTACTACCCGTATGATCAGGATGGTGACTTCTCTACTACCCGTTTGACCAGAATGGTGACTTCTCTGCTACCCGTATGACCAGGATTGTGGCTTCTCTACTACCTGTAGGGCAAGGATGGTGGCTTCTCTACTACCCGTGTGACAATGATGGTGGCTTCTCTGCTACCCGTAGGACCAGGATGGTGGCTTCTCTGCTACCCGTAGGACCAGGATGGTGGCTTCTCTGCTACCCGTATGACCAGGATGGTGGCTTCTCTGCTACCCGTAGGACCAGGATGGTGGCTTTTCTACTACCCGTGTGACAATGATGGTGGCTTCTCTGCTACCCGTATAACCATGATGATGGCTTCTCTACTACTCGTGTGACCCGGATGGTGGCTTCTCTGCTACCCTTATGACCAGAATAGTTGCTTCTCTACTACTCCTATAATCATGATGTGGTCTGCTACCCGTATGACCAGAATGGTTGCTTCTCTACTACTCGTATAATCATGATGGTGGCTTCTCTACTACACATATGACCAAATGGTGTCTTCTCTGCTACCCGTATGACCAGGATGGTTTCTTCTCTACACCTCGTTTGACCATGATGGTGGCTTCTCTTCTACACGTGTAACCAGAATGATGGCTTCTCTACTACCCGTATGATCAAGATGGTGGCTTCTCTACTACCCGTTTGACCAGAATGGTGACTTCTCTGCTACCCATATGACCAGGATGGTGGCTTCTCTACTACCCTTGTGACAATGGTGGTGGCTTCTCTGCTACCCGTATGACCACGATGGTGGATTCTCTACTTCTCGTATGACCAGAATGGTGGCTTCTCTACATACCGTATGACTTATGATGGGGTCCTCTCTGCTACCCGTATGACCAGGATGGTGGCCTCTCTGCTACCCGTATGACCATGATAGTGGTTTTTCTACTTCTCGTATAACCATGATGGTGGCTTATCTACTACCCGTATAACCATGATGGTGGCTTCTCTACTACCCGTGTTACCAGGATGGTGGCTTCTCTGCTACCCGTATGGCCAGAATGGTTGCTTCTCTTCTACTCGCATAATCATGATGTGGTCTCTGCTACCCGTATGACCAGAATGGTTGCTTCTCTACAACTCTTATAACCATGATGGTGGCTTCTCTACTACCCATATGACCCAACTGGTGTCTTCTCTGCTACCCGTATGACCAGGATGTTGGCTTCTCTACTTCTCGTTTGACCATGATGGTGGCTTCTCAACTACACGTGTAACCAGAATGATGGCTTCTCTACTACCCGTATGACCAGAATGGTGACTTCTCTGCTACCCGTATGGCAAGGATGGTGGCTTCTCTACTACCGGTATGACAATGATGGTGGCTTCTTTGCTACCCGTATGACCATGATGGTGGCTTCTCTACTATCCGTGTGACCAGAATGGTTACTTCTCTACTACTCGTATAATCATGATAGTGGCTTCTCTACTACACATATGACCAAATGGTGTCTTTTCTGCTACCCGTATGACCAGGATGGTGTCTTCTCTACTACTCGTTTGACCATGATGGTGGCTTCTCCTACTACACGTGTAACCAGAATAATGGCTTCTCTACTACCCGTATGACCAGGATGGTGTCTTCTCTACTACCCGTATGATCAAGATGGTGACTTCTCTACTACCCGTTTGACCAGAATGGTGACTTCTCTCCTACCTGTATGACCAGGATGGTGGCTTGTCTACTACCCTTGTGACAATGATGGTGGCTTCTCTCCTACCCGTATGGCCAGGATGGTGGCTTCTCTGCTACCCGTATGACCATGATGGTGGCTTCTCTACTACCCGTATGACCATGATGGTAGCTTCTCTACTACCTGTGTGACACGGCTGGTTGTTTCTATACTACCCTTGTGGCCAGAATGGTTGCTTCTCTGATACCCGTATGACCAGGATGATGACTTCTCTACTACATGTATGACAAGGATGGTGGCTTCTCTTCTACACGTGTGACCAGGATAGCAGCTTCTCTACTACCCATAAATCCATGATGGCTGCTTCTTTACTACCCGTATGACCAGGATGGTGGCTTCTCTACTACCCGTATGACCATGATGGCGGCTTCTCTACTACCCGTATGACCATGATGGTGGCTTCTCTGCTACCCGTATTACCAGGATGGTGGCTTCTCTACTACCTATATGACAAAGATGGTGGTTTCTCTACTACCTGTGTGACCAGGACGGTGGCTTCTCTTGTACTCTTATGACCAGAATGGTGGCCTCTCTACTACTCGTATGGCCATGATGGAGCTTCTTTACTACACGTATGACCAGAAAGGTGGCTCATCTACTACTCGTATTACCAGGATGGTGGCTTCTCTACTACCTGTATGACCAGGATGGTGGCTTCTCTTTTACCCGTGTGACGAGGACGGTGGCTTCTCTGCTACCCGTATGACCCTGATTGTGGCTTCTTTACTACCCGTTTGACCAGGATAGTGGCTTCTCTGCTACCCGTATGACCAGGATGGTGGCTTCTTTACTACCCGTTTGACCAGGATAGTGGCTTCTCTGCTACCCGTATGACCAGGATGGTGGCTTCTCTACTACTTGTATGACCATTATTGTGGCTTCTCAACTACCCGTCTGACCAGAATGGTGGCTTCTCTACTTCCCATATGACTATGGTGGTGGCTTCTCTACTACCCGTATGACCAGAATGGTGGCTTCTCTGCTACCCGTATGACTATGATGGTGGCTTCTCTACTACCTGTATGTCCAGGATGGTGGCTTCTCTACGGCACATATGACAGAATGGTGGCTTCTCTACTACCCGTATGACCAGGATGGCGGCTTCTCTACCGCCCGTATGACCATGATGGTGGCTTCTCTGCTACCCGTATGACCAGGATGATGGCTTCTCTGCTACCTATATGACCAAGATGGTGGTTTCTCTACTACCCGTATGACCATGATGGTGGCATCTCTACTACCCGTGTGACCAGGGTGGTGACTTCTCTGCTACCTATATGACCAGGATAATGGCTCCTCTACTACCCGTATGACCAGGATGGTGGCTTCTCTCCTGTACGTATTACCAGGGTGGTGGCTTCTCTACTACCTGTGTGACCATGGTGGTGGCTTCTCTGCTACCTATATGACCATGATGGTGGCTCCTCTACTACCCGTATGACCATGATGGTGGCTTCTCTACTACCCGTGTGACCAGGATGGCCGCTTCTCTACTACCCGTGTGACCAGGATGGTGGTTTCTCTACTACCCGTATGACCAGGAAGGTGGCTTCTCTACTACCCGTATGACCATGATTGTGGCTTCTCTACTACCCGTGTGACCAGTACGGTTGCTTCTCTGCTACCCGTGTGTCGAGGATGGTGGCTTCTCTACAACCCGTGTGTCGAGGATGGTGGCTTCTCTACTACCCGTATGACTATGATGGCGGCTTCTCTACTAACCGTATGACCAGTATGGTTGCTTTTCTACTACCCGTGTGTCTAGGATGGTGGCTTCTTTACTAACCTTATAACCAGGATGGTGGCTTCTCTACTACCTGTATAACCAAGATGGTGGCTACTCTACTACCTGTATAACCAGGATGGTGACTTCTTTACTTCCCGTATGACCAGGATGGTGACTTCTCTACTACCCGTATGGCCAGGATGATGGTTTCTCTACTACCTGTATGACCAGGATGGTGGCTTCTCTACTACCCATATAACCATGATGGTGACTTTTCTGTTACCCGTATGACCAGGATGATGGCTTCTCTACTACCCGTATAACCAGGATGATGGTTTCTCTACCACCTGTATGACCAGGATGGTGGCTTCTCTACTACCCGTATAACCATGATGGTGGCTTTTCTGTTACCCGTATGACCAGGATGATGGCTTCTCTACTACCCGTATGACCAGGATGATGGTTTCTCTACTACCTGTATGACCAGGATGGTGGCTTCTCTACTACCCGTATGACCAGGATGGTGGCTTCTCTGCTACCCGTATGACCAGGATGGTGGCTTCTCTACTAGCCGTATGACCGGGATGGTGGCTTCTCTGCTACCCGTATGACCAGGATGATGGTTTCTCTACTACCTGTATGACCAGGATGGTGGCTTTTCTGTTACTCGTATGACCAGGATGATGGCTTCTCTACTACCCGTATAACCAGGCTGATGGTTTCTCTACTACCTGTATGACCAGGATGGTGGCTTCTCTACTACCCGTATGACCAGGATGATGGCTTCTCTACTACCCGTATGACCAGGATGATGGTTTCTCTACTACCTGTATGACCAGGATGGTGGCTTCTCTACTACCCGTATGACCAGGATAGTGGCTTTTCTGTTACCCGTATAACCAGGATGATGGTTTCTCTACTACCCGTATGACCATGATGGTGGCTTCTCTACTACCCGTATGACCAGGATAGTGGCTTTTCTGTTACTTGTATAACCAGGATGATGGTTTCTCTACTACCTGTATGACCAGGATGGTGGCTTCTCTACTACCCGTATGACCAGGATGGTGGCTTCTCTACTACCCGTATGACCAGGATGGTGGCTTCTCTACTACCCGTATGACCAAGATAGTTGCTTCTCTGCTACCCTTATGACAAGGATGGTTGACACCGCAACCCTTAGTGTAACAAAAATATACTTATCGTCGAAATACACTGATCGTCATCAAATTCACATAACATTCATAGGTTTGCAGTTATCAATAACCGTTAGTGTAACGAAACTTATTTAATTACGTTTACGTTTGCGGTTATAAATTAAGTGTAGCATTATGATTTTTGTGATTTGTGATTTGGTTATGAAAATCTTATTCCAGAGATATATATATTTTTGTGACACTAAGAGTTATATATTACCGAAAGCCTTAGCGTAACAACAATATACTTACCGTTGGAATAAGATTTTCTTCACCAATACCATACATATTAACTTAATTTGTTACTCTTAGGGTTGCGGTTATAAATAACACTTAGTGTAACAAAATTTACTGTGTCACCTATTTTGCTACACTAAGAGTGACGGTTATATATAAGCCTAAGCTTAACAAAAGTATTCTCATCCCCGAATAAGATTTTCTTCATCAAATCACATCCACACTAAATTCATTTTGTTACACTAAGGGTTGCGGTTATCAATAACCATTAGTGTAACAAAAATACTTCGTCAGAGATGATTGTCTTAACCTAGTTTTTATTTATATATGAAGTGGAAAAACGAAACTTTAAAGGATAACCATAATATTATATTTATCATAACATTATATTAGATTGCTGTTTACTTACGGGCTTTTACAAGAGTTTGAGTTTCTACTGACCTTCCAACAGTGTTACTTTTTTCAAACACTAAGTGATGATTTTATAAGTTATGTTCCATAATATCAAAATGTCCAAGATAAAATCATAGTAAATTAAGTAATATAATGCAACGTCAGCATACCTTAAAATAATGCTTTACACAAGATAGTGACACAATGAATTATATTTTTAGAACCAAAATAAAACTAGAGCTGGTTATGTCACTTTCAAGAGATAAAATCTGAGAAAAGAAGAGAACAATTGGTGAGTAACAAATAACAGAGTTTGTGCATTGTTCTGACTTTGGTAAAATTGATCTTGATCATTTTCTCCCTAAACCTCTAACCCCATCCCCAAAACATAATGAGTATTCCTTTTATGACAATCAACATCAAAATTTACAAGCATATTTTCTTCTATAATTTGATATCATTTACAACTACTACTACTACTACTACTACTACTACTACTACTACTACTACTACTACTACTACTACTACTACATGAACTACTACTACTACTACTACTACTACCGCTACCGCCACCGCCACCGCCACCACGACCACGACCACGACCACGACCACGACCACTACCACTACCTCCATTACTAATACTACTTCTACTACTACTACTACTACTACTACTACTACTACTACTACATGTACTACTACTACTACTACTACTACTACTACTACTACTACTACTACTACATGTACTACTACTACTACTACTACTACTACTACTACTACTACTACTACTACTATACTATATGCGAATGCCTATCTATACTTACGGAATCCCTCACGCTAGATCTGCGTTCGCCGATATTGATTTCTTTGCATTGCGTGTACCCAGTTTTTGTGAACCCAGAGTCGATTACGAAAATAACCCATTGCGCAACTCCGAAGTTTGATATTATTTTTTTATTCTTGTTCGGCCTGTGAGAGGACGAAGATCTGAATTTAAACAAGGACTGACTTAAAAACGAAAAGGTAAGATAAATATTAGGTTTGATAATTGCTGTTTGTAGAAGTTGTTTTATACAAAATCTGTAATATAATCAACGTGTACAAGTTTATCAATGGTGTGCGAATACTACATTTTAATCTATTACATGGTATTTGGTTCACGGTGTTGATAAAATATTGCATAATTTATATGTCTGCAGTACAGGAGCGCCATTTTCATCACATTGACGTTAAAAGTTTATACATTTTTATTCAAGCTTGATTACAAAGTTATATCAGAGCTAATTCCAATAACCCCGTGCCCGTTTTCTGAATAGGGCTAGTACTTTGTGTTGTTGCGAGAGATCAACGGTTGTCTGTGATAGGGTCCGCGACCTATGGTATAAGTAGCCAATCGGAGTATCCTCTCTCTAATACACCACTGTGTCGCTGCATTATGGTGCGTACTGGAAACCATTTTTTCCCCCTACAGTTTGCGTCACTCTCGTAAACAGAAATCAAACTAAGCTCTTTATGGAATATCGTTACCGTGTTTAAGAACTGATGCGCGTTACTCTAATGTTATATTATATATAAACAAAAAATTTGTCTATTTCACAAAATGATTATTTCAAACACTAAATGATGCCATACATGTGCAATAAAATAATATGATCTAACTTTAATATCAACAACATGTTATTGTTTAAAGGAATGTTGTCGAAGACTTCAGAGTACATCGGTCATTTATCTGTCTGAGTTTCCTTATTAATCATTATTTTTTATCATATTGCCTTTATCATCATCATTATAATAACTATGTTATTATTATTCTTATTCTTCTTCTTCTTCTTATTATTATTATTACCATTATTATTATTATTATCGTCATCATTATTATTTTTATTGTTAGTATTATTATAATTAGTATTATTATTATAATTTTTATTTTATTATTATTATTATTTTTATTATCATTAGTTATTATTGTTTTTATTATTATAATTGTTAGTATTATTATCATTTTTATTATTATTATTACTATAAGTATAATTATCATTATTATTATTATTATTATCATTATTATTTTTTTATTGTTATTATTATTATAAATATTATTTTGATTATTATTGAATCTTGTATATAAATTAGTATTATTATTGTAAGTATTCTTATCATTATTATCATTTTTATTATTATTATAATTATTATTATTATTATTATTATTATCTTTATTATTTTTATTATTATAATTATTATTTTCATTATTATTATTATTAATATTATTATTATTATTATTATTGAATCTTGTATATAAACAATTATTTACATTAGAATATCATCGCATTCAAAGCTTCGGAAGAAGATATCTTATACGTGCAATAGAAACTTGTAATGTTCTGAAATACTGAATTATGTTTATTTACAGACATCATTCACACCACATATGATAGACAATTTACAGACGTCATTTACATCACATATAATAGACGATTTACAGACAGCATTAACACCACATATGATAGACAATTTACAGATATCATTTACACCACATACGATAGACAATTTACAGACATCATTTACACCACATACGATAGACAATTTACAGACAGTATTAACACCACATATGATAGACAATTTACAGACATCATTTACACCACATATAATAGACACTTTACAGACAGTATTTACACCACATATGATAGACAATTTACAGACAGCATTTACATCACATATAATAGACGATTTACAGACATCATTTACATCACATATAATAGACGATTTACAGACAGCATTTACACCACATATAAAAGACAATTTGCGTAGGCAATACACTGATACACTGACACGAACCATGTCGGTTGTTCGTTTACCGGAATCATTTTCATCTCCAGTATTGTAACTATTTCCAAACATCGACATCTGTTTTATTGTTTATGCTAGTTGTAGTTAAGAAATCAACCTATCTGGTATGACGTTTTATGTATAATGCAATATAATCTCTTAAACTTAACTGTTAATAGCCTACAATTCCGAGCGAAGATACCAAAATTTAATTTTGTATTACAACTTTCAAACATATATTGCATAGTATTATTGAATTAGCAGTTAAACGTTAGTATGATATTAGTTTGATATTAGTTTTATATTTGTTTTTCTTCATTTGCTATGAATGTAACAAGTAATTCTTCAGTACTGGAGGCTGAGATGTAAAGGTTCGGGTTAGTTTCGCGTTGAATCTCGAAAGACGAAACACGAGTATTTCAGTCGGTCCATTGAAAAACAACTTTAAACATCATTATCTTCAATATTGCCTCACTAGCAGGTATGTCTCTTAATGCTGACGTCATGGGTTCGAGTTCAGCCGAGACATAGATTTGAATTAGGACAGTTTGCGTCTTGCCTGGGTGGCTTTTTTAAAATAAAACTTGACGCCATTAAAACAAGAAAATGGTCATTGCGTTTGAGTTGAACCTGTTACAGTGTTAATTTATTATTATATATAGAGCACATAAATTTGAAAGTCAATATTTTAACGATACTCTTTTATAATACACTGTTAATGGTAAAAACCATATCACCTTGCTATAATAATTATAAAACAGTCAAATAAACAACATTTATATGTACTTGAGGTAAAGTGTGCATAACACATTCCACAACACGCCGGTACACGACAGTATTATAGTCCTTTATTCAAATAGGCATGCAAATAGTAAAACAGAACCTGTTCTTATGCAAGCGTGCGTGAATGCAGATGTAATTACTTTGGAGTTGTCATTTTCTGCTCCGTTTTAAATATTTAGTTTGTAAGGATGAATACAGATGTATGAATCGATGTAATATGATCGGGGCTGATCAGGGTAACTGTGCAGACGAATCAAGCAAATAAGTTTTTATAAGCGCTTAGCTAACAAACACCAAGGGTAGGTCGAAATATATTTTTAGATGAATCAAAACTGCGTTCAGATGGGTTAAACGTTTGCTGACATAATTTTCCTTGACACTTGCAAAACCTCAAGTTAGCAGACAAAACACTCGTATCTAGGCAACTAGTCAGCACACGTGATTGTTGTTAAGCGGTACATACTGTACGTCTCACTACACAGTTACGCCCCTTTTTTCACACGGTAGCATGATTCTTACGCTTAAAAACAAGGCCTGAGAAATATTTTAAAAATGGTTCATAGTAGTTGTGATTTTTTGCTGCAGATGAGTAGAGCAAAAGTTCATATAGCATATATTGCAATAAGACATCACTGATGTTAAAAAGTGACTTTTATAGGATTTCAACATATGAATGTATTAATGAGCATTTGAGGACTTCTTTTTTAAAAAAAATCTCAGGGTGTCACTGCACCCTCTTTAAAAAAAACAACCTGGTCAACCTACCACTTATTGCGAATTTTTATGTGGGTTTACATTCCTGCTATGAAATAAAAAATTACCTAAAATTTCTATGTGGAATTATTTTTTTACAAGGGAAATCCTACACCTTATTTTACATAGAACATAGAACAAAATTCAACTGTGTAGTGAGACATGTATTCAGGGACGGATCATAACAGTTTGCTAACGGTGGACCAAGTTATATCTTCAGGGCTTGACCCAGTAAGTGTATTCAGGGGCGAATTTGAGGAGTAAACCAATGTTACCTATCCCATTTGTATATATTCACTGTCATTTTCCTTTCAAAATGCGTTAAATAAGGTTATGCTGGTGTTTAAACTGTGTTAAGGCCGACGCGGGGAATAATTAATTCAGGCATTTTTCTGTTAACGCTTGATTAAAAGTTATATACATGTGCACATGCCGCTCTTTATATATCAACATTTCTTCTTTGAAATAAGTATTGATGCGAATGTATCAGGTCTGAGAAATAATATGCATACGCCCGTGAGATAAGTATACAGCAGAACTCGAACACAGATAACCGGAACACTACATATAGCGCGTACTACTTATCTGGTCCCGGCCGAAATCCTTTTACGATGTATACTAGTATACACGTACATGTATGGTATGAAATTGAACACTACTTGGCGTGAACAACCCTTAACTTGAACTGTTTTGTCCAGTCCCGTCGGGTTCGAGTCAAGTTCTAATGTTGTTGCAGTGTCACTTATCTGAGAAATAAAATGCTGCATGCCGCTGGTTTAATAAATATCGTACGTCTACAAAAATGAATAACGTTACACATGTCATTACCTATCTGTAAAGGAATAATATTACAAATTGAGTACGTCTGAACAGGAATAATATTTCAAATAGAGTACGTCTGAAAAAGGAATTATATTACAAATAGTGTACGTCTGAGATATGAGTGACAAATGTCGCACGTCTTCAACAATGAGTAATGTTACAAATACCGTACATCTGAATATTGGATAATGTTACAAATACCATACGTCTGAGAATTAGTAATGTTACAAATACCGTACATCTAAGTATTGGATAATGTTACGAATACCATACGTCTGAGAACTGGTTATGTTACAAATACCGTACATCTAAGTATTGGATAATGTTACAAATACCATACGTCTGAGAATTGGTAATGTTACAAATACTGTACATCTAAGTATTGGATAATGTTACAAATACCATACGTCTGAGAATTGGTAATTTTACAAATACCGTACATCTAAGTATTGGATAATGTTACAAATACCATCCGTCTGAGAACTGGTAATGTTACAAATACCGTACATCTAAGTATTGGATAATTTTACAAATACCATACGTCTGAGAATTGGTAATGTTACAAATACCGTACATCTAAGTATTGGATAATGTTACAAATACCATACGTCTGAGAATTGGTAATTTTACAAATACCGTACATCTAAGTATTGGATAATGTTACAAATACCATCCGTCTGAGAATTGGTAATGTTACAAATACCGTACATCTAAGTATTGGATAATGTTACAAATACCATACGTCTGAGAATTGGTAATTTTACAAATACTGTACATCGGAGTATTGGATAATGTTACAAATACCATACGTCTGAGAATTGGCAATGTTACAAATACCGTACGTCTGAGAATTTGATAATGTTATAAAAACCGTACATCAGAGAATTTGTAATGTAAAAAATACCGTGCATCTGAGTATTGGGTAATGTTACAAATACCATACGCCTGAGAATTGGTAATGTTACAAATACCGTACATCTGAGAATTAGTAATGCTACGAATACTATACATCTCATAATTGGTAATGTTACAAATAACGTACAATTGAGAATAAGTAATGTTACATATACCGTTCATATGAGAATTGGTAATGTTACAAATAACGTACATCCGAGAATTGGTAAATGTAACAAATACCATACGTCTGAGAATTAGTAATTTTAAAAATACTGTACGTCTAAGAATTGGGTAATAATTGGGCAATTGGGTTACAAATACCTTACATCTGAGAGATGAGAAATGTTACAGATGACGTACATCTGAGAAATGAGTAATGTTTCACAAATACCATACATCTGAGAATTGGTATTGTTACAAATGCCGTACATCTAAGAATCAAGTAATGTTACAAATGATGTACGTCTGAGAAATGAGAAATGTTATCAATGGCGTACGTCTGAGAAATGAGAAATGTTATCAATGGCGTACGTCTGAGAAATGAGTAATGTTACAAATGGTGTATATCTAAGATATTAGTAAAGCTACAAATGGCGTACGTCTGAGAAATGATTAATCATTACAAATGGTTTATGCCTGAGAAATGAGTAATGCTATAAATGCCGTACGTCTGAGAAATAAGTAATGTTACAAATGGTGTACGTCTGAGAAATAAGTAACGTTACAAAAGATGTACTTCTGAGAAATGAGAAATGTTATCAATGGCGTACGTCTGAGAAATGAGTAATGCTACAAATGGCGAACGTTTGAGAAATTAGTAAAGTTACAAATGCCGTACGTCTGAGAAAAGAGTAATGTTACAAATGGTGTACGTCTAAGATATTAGTAATATTACAAAAGGCGTACGTCTGAGAAATGAATTATGTTACAAATGGCGTATGCCTGAGAAATGAGTAATGCTAAATTTGCCCTACGTTTGAAAATGAGTAATGCTACAAATGGCGAACGTCTGAGAAATGAGTAATGTTACAAATGGCGTTACAAATAGCGTACGTCTGAGAAATTAATATTTTTACAAATGGCATACGTCTAAGATATGAGTAAGTTACAAATGGCGTACGTCTAAAGTATGGGTAAGTTACAAATGGCGTACGTCTGAGAAATGAGAAGTTTTATTAATGGCGTACGTCTGCAAAATTAGTAATGTTTTAAATGGCGTTTGTCTGAGAAATGAGTAATGTTATAAATGGCGTACGTCTGAGAAATGAGTATTGTTTTAAATGGCGTTTGTCTGAGAAATGAGTAATGTTATAAATGGCGTTTGTCTGAGAAATGAGTAATGTTATAAATGGCGTTTGTCTGAGAAATGAGTAATGTAACAATTGCCGTAAATATAAAATATGAGTTCTGTTTAAATTGCCCTACGTCTTAAAATAACTACTTTTTCTTATATCTCGTAATAACAACTGTAATTCATATGTGCATTACCTTGTAAAATAAGCAGTATACATTATCGAAAATATGCAATCGTCGCCTATACCGTCGACTATTTAGGATAAAAATAACAAACATTGTCAACAATTCTCAATACATTTTTATCAAATTCCAAGGTTATTACGACCCACGTGAAGCTATTTCTGATCATGCTTGATAAAATAGACACAAAAAGACTTTATCCATAAATTATCCGACTACGCAAACTTCAAAGTTTTGTTTGCGGCGAAAGAAAAACCTTGTGTACGTTAACATGTGAAATAAGATCCTTGTACTCAAATGACATGTTGTGTTCAAACACTAAGAATGTACTTTAAACACTATTTGGTTGCCTTACTTCTACTTACTCGCTCAAACTGCAACCGCCCGAACGCTTTTATTGACTTAGAAATCAGTGCTTATTTTCATGGAAGTTTCATTTAAAATAACAATAAACAAAACCAAAATATGCAAAAACATAGCAAACATTTTTAAGGATGGCCTACGTCAAGTTTCTTAATGCAACACACCACAATATTCAAAAATGTTGAATATCCAAAAACGAAACACGAATATCAAGCTTATATTTCGTCTTTCGTTGTTCAACATTAAACTAACCTTAACCCTTATCGTCTCACTCGCCGTTGTCGAAGATATACGGAAATATCGAAAGACAAACAACGAATTTCACACTTACTTCTTATTGTTCAATGATTTTATATTTTGTGGATTCTAATATTAAACATTAATATTTCCATATAGTTATAAGTACATATGTGTAAAGACTGATATAACGTGTGAACATAATTGAAATATATTTCAACAATTTTGTTTATGCCTTTCTTATACAACTCATAAACTAAAACAGAATACAAAAGAGAATTTTATTGCTTTATTCAGTCAATTTAGCCAATCCTTTTGAATTTATCGAAAACAAATTTTCGTGTAAAAGTACACCGGATGTCCTTGGTTAAAAGCACACGTATAATTATATTCAGTGACACGCATGCATCTGTTTATTTACATAGATTTAAACTGAACTATCTTATCAAAGGATCTTAAAGAAGCAAACCTATACCCAGCTATTATTTCATTCATATTGTTAAACTGTAAACAATCTACGGTGTTGAAAAATTAGTCAAAATATAAAAATAAATAATTATTATAAAAAATATATAATCTTTATTTCTACATTTCGTATGAATCAGTTATATGACTTAAATATATAAATACTTCAAGTGCATTAATAGTTACTGTTGATATCCACAAAGATAACTGGAGAAAGTACTGTCATATCTCAACAAACAGAGTTGACTTTTAATTTGATATCATATATAAAACACGAATTAAGGACAATATATATAGAAATTGAAATATATTAAAACACTGAATTCTGGATACTATCCTGTACAAACATAATTGTTTGTTGGAATATAGCGAGTGCAATGCTGAGATAACACATTGTGTTCGCGTAAAAATAGATGAATGGACCTGTGGTTAAGAATAACATAGACTAGTTTGTGTTATCAACTTAAACTTTTTAAGGAAGGAATAAAAGAAAAAATGTTACTTGTGGACATTATATACATGTAGCACCTTTTTATTTTCATAGGGCCATCAGTAATTTTGTTTAAAATGTTATTGTTAAAAAAGCCCGACAGAACTCTTTTGCATGGGACCAAAATGGACAGGGTTGTTGTCCTTGATTGGTGTCGATTTTTTTCCTTGTAAACAAGGATCCTTCTATTCTCATCAGATAGTTAACACACTTGTTCAGGATGTCATTGACAATAAAAGCGAGTTTGTGAACCGACCGCATCGAACCTGAATGGTTAGAGTTATGGTTCTTGATTGATTTTAAAAATGTTTTATTCCGCGTAAACACTTTGTCATGATATGTATTTGTCAGGTCAAGACCAAACGTCTTTAATGTGCTTCTGACAATGAATGCCCGGGCGATTTTATAAATCAACTATATAGGACTAAAACGTACTGAGTTATCGTCTTTGATTGATTGAAATATGCTGCTTTGTACAATATAAACAGTGTTCCACCTTTAGTTTCATCGGATAAGATTGCTTTCAGCAGTTGTTTGATAGACAGTATCACGTCATAATGGATAAAGTTATTGCCTATGATTGCTTGACAATTGCTGATATTTGCCAAGTAAACAATGTATACACATTTGAGCATGTATATTTGTCAGTTGCTCCAGGGAAAATTTGAATGACGTTAATAGCTATGAATACTGGGACAGGCATGGAATTCCCTGCTTTTTCATAGGGTTTAAAGGGAATGTATCAGGAAAACATGTAGAAATATCTTACAAAATAAAATAATTATCAAAATGGATAAAAAGAATCTTATCAATAATAAATCAAATCCGAATGGTTTGTCACGGCAAATCTACCAAAATCGATAACTGAAATGGAGTGGTAAACTTGAAACGAAATTCCCATTCTAAAAATAGACAGCACTTATATGCTGCTTGACGACATTCGAACTCTTTTTAAGATGAAAAAAAATACGTGTATCAATGGCGGATTTACTCTTAAAACCAGACGTACGTACCCTTAACTCCCATATTTTATTAAAATACATTTATATTTATATGTTACTGAGAAACGTGTGTGTCTGTTCAGCTTTTGTGTTGCGCTCCCTCTTAACTGAAATCTTAGATTAGCCCGAGTGTATAACGGATCAAATTAAAATCAAAATGAAATCATGCGACTCATTTAATAAACTATGTTGCATTTTAAAGTGGGAAATTTATTTCAGTCTAATCTAGGCGCGTAGCCCAAGTTAGGAAAACAAATTTAGTTAGTTTTTTTTAAGATATTTGTACATATAAAGATAAAGAAAGACTATAAAATATTTGCAAATTTCGCTTACTTGTGAAAATGTTATTAGCTATGATTATAATTGGAATTTGTAAAGAATACCGTCAAACTAATTGTGAGTTGGTGTGATTACAATGCATTTGATAACGAATCCTGTTTATTTAATTACTGTCATTATTAAGATAAAATACATAGTACATAGTACATAGTTGTTCACATGTTATTTTGTAATCTTCCGTAATTTGTTTAAGTACAGCAAAGTAATACACTTTTAAACTAATTACAACTGCTATTTATCCGGACGTATTTGGTTCCATCAGGTGTTTTCGATCGCCTGGTACTGTATATGAAATGTCTTTTCTATTTCTGCAATTGTTAAAAGTATGTCACATTTTTAGAGGCATATTTAGTCACTTGAACAATTCACCTTAATTCGAATGAGAAAACATAATTTGTTCTATGATTTTCTTCGAAAAGAACAAATAATCTAGTAATTTAGATAACTCTTAGACTGATTAATCTAGTAAATCTAATTTAATAAATCCAGTAATCTAGTAATATAAACATTATTTACCCCACGCTTTTTTTAACAAAATTATCATAATAAGATTTAATTGACTCAATTAAACAGATTAATCATTGGGGTCGACAGCATTTCACTTACTGTTTAATGATCAAGATACAATTCCTGCGAGCTAATATGCTTAGTGCTATGCTTTCAGTTCTTGAGTTTACATATCGTTACTAAGCACTGCATGTGCTATAAAGTTGCTAATATGTATATCGTACTAGCATGTTACACATATCTTTATTTTCAGAATGCCTCGACGTAGATCTTACAGGGGACGACATCACAGGAATAGGTTAGCTCTCGAAGCAGCGCTAAGACGTTCCCTCAGGATGAATGTCCGAAATATCGAAGACACAGACGATGAAGAAGGTAAACATATATATTATTTAGACAAAATCTCTTTAAACACTTTTTTTTTTAAAAAATAGATTTGTTTTTATTTTGTTGTTTATTTTTTTTTTTAAAAAGTAACAGTTTTACATTGTCACCCTTACCACCACTCTTTCACCTAAGAAATAATTATCTCTATATACACTTCTGTAATCCTCAGTGGGTAATCACATAACAATGATTTTAAGGATGATTGTTATAGTTTTCCATGCGCACCAACTCCGCGCACAAAGGGAAGTAATTTTGTTGAGACCTGCCAGTTTTATGAAACTTTCCAGTATTTAAGTTTAATGTATGTTCATGCAATATCAGAAATAAAAATCACATGTTACCATACAGATTTTTCGGTATTACCTCCTTATAAATATACCCGTCCTTGAAAGTGGGCGATATAATGTAGATTTAACAAGCAATGTAAAAAAATAATTAAAATTGTTTACATCTAGTATGTAATTAAAACTTTACATATATGCATGAATATAATATCAATTGTCATGGAAATGGCTATTATAAACTTGAATTGAACTGTTTAGGGTTTTTTTTAAAACAAAATCATTTCGGCAGAGTGTCAATTGTTTTTCAATTTTGTAATAGTAATATAGCGTATTTTTTAAAAAATATTTTGATATAATTTATGTGTAAATTTTGCTTAAAACCTCACAAAATACTCTCTGATTCCTATTTTAATGAAAATCAAATAAAAAATACATTTACCGCGTATTTTGAGGAAAAAATAGCTCTTAAATTATGCCATTGTTAAATAAACTGCATTTGCAAAATTAAGGTTTTTATACTAATTGAGCATATTTGTATTATATACAAATTATTATATTTCATATTCAGGTTAAATTGCTATAAACAATTATTCTATACCAGTGTGAATATTTCATATATTGAACACAATCTAAACTATATCGATGTGAGATAGAAGATAAAGTATAAAAAAGTAAGTGCAAGCATTAAAAGTAACTTGTGCATTGGTACAGAAAGACATATATCGATGTGATAAAGTATAAAAAAGTAAGTGCAAGCAACAAAAGTAACTTACGCATTGGTACAGAAAGACGTATATCGATGTGAGATAGAAGATGAAGTATAAAACAAGTAAGTGCAAGCATTAAAAGTAACTTGCGCATTGGTACAGAAAGACATATATCAATGTGAGATAGAAGATATAGTATAAAACAAGTAAGTGCAAGCATTAAAAGTAACTTGCGCATTGGTACAGAAAGACATATATCAATGTGAGATAGAAGATCAAGTATAAAACAAGTAAGTGCAAGCATTAAAGGTAACTTGCGCATTGGTACAGAAATACATATATCAATGTGAGATAGAAGATAAAGTATAAAACAAGTAAGTGCAAGCATTAAAAGTATCTTGCGCATTGTTACAGAAAGACATATATCGATGTGAAATAGAAGATAAAGTATAAAACAAGTAAGTGCAAGCATTAAAAGTATCTTGCGCATTGGTACAAAAATACATATATCAATGTGAGATAGAAGATAAAGTATAAAACAAGTAAGTGCAAGCATTAAAGGTAACTTGCGCATTGGTACAGAAAGACATATATCGATGTGAAATAGAAGATGAAGTATAAAACAAGTAAGTGCAAGCATTAAAAGTATCTTGCGCATTGGTACAGAAATACATATATCAATGTGAGATAGAGGATAAAGTATAAAACAAGTAAATGCAAGCATTAAAAGTATCTTGCGCATTGGTACAGAAAGACATATATCGATGTGAAATAGAAGATAAAGTATAAAACAAGTAAGTGCAAGCATTAAAAGTATCTTGCGCATTGGTACAGAAATACATATATCAATGTGAGATAGAAGATAAAGTATAAAACAAGTAAGTGCAAGCATTAAAAGTAACTTGCGCATTGGTACAGAAAGACATATATCAATGTGAGATAGAAGATAAAGTATAAAACAAGTAAGTGCAAGCATTAAAAGTAACTTGCGCATTGGTACATCAATACATATATCAATGTGAGATAGAAGATAAAGTATAAAACAAGTAAGTTCAAGCATTAAAAGTATCTTGCGCATTGGTACAGAAAGACATATATCGATGTGAAATAGAAGATAAAGTATAAAACAAGTAAGTGCAAGCATTAAAAGTATCTTGCGCATTGGTACAGAAATACATATATCAATGTGAGATAGAAGATAAAGTATAAAACAAGTAAGTGCAAGCATTAAAAGTATCTTGCGCATTGGTACAGAAAGACATATATCAATGTGAGATAGAGGATAAAGTATAAAACAAGTAAATGCAAGCATTAAAAGTAACTTGCGCATTGTTACAGAAAAACATATATCAAATTGAGATAGAAGATAAAGTATAAAACAAGTAAGTGCAAGCATTAAAAGTAACTTGCGCATTGTTACAGAAAGACATATATCAAATTGAGATAGAAGATAAAGTATAAAACAAGTAAGTGCAAGCATTAAAAGTAACTTGCGCATTGTTACAGAAAGACATATATCAAATTGAGATAGAAGATAAAGTATAAAACAAGTAAGTGCAAGCATTAAAAGTAACTTGCGCATTGGTACAGAAAGACATATATCGATGTGAGATAGAAGATGAAGTATAAAACAAGTAAGTGCAAGCATTAAAAGTAACTTGCGCATTGTTACAGAAAGACATATATTAAATTGAGATAGAAGATAAAGTATAAAACAAGTAAGTGCAAGCATTAAAAGTAACTTGCGCATTGGTACAGAAAGACATATATCAATGTGAGATAGAGGATAAAGTATAAAACAAGTAAATGCAAGCATTAAAAGTAACTTGCGCATTGTTACAGAAAAACATATATCAAATTGAGATAGAAGATAAAGTATAAAACAAGTAAGTGCAAGCATTAAAAGTAACTTGCGCATTGTTACAGAAAGACATATATCAAATTGAGATAGAAGATAAAGTATAAAACAAGTAAGTGCAAGCATTAAAAGTAACTTGCGCATTGTTACAGAAAGACATATATCAAATTGAGATAGAAGATAAAGTATAAAACAAGTAAGTGCAAGCATTAAAAGTAACTTGCGCATTGGTACAGAAAGACATATATCGATGTGAGATAGAAGATGAAGTATAAAACAAGTAAGTGCAAGCATTAAAAGTAACTAGGCATTGGTACAGAAAGACATATATCGATGTGAGATAGAAGATGAAGTATAAAACAAGTAAGTGCAAGCATTAAAAGTAACTTGCGCATTGGTACAGAAAGACATATATCGATGTGAGATAGAAGATGAAGTATAAAACAAGTAAGTACAAGCATTTAAAGTAACTTGCGCATTGGTACAGAAAGACATATATCGATGTGAGACAGAAGATGAAGTATAAAACAAGTAAGTGCAAGCATTAAAAGTAACTTGCGCATTGGTACAGAAAGACATATATCGATGTGAAATAGAAGATGAAGTTTAAAACAAGTAAGTGCAAGCATTAAAAGTAACTTGCGCATTGGTACAGAAAGACATATATCGATGTGAGATAGAAGATGAAGTATAAAACAAGTAAGTGCAAGCATTAAAAGTAACTTGCGCATTGTTACAGAAAGACATATATCAAATTGAGATAGAAGATAAAGTATAAAACAAGTAAGTGCAAGCATTAAAAGTAACTTGCGCATTGGTACAGAAAGACATATATCAATGTGAGATAGAGGATAAAGTATAAAACAAGTAAATGCAAGCATTAAAAGTAACTTGCGCATTGTTACAGAAAAACATATATCAAATTGAGATAGAAGATAAAGTATAAAACAAGCAAGTGTAAGCATTAAAAGTAACTTGCGCATTGTTACAGAAAGACATATATCAAATTGAGATAGAAGATAAAGTATAAAACAAGTAAGTGCAAGCATTAAAAGTAACTTGCGCATTGTTACAGAAAGACATATATCAAATTGAGATAGAAGATAAAGTATAAAACAAGTAAGTGCAAGCATTAAAAGTAACTTGCGCATTGGTACAGAAAGACATATATCGATGTGAGATAGAAGATGAAGTATAAAACAAGTAAGTGCAAGCATTAAAAGTAACTAGGCATTGGTACAGAAAGACATATATCGATGTGAGATAGAAGATGAAGTATAAAACAAGTAAGTGCAAGCATTAAAAGTAACTTGCGCATTGGTACAGAAAGACATATATCGATGTGAGATAGAAGATGAAGTATAAAACAAGTAAGTACAAGCATTTAAAGTAACTTGCGCATTGGTACAGAAAGACATATATCGATGTGAGACAGAAGATGAAGTATAAAACAAGTAAGTGCAAGCATTAAAAGTAACTTGCGCATTGGTACAGAAAGACATATATCGATGTGAAATAGAAGATGAAGTTTAAAACAAGTAAGTGCAAGCATTAAAAGTAACTTGCGCATTGGTACAGAAAGACATATATCGATGTGAGATAGAAGATGAAGTATAAAACAAGTAAGTGCAAGCATTAAAAGTAACTTGCGCATTGGTACAGAAAGACATATATCGATGTATATCGATATGAGATAGAAGATGAAGTATAAAACAAGTAAGTGCAAGCATTAAAGGTAACTTGTGCATTGGTACAGAAAGAAATATATCGATGTGAGATAGAAGATGAAGTATATACAAGTAAGTGCAAGCATTAAAAGTAACTTGCGCATTGTTACAGAAATACATATATCGATGTGAGATAGAAGATGAAATATAAACCTAGTAAATGCAAGCATTAAAAGTAACTTGCACATTGGTAGGGACAGACATATATTGATGTGAAATAAATAGAAGATAAAGTGATGAGTTCCTTTACAACATTGTCGACATGACTAAGTATGCCAAGAGAGAGTATTAGTAGTTTTAAATGCCGACTAAAGTTAAAACTTTCATCTCTGATATGTATTAATGCAGGACTTTTTGGTCAGCTTTTTAAAGAAATATACATTACTTTGATGGTGTGTTAAGTTCAACGTATCACCTTCTGATTCAAAAACTATTTCATGGTAGTTGCGTATAAGAAAAATATAATTGTTGAAAGTTTAACCTGCTCGCAATGAAAATCCACTGACTCTGCATAGAAAATAATGGTTAATCGCTCTTATCCAATACAAATGTAGGATTGGCAATACATAAATAAAGTAATGTGTTTGATTCAGTCTGGTTTTGGATTTTGATGCAGATGGCACCATGTCAGTGTGTCATACGTAAACGATATTGTAAGACAGACACTTCAAGATATGGTTCATAGTTAACTATTGATATTATGCATACTCTGAACTTTCCATGTTTTAGGTCCTGCTGTTAAAACAGATGCTATAAAGGTTAAGAAAATTAAAATGAATATCGAGAGCAATACAAAGGCTCACCACACTGACGAGTTCGATATCACCGATGTCAAAAATGAAAAGCCGTCTCTGGTCGTAAGACGCGGACAACCGTTTGATCTCAGTGTCGTTTTCAACCGAGTATACGACGAAACAAAAGACGACCTCCGAATTGTATTTATGTTTGGTATGTATATAATGAATGACAACTTAATAATTGTATTTACATATTGTGTGTTCAATTTTATTTAAAATAGCATGATGTTTTCAGTCAAATATATATAAAACATAGTATAATGTGTGCTTTACATAACACATATGCATGTTTTCGCATAAATAAGATGGTGCGTGCGTGCGTGCGTGCGTGCGTGCGTGCTTGCGTGCGTGCTTGCGTGCGTGCGTGCGTGCGTGCGTGCGTGCGTGCGTGCGTGCGTGCGTGCGTGCGTGCGTGCGTGCGTGCGTGCGTGCGTGCGTGCGTGCGTGCGTGCGTGCGTTGGAGCGGGGACTTGATAAACAATCAGGTTGGGAGGATCCGTAACCAAAGATTAATCTCTCAAGTGGCGATCGACGACCGTTCCTGGGAAAAAATCGTTGTCACATATTATGAATGTTTTTAACGATCTTAGTTAAAAAAAATGGCACACCTCCTGGTGGACAAATATATTCTGGTAAATAGAGTAGTATAAACTTTGTATCAATGTTAACTATATATAAGTGAAACATATAATTCGGTATTTCGGGTATTTAAGATAGTTTAACAGAATACATTGCCTCCGAGATGGATTAGATTGTCATTCAGAATAGAATGTATATTGTTTAAGTATGACCTTTCTTTTCCACTATAGAGTATATATTAATATCCATTTAATACTTTATTTTAGATATCGTTTATTGCATACAGGGTGTTTATTTCAGGTGACACACCCAACCCTTCAAAGGGTACACGTGTTGGATTTATGCTTTCTGCTAAAGACATACCTAAAGAGTGGGGCGGGTTTATCAAGAAGGCAGACGGAGACACCTTACATCTGCAGATTATGACACCGCCTAACATTCCTATTGGAAAATGGACACTTTCGATAGATGTCAAGACAGATGCCAGTACAGAAAGTTACTTAGAGCCGAATCCAATATACATGCTTTTCAACCCATGGTGTAAAGGTAAATACGAACATATTGTTGAACTGTTAGTAACTGTTGAGACGATCATTAAGAAGCACGATACGCAGCCAATCATATAAGAGCTTACATACATCGCAGCCAATTATATAAGAGCTAACAAAACGCAGCCAATTATATAAGAGCTAACAAAACGCAGCCAATTATATAAGAGCTAATATACTCAGTTTTAATCAGTTTGTTTCATAAAGTGGGTAACTAAATATACAATATCTATCACAACTTCAATTAATGGCTGAAGCCGTATCATATTTATTATTCTTCATTATAAATACAAAAGTCTAATAATAGTAAAACACTTATTTAAAAAACGAGTCAACATTAAACAGTCGACACATGGCATGGCATGTGAGACTGCTTTAATGATATTCAGTTATAACTGTTTGAAACATTTAAATTTTAAATCGCAGATGAAAAACATACACGGATATGAGAACTGAGAATGTGTTTTTTCTGTAGCATACACCATTTTTGACTTAGCCGTTCTTCTGAAGAAAACTTTACAATATTCTCCCTTTTGGATTGTAACTGGTCCCTTGTGAATATTAAATCCCCTTTAAGTTTTTGACCCAGCAACTTTTGTAACTAAACAATATTAAAGATGAATTAAATTAAATATAGAATTTACGCTTTCCAAAATTATTCCAATGTAAAAATCAAAGTCCCTTAACTGGGTTCAAAAGAACCCTATCTCATGTTTTTTTGAAAAGCTGAGTCAGTCGGTAAAGCTCCTGACTATAAATCCAGGGGTCTTGAGTTTGAATCTTTACACGGTCGACGTCTCCGTGATTATTGAGTAACGACAGTTGATTAAAGTGGGAAAGTTGTCAATGACTTGCGATGAATGTGCCGTATTGTGCTCATAAAATTAGCGAATCGGGATGGTAAATTATAATTAAAGGACCCAGTCTCAATTGTTATGACCAAGTAAAACTCCAGATCACAAAGTGATGAAATCATTTCTAAAATAGATGATAAAAAGAGAATTTAAAGTTTGCCCATAGTATTCGTATTTGCGCCAATATGATATCCCCTCATGACCTCACCCCACCCCATACACACCCCATTTGAACAAACCTGACACCCCTACTCACACGGGTCACTTAAACCAAATATGAACGAATTTGGCAGGTCGCTGTTTGAGAAGAAGAGCACAGTCTCAACCGTTAGGGCCAAGTAATGTTCCTTACCTCAAGATTGTGACGTAATAAGAAAACTATAATAAGAAAGAGAATTTTTTGTTTTCTCATAATATTCACATGTAGAAATAAAAATCCCAATATTAGGTCATATAAGACCATAATGAGACCATATCTTCTTTATTTTAATAAACATGAAACCCTTATTCTCAAAAATCACTTAAACCAAATGTGAAAAAAATGTGATCGTCAGTTCTTGAGAGGAAAATATTTGATAGAAACCTGCTGACCCTAAACATTAAATGATACAGACCCAACTGTAATTACCAATCAATACTCCAGAAACCAAGATACTTGAAATAGCCCCTGAAAAAAGATTAGAAATCGAGTTGAACAAATTTGAAACCCCTACTCACTGGGATCGTTTCACCAATTATCAAATAGGAGGCTGGTCAAGTCTTTAGAAGAAGATTTTTAAAATAAAATAGTCCTATGATGAACTGACAAATATTTCGGGCAGAGCCATTTTATTCCAAAGGTTATACCATTAACAAACATGATATTAAACCATCCCATCATAGTTCTAGAACTTGCATTTTTGTTGGTGATTTATCTTTTAGTTTTGAGATATAGTACTGATTTACCCATGGGCGGAGTCAAATTCGACCCAGGTGTCATGGTTTAAACAATCTTGAGAAGGCGTGTTGTAAGAATGCTTTATACACACATTTGTGAAAATGTATTGAGCGGTTTCGGAGAGAAAACGTTTGAAGCAAACAGACGGACGAATGACAGTCAACGGTGAGCTAAATAATTAAAAGAGGAAAATTTTAAACGCCAGTAGCTTCGCGGCACCGACCATGTATATGTGGGATAATGTTCCCCGCCTTTGTCGATTATTGCCATTTTTATGTTTACTATCTTATACATTAAAAACACTGAAAAGTCCTGTTTCAGTTCCTGTTGACCTATGTTTTATTATTGTTTTTGTAAAGATTTGAGGCTTGGTTGTTCAGAGTTAAATTACTGTGTTATTTGTAATGGTAAGGCATCTGCATTATAACATATAATGATGATTTTCTAGCTGCACGTGTAGCTATTATTGGTCCTTTTCTCTTATTGTCAATATTCATCAGCTGAAGAAACCTAGTGTTGTCACTGAAATAAAGGTCTGAGATATTGAAGTATTTTGATAATAAAACAGACACAGGAATCTACAGAAAACAAACCTTGTCATCATCATATATAATAAAGAGAGAGAGAGAGAGAGAGAGAGAGATTTTGTATATAATGTGTGTATTAATGCTTCATTTGATAACACTCGTATATACATTTACATGTCATTAAGTCCTGCAATTGTAACAAATAATTAATAATAAGCGCAGAATTATTAAGTACATATAGGATATTATTTTTTGTGACACTTCTAAAGTTTAAAGTTATTAAATGCACATACATTGGTTTTATTTATCTTGAATCATTACGATCATATGGAAACGTTTGTAAGATGATTTATAACGACACTTGCATACCAGTGATAACTGTGTTAGACGTACGATATAATCATGCTATACATCTGTCACACCAATTAAGTTTATACTGTTCCACATATAGCTAAATGCACTTTTTGAACACTAAACACATTGCCAATGGTTCTAAAAGTGCCTTGTTTTTATAGATTGCCCTCTGATGGTCCAAATATGCAGAAAATATCATAGGATTGACCAGATTGTTTTATTCACAATTTCGATGATTTGATGACACCCCTTCATTTTGACAATTCTGTCCATCTGTTGCTGTGTGTCATTACGCATCTTTAAACTGTTATACCTGCATCCATTAGTACCCACTGTCAGCAAAACTAAGCAGAACTCATGAAAGTGTTCCAATGCTCTCATAAGAAATATAACTATTCAAACTTATTAAAAAAAAATGCCCAACCGATTTACACAGCTCTAATATCTTGGGCGCAATTCCGTCACTAAGTCGTTTACATATTATGCCTATTACAGCGTAATAAACTAGGGGACCATATACGTAGACTCTGATGTCAACAGGTTTAGACACCGTCATATGGACGTGGCACACAGGCGATAATTATGTATAACTCAATATCAAATATATGTAAATAGAATAAAACTTTACAAGTGTGATGTGACAACATTTACTTAAATACAATTATTACCATACTTGTTTGGAGTACAGATATGTGTAAACAGATATCATCCAGTTTGATGATATATTTATAATGACAGAGAATCTATTCGCTTACGCGCGCACATAAATCGAACAGACAATTCATTTTTAAAACAACTATAGATAAGATATGATTATGATACATTTACATCACAGCGTACATATACGTATGTATATCGTATGAATCAGTGAATGTACTCGAGATGTCCATTAGTTGTGTGTAGAAACACTTGCTTAGTCCCGTTGGATGGAGACGAATAACTGTGTTCAGTCAGAAAAGTACAGTTTTCGTTATTTGCGCGTCTCATTTTTAACAAATACGGTTATGATAAATATAAACAATGTTTACGGGTGAGCACATCCGTTCGATGCGTGTTAACTCTCAGCATTTATGCTTCACTGACAAAGTGCTTTTTACACTGTTTGTAAACAACATTACTTCTGCAGTAAGACGGTCTCGTGTTTTATTTTGTTTTATTTTTTATGTCCAACGTTTTCTGATCGGCTCCAATAAGAAGACGACACATTTAAAATTTCAATCTCAAATATGAATTTAATCTTTTTTCTGGTTAATATAGCATTTAATCTTATTTCATCCTAATTCACATCCAAACTGTATTACAGATGACCAAGTGTATATGCCGGAGGAACATTTGAATAAAGAATACGTCTTAAATGAAAACGGGAAAATCTTCGTGGGAAGTGAAAACAGCATAAGCGGTAGGAAGTGGCATTTTGGACAGGTAAGCTTACTTGAATAATATATTGTAAATCTGTAATGTGCTTGAATGTTCAAACACTATACTTATACAATGTAAATAGCTGTTGGATGTTCACATAGCATACTGATCATTACATGTTAAAGTCCATTTGTTGAAGCTTATTTACTGAGGCATCAGCTCTAAATGCAACGACAACTATAAGTCCAATATTTTTAGCATAACATATTTAACACTGATTATTTCAATGCTAGCATATACATAAAGCTTTTTTTGTCCAGAAACATGTATTTATTTCTGCTTCATTAATGCGGGTTTTACGGTCAGAATGTCGTCGATTAAATTGTGTCCTGCTCTAAATGCAACGACAACTATAAGTCCGATATTTTTAGCATAACATATTTATCACTGATTATTTGAATGCTAGCATATGCATAAAGCTATTTTTGTCCAGAAACATGTGTTCATTTGCGGGTTTTACGGTCAGAATGTCGTCGATTAAATCGTGTCCTGCTCTAAATGCAACAACAACTATCCTAAGTCCGATAGTTTCCGAGCAAGTTGGCCGGAATGAATGCGCAGACACCTACACAATATCAAGGACAAGACTATCGGCACGACCGTCGTGTCGATAATTTTCCTTTTAAGTTCGACGGAAATCTTTTTATTTACACTATCACATGAGTGAGGAGAAATACCGAATTGAGGGAATTAAATTTAGACAAGATAGGAAAGGAGTAAACAAAAGGAGCATAGCCAAGAACTGACAATACATACAACCAAATCATCAAAAGACAACATAATATAATAAAACATGTAGACAAGACAATGCCAAGGAGGCTGCCATATGAAGACATCAGAATAACACGAATTATCCAAGGCTTAACAAGGATTTTAGGCATACATCACTGGTTAAGCTTTATTAAGAGCAATAACTATTTGGTAAATTGTACAGCTACAGTTAGGTTTTTATTGGAAACAAATTATGGAAATACAACAACATGGCTTCTAAAACATATGCAAGCTTTTATTCAGAACATACTTTATGAATACAGCAAAATAACTAAATCACAAGCATCATGTAAACTTTTTAAAATATATAGTTTTATTTCCATGGAAACAATTAGGTTGTGTGGGCAGCAATTTTAGTACCTGTATATGTAAAAAAATCTGATAAGTGCATTATATAACAAGTTTCGAAAGTTATTCAGATGCCTATGAAAAATCCATTAAATGAGTGACGAATTTTATGTCCCCCTAAAACATGTCCAAATTACTTTAGGACCAACTTGTTACCATCCAAATGAAAACTCGATCCAACCTCGAGAGAAGAAGAGAGTAGAGGTAGAAAACACTGTAATAAAATAAAGGAAACATTACATAACAAGAAACTGCATTCTGTCTCCCTTTCTTTCTCCCTTTCTCTCATCTTCTCTATTTAACTCTCTCCTTTCTCTCTTTTATTCATATTTATCACATATCAGCCATTGTCCGCTACGTGAGGCAATCATTACGTATAGTGTATAACCTTGAATGTTTTTGATTAGATGCCGATTCACCCGACATTCACATATTTATACAACTTCAGAATTTTATTAAACTCGTCCAAGAAAAGTTTTTATAACAGTGCTTGGCGAGGATAATAAGTATTGTTGTTTAATAAATGAATAGCTTTCCTGCTGGACTGATCGCAACTCCCTACCTACCATCCTTCGAGATGGATTTACGGGATGCCATGAAGTAATCATCCTAGAACTCAGGTTTTAACCTGTATATATGGTATTTTAACTAAGCAGGATTGGTTCTCAACGCCACATGTACATACATTCAATTTAGAAATACTCAGTCTTTGATCAATAGATTACTTGGAAGAAGAAGAGAAGAAATGTATAGTCGAATCGATAAATGTGTTTTTAGTTAAAAATATGTTTAAGCCAGACTATAGTGATTTGGCCTATGAAGGGGGTTTGCATTTATGTCCTTTTGTAAGTTGCTAACTTGATTTTTTTATCTGTACGTGTTTTTTTTCCCCTAAACGTTTAATACAATTCTGAATGAAATGACGAGTGTCTAATCCTATGAATCTTAACCTTATCTTGAAAAGGCTGGAAAATGCCCCAAAATATACTTACACCCATTGACTTTCTGTCGTAACTTACTTCCCTTGTCGAACACCAGTCCTGCCAATAAGAAACAATATCGGCAATACCGTCGTGCAGGTACACTTACAAAATACATAATTTATGATGTAACAGCATTCATATGATGTAAGTGTCAGTTATTGGAGTGTACTCGAATGTTCAAACAGCATACATGTCATGTAAGTGTCAGGTTATTAGAGCGTCCGCGAATGTTCGCACATCATACATTTGATGTAATTGAGAGTTTTTTTAGTGTACTCGAATGTTCACACAACATACATCTGATGTAAGTGTCAGTTTATTGGAGTGTACTCGAATGTTCACACAACATACAAATTGCTGTAAGTGTAACTTAATTGGATCGTACTCGAATGTTCACACAGCATACATATGATGTAAGTGTCATTTTATTGGAGCGTAGTCGAATGTTCACACAACATACATATGATGTTAGTGTTAGTTTATAGGAGCGTAATCAAATGTTGTCACAGAGTACATACGATGTAAGCGTCAGTTTACTGGAACGTTATCGAATGTTCACACAACATACATATGCTGTAAGTGTCAGTTTATTGGAGCGTAGTCGAATGTTCACACAACATACATAAGGCTGTAAGTGTCAATCTATTGGAGCGTAATCAAATGTTCACACAGCGTAAATATAATGTTAGTGTCAGTTTATTAGAGCATAGTCGAATGTTCACATAGCATACATATGATGTAAGTGTCAATCTATTGGAGCGTAATCGAATGTTCACAAAGCATATATATAATGTTAGTGTCAGTTTATTAGAGCGTAGTCGAATGTTTACATAGCATACATATGATGTTAGTGTCAGTTTATTGGAGCGTAGTCGAATGTTCACACAACATACATAATGCTGTAAGTGTCAATCTATTGGAGTGTTATCAAATGTTCACACAGCGTAACTATAATGTTAGTGTCAGTTTATTAGAGCGTAGTGGAATGTTCACATAGCATACATATGCTGTAAGTGTCAATCTATTGGAGTGTAATCGAATGTTCACATAGCATATATATGATTTTAGTGTCAGTCTATTAGAGCGTAGTCGAATGTTCACACAGCATATATATGATGTAAGTGTCAATCTATTGGAGCGTAGTCGAATGTTCACATAGCATATATATGATGTTAGTGTCAGTTTATTGGAGCGTAGTCGAATGTTCACATAGCATATATATGATGTTAGTGTCAGTTTATTAGAGCGTAGTCGAATGTTCACATAGCATACATATGATGTAAGTGTCAATCTATTGGAGCGTAATCGAATGTTCACACAACATACATATGCTGTAAGTGTCAGTTTATCAGAGCGTAATCGAATGTTCACAAAGCATACATATGGTGTAAGTGTCAGTTTATTGGAGCATAGTCAAATGTTCACAAAGCATACATATGATGTAAGTGTCAATCTATTGGAGCGTAATTGAATGTTCAAACAGCGTACATATGATGCTAGTGTCAGTTTATTGGAGCGTAATCGAATGTTCACAAAGCATATATATGATGTAAGTGTCAGTTTATTGGAACGTAGTCGAATGTTCACAAAGCATATATATGATGAAGTGTCAGTTTATCGAAGCGTAATCGAATGTTCACAAAGCATATATATGATGTTAGTGTCAGTTTATTAGAGCGTAGTCGAATGTTCACATAGCATACATATGATGTAAGTGTCAATCTATTGGAGCATAATCGAATGTTCACACAACATACATATGATGTAAGTGTCAGTTTATTGGAGCGTAATCGAATGTTCACAAAGCATACATATGATGTAAGTGTCAGTTTATTGGAGCGTAGTCGAATGTTCACATAGCATACATATGATGTAAGTGTCAATCTATTGGAGCGTAGTCGAATGTTCACATAGCATATATATGATGTAAGTGTCAATCTATTGGAGCATAATCGAATGTTCACAAAGCAAACATATGATGTAAGTGTCAATCTATTGGAGCGTAATCGAATGTTCACAAAGCATACATATGATGTAAGTGTCAGTTTATTGAAGCGTAATCGAATGTTCACAAAGCATATATATAATGTTAGTGTCAGTTTATTAGAGCGTAGTCGAATGTTCACATAGCATACATATGATGTAAGTGTCAATCTATTGGAGCATAATCGAATGTTCACAAAGCATATATATAATGTTAGTGTCAGTTTATTAGAGCGTAGTCGAATGTTCACATAGCATACATATGATGTAAGTGTCAATTTATTGGAGCGTAATCAAATGTTCACACAACGTACATATGATGTAAGTGTCAGTTTATTGGAGTGTAGTCGAATGTTCACATAGCATACATATGTTGTAAGTGTCAATCTATTGGAGCATAATCGAATGTTCACACAACATACATATGCTGTAAGTGTCAGTTTATCAGAGCGTAATCGAATGTTCACAAAGCATACATATGGTGTAAGTGTCAGTTTATTGGAGCATAGTCGAATGTTCACAAAGCATACATATGATGTAAGTGTCAATCTATTGGAGCGTAATTGAATGTTCAAACAGCGTACATATGATGCTAGTGTCAGTTTATTGGAGCGTAATCGAATGTTCACAAAGCATATATATGATGTAAGTGTCAGTTTATTGGAACGTAGTCGAATGTTCACAAAGCATATATATGATGAAGTGTCAGTTTATCGAAGCGTAATCGAATGTTCACAAAGCATATATATGATGTTAGTGTCAGTTTATTAGAGCGTAGTCGAATGTTCACATAGCATACATATGATGTAAGTGTCAATCTATTGGAGCATAATCGAATGTTCACACAACATACATATGATGTAAGTGTCAGTTTATTGGAGCGTAATCGAATGTTCACAAAGCATACATATGATGTAAGTGTCAGTTTATTGGAGCGTAGTCGAATGTTCACATAGCATACATATGATGTAAGTGTCAATCTATTGGAGCGTAGTCGAATGTTCACATAGCATATATATGATGTAAGTGTCAATCTATTGGAGCATAATCGAATGTTCACAAAGCAAACATATGATGTAAGTGTCAATCTATTGGAGCGTAATCGAATGTTCACAAAGCATACATATGATGTAAGTGTCAGTTTATTGAAGCGTAATCGAATGTTCACAAAGCATATATATAATGTTAGTGTCAGTTTATTAGAGCGTAGTCGAATGTTCACATAGCATACATATGATGTAAGTGTCAATCTATTGGAGCATAATCGAATGTTCACAAAGCATATATATAATGTTAGTGTCAGTTTATTAGAGCGTAGTCGAATGTTCACATAGCATACATATGATGTAAGTGTCAATTTATTGGAGCGTAATCAAATGTTCACACAACGTACATATGATGTAAGTGTCAGTTTATTGGAGTGTAGTCGAATGTTCACATAGCATACATATGTTGTAAGTGTCAATCTATTGGAGCATAATCGAATGTTCACACAACATACATATGCTGTAAGTGTCAGTTTATCAGAGCGTAATCGAATGTTCACAAAGCATACATATGGTGTAAGTGTCAGTTTATTGGAGCATAGTCGAATGTTCACAAAGCATACATATGATGTAAGTGTCAATCTATTGGAGCGTAATTGAATGTTCAAACAACATACATATGATATAAGTGTCAGTTTATCGGAGTGTAATCAAATGTTCACACAACATACATATGATGAAATTGTGAGTTTATCGGAGCGTAATCGAATGTTCACACAACATACATATGATAAAATTGTGAGTTTATCGGAGCGTAATCGAATGTTCACAAAGCATACATATGATTTGCGTGTCAGTTTATCAGAGCGTAATCGAATATTCACACAAAATACAAATGATGTGCGGATCAGTTTATTGGAGCGTAATCGAATGTTCACACAGCATATACATGATGTAAGTGTCCGTTTATTGGAACGTAGTCGAATGTTCACACAACATACATATGATGTAAGTGTCAGTTTATCGGAGCATAATCGAATGTTCACTAAGCATACATATGATGTTAGTGTCAGTTTTATGGAGCGTAATCGAATGTTTACTTTACATACATATGATGTAATTGTCAGTTTATTGAAGCGTAATCGAATGTTCACACAACATACATATGATATGCGTATCAGCTATTGGGGCGAAATCGAATGTTCACACAGCATATATATGATGTAATTTTCAGTTTATTGGAGCGTAATCGAATGTTCACACAAAATACATAGTATGTTATTGTCAGTTTATTAGAGTGTAATCGAATAATCACTAAGCATACATATGATGTTAGTGTCAGTTTATTGGAGCGAAATCGAATGTTACACAGCATATATATGATGTAATTGTCAGTTTATTTGAGCGTAATCGAATGTTCACACAAAAAACATATGATGTGCGTATCAGTTTTTTGGAGAGTAATCGAAAGTTCACTAAGCATACATATGATGTAAGTGTCAGTTTATTGGAGCGTAATCCAATATTCACAAAAAGAATACATATGATGTACGTATCAGTTTATTGGAGCGTAATCGAATGTTTACACAGCATATATATGATGTTATTGTCAGTTTATCGGAGCATAATCGAACGTTCACACAACAAACATTATGATGTAAGTGTCAGTTTATTGAAGCGTAATCGAATGTTCACACAGCTTACATATTGTGTGCGTGTTAGTTAATTGGAGCGTAATCGAATATTCACACAACATACATATGATGTAATTGTCAGTTATTGGAGCGTAATTAAATGTTTACACAACATACACATGATCTCATTGTCAGTTTATTGGAATGTACTCAAATGTTCACAGAACATACATATGATGTGCGTATCAATTTATTGGAGCGTTATCGAATGTTCACACAACATAAATATGATATAAATGTCAATTTATTGAAGTGTACTCGAATATTCAGACAACATACATTATGATGTAAGTCTCACATTATTGGAGAGTAATCGAATATTCACATAGCATAGCTTTGATGTAAGTGTCACATTATTGGAGAGTAGTCGAGTATTAACATGGTATACCTTTGATGTAAGTGTCACATTATTGGAGAGTACTCGAATGCTCACATAGCATGCCTATGATGTTAGTGTCACATTATTGGAGAGTAATCGAATGTCCATATAGTATACCTTTGATGTAAGTGTCAGGTTATTGGAGAGTACTCGAATGTTCACATAGTATACCTTTGATGTAAGTGTCAGGTTATTGGAGAGTAGTCGAATATTCATATAGTACTTATGATGTAAGTGTCACATTATTGGAGAGTACTCGTTCTCACAGCATACATAAAATAATTTAAATATAAGTATTATGTTACTACATTTCAGTTTGATGAAAAAGTGCTTGACTGTTGTTTATATCTCTTGGACCAATCCTCGTTGCAAGATCATGCAAAGGGCGACCCGGTAAAAGTATGCCGGCAACTGTCAGCAATGGTACTCTTAAAACATCAATTGATGTTGTTTATTAACAGTCTATGTTTACAACGGAGTTTTGGAAAAGAAATGAATGAAAGAGAAAATATAGATGTTTCCTACCCAAATACCCATCAGCTCAAAGTTTCAAACCGAATATGATTTGTTATTACCAACTATTGATTTCAAATGAGTCGTTCGGCATCCTTCAACAACTCCCGTTGGGAGCATATTCTTTAAGAATGGACCGGTTGTTCTTACCAAATACAACATTGAAACTCATAGTGTAGTCTTAGGAATGAGTATGTAGTTCTTGCCAGTTTTTATTTTCTTAGGTATTAAAATTGAAATGCACTACGTTATGCGTTTTCACGAGAATTATTTATTTACAAGCACATTGTATATATGAATACGTTGGTCCTGATTAACAGACACGTGTTCCTGAAATCATGATTCTCCCATAAAAAAATGACCCTGTCGTTAAACATGGGATAACTGTCCATCTCTGTAGAGTGATGGAACTACTCGAAATGGGTGTTTTGTTCATTTCACCGTTTTACCATGTTCATTATTGTGGCTATTATAAATATCCCTATGTGGTTCTATAGTGTCGTATCAGTAATGGAAACAATAGAACCATTGTAGCTATTGAATAATGGACAGAGATAGAAGAAATTATACAGTTCTGCATAAGTATAAACATCGTTCCTAACGCCTCCAGTTACTTATAGGCTAACATAAATTGCTTAGCACTCTTTGTGCTAAGTTTACATGAGTCTTTTTAATTTCAAGTTTTTCGTTTGGTGAAAGCTTATCAACTGAAACAAATATCCCTTTGCTCTCTTGAGTTTCAGAGTTTTCGAGTAGCTAAGCGCACTGTCGTTCCGACAGCTCATGCACTTTACAGTAGGCGACTGATTGAATATTGGACAGAGACAGAAGCAAACATCGTTCCTAGCGCTTCCAGTTAGTTATAGGCTAACATAAATTACTTTACAATATTTGTTTTAAGTTTACACGAGCCTTTTTAATTTCAGGTTTTTCATTTGATTATAGCTTAACAACTTAAACAAATCTTCCTTTACTCTCTTGAGTTTAGGGTTTTCGAGTAGCTAAGCACACTGTCCTTCCGATAGCTCGTTTTCAATCATATCGATAAAAACTACATTTTATTTCACAAAATTCAAACATGACAACAAATTTCCGAAATAGTATTAATTTTGTTATTTTGGCAGAGTGTTTCCTGTTTCTTACTATTTCTAACTAGCGACAAAATGAAAGGTTTATATACTGGGATATTGCATTATTAAATGTGTATAAAATAAGTATACGATCAATGTTCAAAACAAGATCATGTATCCAGTGAACAATTATTATCATTGTCATTTTATGATGAGAAGACTACTGTAAGTAAATGCCATTAATGCGTCAGAAAATAAATTATAATAACACAATTAAAAACAAGGAATACAGTCACTTCAGGAAGTTGTATCAAACAACATTATTGTAATGGTATATGTATGTGATATGCCTGGTTGATTACAAGAAAATTCATGAATATTTGATCATTTAAATCAGATGAACAATATGTTTGTCCATATCACAGGTCAACTCGTCAGATGATGACGGCGTGTTAACGGGAAACTGGAGTGGGAAATATCATGGAGGAAAATCCCCTGTCTCGTGGGCCGGAAGTGTTACTATATTACAACAGTATTATAAGGAAAAGAAGCCTGTGAAGTTTGGACAGTGTTGGGTGTTTTCCGGTGTATTGACAACAGGTGATAATTGGCATTTTGTACTGTATTTTACTATATTGTATTATAATCAAAGAACTTATAGTACTGAAACATGGGCAAACAATGGTCAAGTAGAATAAAATAATAAAGTCTGTGCCCAGAACATTATACAAGCATACTGTTGGAAAGTTATTTAGTAGAGGTTACTATTTACAAACGTTGTTTGTTGTATTGGTACAGGATAGTATTTAATTTTATTTGTTTAAATTGTTTAACTCTATCAATAATATTCCATTGTGCGGTCTCCAATATGATAGATATGGTATATACATCTTAAAGAAAGTTAAATCTCCAAGTATAATGTCATATTCTAAAGACAGTTCAATCTCCTGGATGATTACACTACTGTTTTTATGAAAAGGTCTCCGAGTTGAAGTATACATTTAAATGACAGTCAAGTTGAAACAAAACATATATCACAGAAAGCTAATGTTCTAATCTTCTTAATAGCAACAGTCTCCGTGATGATTGATATACGACATTGTGTCTCATTATCATTCGTCGCTCATCACTGATTCAAGTGGGAAAGTTATCAGTTACTTGCTGAGATGGGATGTGCTGGAGTACTGGTTAACCCCAGGAAATAGTGGTTAGGTTAACTGATCGTCTGTTAGCCCTCGATGGCATAAAATGACAATAAATATTCAATCAATCAATCAATTATCTTCTAAACGATATATAATTAAAGAGTTTAATCTCAAAGTTGAATTATGCATTTTAAAGAAAGTTTTGATGCTCAGCACAACGTTAGCCAAAAGTATATAAACTATGAATGTATTCATGTATAATGTTTTATTAAAACACGGTTCAATCTCTTAGTTGATTCATACAAATAATATTAAAAATAAACAAGAACGATTGCTAGATATGTGCAAAGATACACTTTCATATATGGCAAAATCATTTTTGTTTTGTCTTTTCAATCTATTTTTATAGGATAGTCGTTAATGGAGTACTGTAAAAAAAAAAAAAAAATATTGCTAATGAAATGAGTAAAATAAATTGTTTGCTGCCCGCGGGAATCGAACCCCGGTCGTCTGGGCGACAATATGCTTATTGAATATATGAATATGAATTTAATAAATACCTAATCAAATTTACACTAACAAAAAAATACAAAGTACCGAAAAATAGTTCCAGGCTAGCTTGACTAAATTAAAATAATCGACGATTTGGAACTCAACTGTGGAACTATTTCATGCGTTTAAATTGCCCCCGATACAAAATGGAACTATACACAAAATGTGTGCCAAATTAGAATGTCAACCAAAAATGTATCATTTTGTTTGTAAGTATAACGTTAATAATTTTTGTGTTTCCATTTCGCAATATACATAGTAATTCAGGGGAAATGGATCATAACAATGTATATCTTTGCAGTAACACGGTAAAAGCAATGTAAAAACACCTTCTTACATGCATTAGATACTCATCTATAATTAGACACTATGTCACCACCAGGTAGCACTCTCCGTCGAACTGACCTGTGTCTCATGTATTAGATGTTCATCTACAATTAGACACCATGTCACCACCAGGTAGCACTCTCCGGCGAACTGTCCAGTGTCTCATGTATTAAATGCTCAACTACAAATAGACACTATGCCACTACAAGGTAGCACTCACCGGAGAACTGTCATGTGTCTCATGTATTAGATGCTCATCTACAATTAGACACTATGTCACCATAAGGTAGCACTCTCCGGCGAACTGTTCTGTGTCTCATGTATTAAATGCTCATCTACAAATAGACACTATGTCACAACCAGGCAGCACTCTCCGGCGAACTGTCCTGCGTGTCATGAAGTAGATGCTCTTCTATAATTAGACACTATGTCACCACCAGGTAACACTCTCCGGCGAACTGTCCTTTGTCTCATGTATTAGATGTTCATCTATAATTAGACACTATATCACCACCAGGTAACACTCTCCGGCGAACTGACCTGTGCCTCATGTATTAGATGTTCATCTATTATTAGACACTATGTCACCACCAGGTAACACTCTCCGGCGAACTGACCTGTGCCTCATGTATTAGATGTTCATCTATTATTAGACACTATGTCACCACCAGGTAACACTCTACGGGGAACTGTCCTGTGTCTCATGTATTAGATGTTAATCTATAATTAGGCACTATGTCACCACCAGGTAGCACTGTCCGGCGAACTGTCATGTGTCTCATGTATTAGATGCTCATCTATAATTAGACACTATGTCACCACCAGGTAGCACTGTCCGGCGAACTGACCTTTGTCTCATGTATTAGATGTTCATCTATAATTAGACACTATATCACCACCAGGTAACACTCTCCGGCGAACTGACCTGTGCCTCATGTATTAGATGTTCATCTATTATTAGACACTATGTCACCACCAGGTAGCACTCTCCGGCGAACTGTTCTGTGTCTCATGTATTAAATGCTCATCTACAAATAGACACTATGTCACAACCAGGCAGCACTCTCCGGCGAACTGTCCTGCGTGTCATGAAGTAGATGCTCTTCTATAATTAGACACTATGTCACCACCAGGTAACACTCTCCGACGAACTGTCCTTTGTCTCATGTATTAGATGTTCATCTATAATTAGACACTATATCACCACCAGGTAACACTCTCCGGCGAACTGACCTGTGCCTCATGTATTAGATGTTCATCTATTATTAGACACTATGTCACCACCAGGTAACACTCTCCGGCGAACTGACCTGTGCCTCATGTATTAGATGTTCATCTATTATTAGACACTATGTCACCACCAGGTAACACTCTACGGGGAACTGTCCTGTGTCTCATGTATTAGATGTTAATCTATAATTAGGCACTATGTCACCACCAGGTAGCACTGTCCGGCGAACTGTCATGTGTCTCATGTATTAGATGCTCATCTATAATTAGACACTATGTCACCACCAGGTAGCACTGTCCGGCGAACTGACCTTTGTCTCATGTATTAGATGTTCATCTATAATTAGACACTATATCACCACCAGGTAACACTCTCCGGCGAACTGACCTGTGCCTCATGTATTAGATGTTCATCTATTATTAGACACTATGTCACCACCAGGTAACACTCTACGGGGAACTGTCCTGTGTCTCATGTATTAGATGTTAATCTATAATTAGGCACTATGTCACCACCAGGTAGCACTGTCCGGCGAACTGTCATGTGTCTCATGTATTAGATGCTCATCTATAATTAGACACTATGTCACCACCAGGTAGCACTGTCCGGCGAACTGACCTGTGTCTCATGTATTAGATGCTCATCTCTAATTAGACACCATCATGTGGCACTCTTCGGCGAACTGTCCTATATCTCATGTATAAGATGTTCATCTATAATTAGATACTATGTCACCACCAGGTAGCACTGTCCGGCGAACTGTCCTATGTCTCATGTATAAGATGCTCATCTATAATTAGACACTATTTCACCACCAGGTAGCACTGTCCGGCGAACTGACCTGTGTCTCATGTATTAGATGCTCATATTTAATTAGACACGTGTCACCATCAGGTAGCACTCTTCGGCGAACTGTCCTATGTCTCATATATCAGATGCTTATCTATAATTAGACACAATGCCACCACCAGGTAGCACTCTCCGGCGAACTGTCCTGTGTCTCATGTATTAGATGCTCAACTACAAATAGACACTATGCCACTACAAGGTAGCACTCTCCTGCGAACTGTACAGTGTCGCATGTATTAGATGCTCATCTATAATAAGACACTTTGTCACCGCCAGTAGCACTCTCCGGCGAACTGTACAGTGTCTCATGTATTAGATGCTCATCTATTATTAGACACTATGTCACCACCAGGTACATGTAGCACCCTCCGGCGAACTGACCTGTGTCTCATGTATTAGATGCTCATCTATAATTAGACACTGTCACCACCAGGTAGCACTCTCCGGCGAACTGTCCTTTGTCTAATGTATTAGATTGTCATCTATAATTAAACACTGTGTCACCACCAGGTAACACTCTACGGCGAACTGACCTGTGTCTCATGAATTAGATGCTCATCTATAATTAGTTACTTTGTCACCACCAGGTAACACTCTCCGACGAACTGTCCTGTGTCTCATGTATTAGATGCTCACCTATAATTAGACACTATGCCACCACCAGGTAGCACTCTCCGGCGAACTGACTTGTGCCTCATGTATTAGATGCTCATCTCTAATTAGACACTGTCACCACCAGGTAGCACTCTCCGGCGAACTGTCCTGTGTCTCATGTATTAGATGCTCATCTACAATAAGACACTATGTCACCATTGGGTAGCAGTCTCCGGCGAACTGTCATGTGTCTCATGTATTAGATGCTCATCTATAATTATACACTATGTCACCACCAGGTAGCACTGTCAGGCAAACTGTCATGTGTCTCATGTATTAGATGCTCATCTATAATTAGACACTATGTCACCACCAGGTAGCACTGTCCGGCGAACTGACCTTTGTCTTATGTACTAGATGCTCATCTATAATTAGACACAATGCCACCACCAGGTTGCACTCTCGGGCGAACTGACCTGTGTCTCATGTATTAGATGCTCATCTATAATTACACACTATGTCACCACCAGGTAGCACTGTCCGGTGAATTGTCCTATGTCTCATATACTAGATGCTCATCTATAATTAGACACTTTGTAACCACCAGGTAGCACTCTTCTGCGAACTGACCACGTCTCATGTATAAGATGCTCATCTATAATTAGACACTATGTCACTACCAGGTAGCACTCTCCGGCGAACTGACCTGTATCTCATGTATTAGATGCTCCTCTATTACTAGACATTTTGTCACCACCAGGTAGCACTCTCCTGCGAACTGTACAGTGGCGCATGTATTAGATGCTCATCTACAATAAGACACTTTGTCACCGCCAGTAGCACTCTCCGGCGAACTGTACAGGGTCTCATGTATTAGATGCTCATATATTATTAGACACTATGTCACCACCAGGTACATGTAGCACTCTTCAGCAAACTGACCTGTGTCTCATGTATTAGATGCTCATCTATATTTAGACACCATGTCACCACCAGGTAGCACTCTCCAGCGAACTGACCTGTGTCTTCTGTATTAGATTCTCATCTATAATTAGACACTATGTCACCACCAGGTAGCACCTGCCGTCAAACTGTCCTGTGTCTCATGTATTAGATGCTCATCTATAATTAGATACTATGTCACCACCAGGTAGCGCTCTCCGGCGAACTGTCCTGTGTCTCATGTATTAGATGCTCATCTATGATAAGGTACTATGTCACCACCAGGTAACACTCTCCGACGAACTGACCTGTGCCTCATGTATTAGATGCTCATCTATAATTAGACACTGTCACCACCAGGCAGCACTCTCCGACGAACTGTCCTGTGTCTCATGTATTAGATGCTCATCTATAATTAGACACTATGTCACCACCAGGTAACACTATCTGACGAACTGACCTGTGCCTCATGTATTAGATGCTCATCTATAATTAGACACTATGTTACCACCAGGCAGCACTCTCCGACGAACTGTCCTGTGTCTCATGTATTAGATGCTCATTTATAATTAAACACTATGTCACCACCAGGTAGCACTCTCCGGCGAACTGTCCTGTGTCTCATGTATTAGATGCTCATCTATAATTAGACACTATGTCACCATCAGTTAGCACTCTCCTGCGAACTGACCAGTGTATCATGTATTAGATGCTCTTTTATAATTACACACTATTTCACCACCAGGTAGCACTCTCCTGCGAACTGACCAATGTCTCATGTATTAGATGTTTATCTATAATTAGACACTTTGTCAGCACCAGGTAGCACTCTCCGGCGAACTGCCCTGTGTCTCTTGTATTAGTTGCGTATCTATAATTAGACACTATGTCACCACAAGGTAGTACTCTCCGGTGAACTGACCTGTGTCCCAGTGCGCCTTGAATAAATGGATTGTTTTCATTGGTTTAAAATATGACAGTCATGTTATGAAAAGGCCATTGAAGCTGGTAAAATTATATTTACCATATGATAAAAGATCAAATATGCAACATTTAATATTTTATAAAACAAAGTTTCTCTGATGAAATTAAATAGCAGGTTTTTAAAATGATTATAATAAAAAAGTCAACGCATTTTCAGCGCCCCACCTGATTACAACTAATTGGTGCGCATGAATTCTGCGACGTCACTGCATCATTATTTAGAGCTGTGTTCTGTACCGTTAAACAGCAAATACATTTTCCTACTGATTCCTTAAATGCATCGTGTAATACCTACTTATTTTAGACTGAGCCAGTATCCAGGGAAATAAATTTGATAAAACTGTTCTAAACTCAGCCCATGTGGATGTATTTTCAAGTTCCGTCCATAACAAATGTGATAAACTAACCAGACATGTTTTATCACACGTTGCATCTAATGATCTTAGAGATCGCAACGGTAAATGTCAAACTTGCTCAGAAAAGTTAAATGTCAAACTTGTTCAGAAAAGTTGAATGTTAAACTTGTTCAGAAAAGTTAAATGTCAAACGTTTTCAGAAAAGGTAAATGTCAAACTTGTTCAGAAAAGTTGAATGTCAAACTTGTTCAGTAAAGTTAAATGTCAAACTTGTTCAGAAAAGGTTAATGTCAAACTTGCTCAGAAAAGTAAAATGTCAAACTTGCTCAGAAAAGTTAAATGTCAAACTTCCTCAGAGATGTAAATGTCAAACTAGTTCAGAAAAGTTAAATGTTGCGTTTTCTGCAAATTCTCCTGCAAAACTACATTCAAAACATAACGTAGTTTTGTTTATTTTTATTACCCCCAAAACATAAAAAAGACTACACTATAACGTATTGCGTTTGTTATGCTTCAGTTTGTCGCGCCTTGGGCGTCCCAGCACGGAGCGTTACAAACTTTGAATCGGCCCACGATTCTGACGGCAGTGCAACAATTGACCATTTGTTTGATGGCGAAGATTTGAATAACGATTCGATATGGTACGTAAAGATAGTTTTCGCTACATTATGGTTCTGTAAAATTATGCCGAGTAGGACATATATTCGAATCAATTAATTTCTATTCTCATTGTTTCTGCTCCTCTGTCTGGTCTCCCCATACCGACACACTCATTTACCAATTAGAGGCTGTACAGAGACGAGCTGCTCGGTGGGTTAAACACGACTTTGCACGCGATTGAAGTGTCTCAGAAATGCTGAATTCCAAACACTGGAGACCGCTTGACCGCAGAAGGATTGATCAGAAGCTAGTCATGTTTTACAGCATTACCCATTATCTCGTGGTGATACCACCAGAAGATTATATAAACTTCAACACTAGACCTAGTAGATCGTCACATTCACTATCATATCGCCAAATTCAGAGAGTACAGATTATTATCCCGAGAATCATCGTCCACTGGAATGCTCTGGCACCATCTGTAGTGGCACAGCCCCTGCCAGAGTTCAGCTCGGCCGTTAGTCGAGTTGTACATGTCTCCCCTTAGAAACTGCTCTATTTTTTTATCTTTTAAAAGCTAACCCTGTACAGTCATCCTTTTAACCTATCAACTGTTTTTATATTAACCTTCTTGCCAGTGACAGGCGTCAGTCTAGGTCCCCAGCAGGGGTTTGACTAAATTGACAGAAAGATATTTTCTTTTAACTAGAAAAAAGCCAACTGGACGGTGATTGGCCATTAACATATCCCTTAGAATGTTTTACAACAATACTACTGCCAATGTCATTTTGGTGCATTTGGTAAATGTATAAATGTATAAATGTTAAAAAAGAATTGGATTAAACGTTTTTAAGAAGGTATATGTATTGAAGACATAACTTAACTATTGATTGATATTTGATTAACACTAGTAAATGTCTAAACTAGAATTATTGATGTTATAAACATAGTTCCGACGTTGACCTACGTGTTTGAAAAGTTAAACAATAGCCTACTAATGGATAGCTACATGAATCTGTTTTTGCATTGAGATGGTCGAGGAAATCATTCTCCTGATGGTAATGTTACCCTGTTGTACGGCTAACAACAGTCGCAGTTCATTACCCTGCTGTATGGCTAACAACAGTCGCAGTTCATTATCCTGCTGTACGGCTAACAATCGCAGTTCATTGCCCTGCTGTTCGGCTAACAACAGTCACAGTTCATTACCCTGCTGTATGGCTAGCAATAGTCGCAGTTCATTACCCTGCTGTACGGCTAACAACTGTCGCAGTTCATTACCCTGCTGTATGGCTAACAACTGTCGTAGTTCATTACCCTGCAGTACGGCTAACAACAATCGCAGTTCATTACCCTGCTGTATGGCTAACAACTGTCGCAGCTCATTACCCTGCTGTACGGCTAACAACAGTTGCAGCTCATTACCCTGCTGTACGGTTAACAGCTGTCGCAGTTCATTACCCTGTTGTACGGCTAATAGCTGTCGCAGCTCAGTACCCTGCTGTACGGCTAACAACAGTCGCAGCTCATTACCCTGCTGTACGGTTAACAGCTGTCGCAGCTCATTACCCTGCTGTACGGCTAACAGCTGTCGCAGTTCATTACCCTGTTGTATGGCTAACAGCTGTCGCAGCTCATTACCCTGCTGCACGGCTAACAATAGTCGCAGCTCATTACCCTGCTGTACGGCTAGCAACAGTTGCAGCTCATTACCCTGATGTACAGCTAACAACAGTCGCAGCTTATTACCCTGCTGTACGGCTAACAACAGTCGCAGCTCATTACCCTGCTGTATGGCTAACAACAGTCGCAGCTATTTACCCTGTTGTACGGTTAACAGCTGTGGCAGTTCATTACCCTGTTGTACGGCTAACAGCTGTCGCAACTCAGTACCCTGCTGCACGGCTAACAACAGTCGCACTTCATTACCCTGCTGTACGGCTAGCAACAGTCGCAGCTTATTTCCATGATGTACGGCTAACAACAGTCGCAGCTTATTACCCTGCTGTACGGCTACAACTGTCGCAGTTCATTACCCTGCTTCACGGCTAACAACTGTCGCAGTTCATTATCCTGCTCTACGGCTAAAAACAGTCGCAGTTCATTACCCTGCTGTACGGCTAACAACTGTCGCAGCTCATTACCCTGATTTACGGCTAACAACCGTCGCAGTCCATTACCCTGCTGTACGGCTAACAACTGTCGCAGCTCATTGCCCTGCTGTACGGCTAAAAACAATCGCAGTTTATTACCCTGCTGTACGGCTAACAACTGACGGCTAACCACTGTCGCAGCTTGTTACCCTGTTGTATGGCTAATAACTGTCGCAGCTCATTGCCCTGCTGTACGGCTTAAAACAGTCGCAGTTCATTACCCAACTGTACGGCTAACAACAGTCGCAGTTCATTACCCAACTGTACGGATAACAACAGTAGTAGTTCATTACCCTGCTGTACGGCTAACAACAGTCGCAGCTCATTACCCCGCTGTACGGCTAACAACTGTCGCAGCTCATTGTCCTGCTGTACGGCTACTAACTGTCGCAGTTCATTGCCCTGCTGCACGACTAACAACTGTCGCAGTCCATTGCCCTGCTGTACGGCTTACAACAGTCGCAGTTCATAACCCTGCTGTACGGCTAAAAGCAGTTGCAGCTCATTACCCTGCTGTACGGCTAACAGCTGTCGCAACTCATTACCCTGCTGTACAGCTTACAACAGTCGCAGTTCATTACCCTGCTGTACGGCTAACAACAGTCGCAGCTCATTACCCTGCTGTACGGCTAACAACAGTAGCAGCTCATTACCCTGTTGTACGGCTAACAGCTGTCGCAACTCAGTACCTTGCTGTACGGCTAACAACAGTCGCAGTTCATTACCCTACTGTACGGCTAACAACAGTCGCAGTCCATTGCCCTGCTGTACGGCTTACAGCAGTCGCAGTTCATTGCCCTGTTGTACGGCTAACAACAGTCGCAGCTCATTACCCTGTTGTACGGCTAACAACAGTCGCAGCTCATAACCCTGCTGTACGGCTAACAACAGTCGCAGTTCATTACCCTGCTGTACGGCTAACAACAGTCGCAGTCCATTGCCCTACTGTACGGCTAACAACAGTCGCAGTCCATTGCCCTGCTGTACGGCTTACAACAGTCGCAGTTCATTGCCCTGTTGTACGGCTAACAACAGTCGCAGTTCATTACCCTGCTGTACGGCTTACAACAGTCGCAGCTCATTACCCTGTTGTACGGCTAACAACAGTCGCAGTTCATTACCCTACTGTACGGCTAACAACAGTCGCAGTTCATTACCCTGCTGTACGGCTTACAACCGTCGCAGCTCATTACCCTGTTGTACGGCTAACAACAGTCGCAGCTCATTACCCTGTTGTACGGCAAACAACAGTCGCAGCTCATTACCCTGCTGTACGGCTTACAACAGTCGCAGCTCATTACCTTGTTGTACGGCTAACAACAGTCGCAGCTCATTACCCTGCTGTACGGCTAACAACAGTCGCAGCTCATAACCCTGCTGTACGGCTAACAACAGTCGCAGTTCATTACCCTGCTGTACGGCTAACAACAGTCGCAGTCCATTGCCCTACTGTACGGCTAACAACAGTCGCAGTCCATTGCCCTGTTCTACGGCTAACAACAGTCGCAGCTCATTACCCTGTTGTACGGCAAACAACAGTCGCAGCTCATTACCCTGTTGTACGGCTAACAACAGTCGCAGTTCATTACCCTACTGTACGGCTAACAACAGTCGCAGTCCATTGCCTTGCTGTACGGCTTACAACAGTCGCAGCTCATTACCCTGCTTTACGGCTAAAAACAGTCGCAGTTCATTACCCTACTGTACGGCTTCCAACAGTCGCAGTCCATTGCCTTGCTGTACGGCTTACAACAGTCGCAGTTCATTACCCTGTTGTACGGCTAACAACAGTCGCAGTTCATTACCCTGTTGTACGGCTAACAACAGTCGCAGCTCATTACCCTGCTGTACGGCTAACAACTGTCGCAGCTCATTACCCTGTTGTACGGCTTACAACAGTCGCAGCTCATTACCCTGTTGTACGGCTAACAACAGTCGCAGCTCATTACCCTGCTGTACGGCTAACAACAGTCGCAGCTCATTACCCTGCTGTACGGCTTACAACAGTCACATTACCCTGCTGTACGGCTAACAACAGTCACATTACCCAGCTGTACGGCTAACAACAGTCGCAGCTCATTACCCTGCTGTACGGCTAACAACAGTCGCAGCTCATTACCCTGCTGTACGGCTTACAACAGTCGCAGTTCATTACCCTACTGCACGGTTAACAGCTGAGCTCATTGACCTTAGCTGGAACGTGCTAACGCTTCTGTGCCCACCTCCTCAACAGTCGTTCTAGTTACTTGAAGTATTTGTTTAGGCGACATATCGATGATTGAGTTACTTCCAACTGGCTAGCTGCATGTGTATGCTGAATTGTGATACTGCATGCATAGATGCATGCGTGGCAAATAACCAACTTACATGTTATTTTGTAACGCTAGACTGATTGCATTAAAATGTGTACAATTTATATACTATAACTGGTTCAAAATTAGTTGATAATTGGGCAATTGCATCATTGCACGGTACTTGTAAAGCGGGTAATTTATGTTTTGTATGCAACCAATTCATACCTGTATACCTTATACCTGTTTTACCTGCATAGAATAAAATGATGCCGATCAAGAAATAGTCGATGATACACGTTCGTACTCAGTCAAGTTAGAGTAAACAAGTAAACAATAAAAGTGTTAGTAGTGGTTCTATTTGTTTCTTTATACTTTCAGTACATATCATTTGTTATCGTATTTAATTCAACATTGAAACTTATTATAAAGGAATTTCCACGTGTGGAACGACGTGTGGATGACACGGCCTGATCTCCCTGAAGGTTATGGCGGCTGGCAGGCAATAGATGCGACACCACAGGAGACAAGCGACGGTAAGTGTGTCTATATCGCTTAAATGACTTTGATGTATCCGTATTACACGTATTCATGTGCTTTTCCTTCAACTTAGTTTTTAGCTCGACTATTCTACGAATACAAACCATTTTGTATTCATTCATTCGCCGGAATCTCAAATGTTAACATCCACTTAACGTCTCATATACCAATTAATTTTAAAATGTTCTACATATAGAGAAATGCACTTCTGTATCACTGCACTCATTACCAATTACCTTCATTTTTGACAATTATGTTTAAATCTTCGAAATGTTATAACTTCAGGCAACAGCTAAATTCGCGGCGAATCCCCAACTGGAAATTTTGAATCACCTCCTGATGAATATACTCATGGTATTATAGGAACAACGCGGGAAAGGTGTTTATCTATTGTTATAAACTGTTTTTCTATAGAACTGTTTTGTTTTCGAAAACAATTTTTTTTCTAATTGATATTTGTTTTCGAAAAAAAATCTATTCTATAGAAAAACAGTTTATAACAATAAATAAACACCGTTCCCGCGTTGTTTCTTCAATACCATGAGTCTTTTCATCAGGAGACGATTTGAAATTTCCAGTCGGGGATTCGCCGCGAATCGCCAACTACCAGCCAGCTGCCAGTTAGGGATTCGGATTTTCTTTTAAAAATCGCTGTTTTATTATTTATATATCAATTTAAAATAAACAAATTATGATAATAAGTAACACCAGTGGTGGTTTGGTTCTTCAATAAAACGAATATAATCACCAGGCGGCGATTCAAAATGGCCAGTTGGAGATTCGCCGCGAATTGCCAACTGCCAACCAGCTGCCAGTTTGGGATTCGGATTTTATATTAATTTACATTTTAAACATATAAACACGAGTAAAATATGTAAATTTAATATTGATTATAAGAATGAATCCGAATCCCCAACTGGCAACTGGTCGGTAGTTGGTTATTAGAATCCCCAACTACCAACTGCGAACTACCTACTAATTTTACAGTCATGATAAAAACAGTGTTATAGAGAGGTTGAGGTTATGGAGACTCTCATTCCCGTTTTTATTATAGCAAGTTTTATTTTAACTACTGTATCAAACGTTGGAATAGGGGTCTGTAATTTTGCTACCACATAAACACCGACTTAATCATACAAATCTAGTAATGAATTTGCCTGTATGGTGCGCTGTACGATATATAAATAGGACATGTTGTATAAACTGTTTAAAAATAAAAATATAAGGATTGAACTCTCTTTATTGAACCTTCATGCGATATGAATTGGCATAAAGTTGAATGCATTATATCTTAATTTCATTGCTATTGGTATAAAATGTGATATGTGTGTCGTTAATTAATTAAAACAAATTGAAATAAATATTACGCCATACCATTAAACCATCAGTCGCATTATTTCAGGCACTTATTGCATGGGTCCAACGTCTCTGATGGCCATCAAGCGAGGTGAACTAAATATGCCTTACGACGGCGTCTTTGCGTTTGCGGAAGTGAATGCTGACGTGCGGTATATGGTGCTTGATGATAGGAGCTTGACGGGCCTCTCCTGTGTTTACGTTAAAAAACATTCGTAAGTAATATACACGTTTATGTAATGGGTTCCATTCGCGCTGTCGATATAGGATATTCGTGACAGTACATGAATGAAATCCACAATTATGTTTATAATTTATTTGTCATATTGATTGGAATAGTTTAAACATATTTTATTTCAATATATCATGAAATTGGGGTCGGGCCACAAGTTCTGCCTACATTAGATCCGGCCCTTCCCCTACATTTATGGCAATACAGCGGTTTAAACTTTTATCGAAAAGGAAGTCAAAAAAGAGAAATAACATGTTGAAACGAGAAATAGTTGCAAATAGAAAAGCGATATGGAGGGAGAGAGAGAGAGAGAAAGAGAGAAAGAGAGAAAGAGAGAGAGAGAGAGAGAGAGAGAGAGAGAGAGAGAGAGAGAGAGAGAGAGAGAGAGAGAAAGAGAACCTCCGTATCTGAAAGTATTCACATCTAAGAGACCTTTGGTCGAGTAAAAGAATATTTGACAAGGTGCAATGTCTTGCCAACACATATTTAGCTCACGCATTTTACTAAAATATAAAACATAGGAAAAAATAACTGTGTAACACTATTTGGTAAATAAACGTTAGTGCAAAAGGGACAAATAAGTTGATTTTTCAATTAAACCGTTTTTAGTTTCAATATAAGTATGCACTGCTTCAACAATTGATATGTTATGAATCAAATACTCACGTACACAAAGTGCCATTTGCCGGCATTACAATGTATATAAAGTGCAGTTTGCCTGTATCGTCACGTACACAAAGTGCCGTTTGCCGGCATTGCAATGTATATAAAGTGCAGTTTGTCTGTATCGTCACGTACACAAAGTGCCGTTTGCCGGCATTGATACGTATATAAAGTGCAGTTTGCCTGTATCGTCACGTACACAAAGTGCCGTTTGCCGGCATTGACACGTATATAAAGTGCAGTTTGCCTGTATCGTCACGTACCCAAAGTGCCGTTTGTTTGCATTGACATGTATATAAAGTGCAGTTTGCCTGTATCGTCACGTACACAAAGTGCCGTTTGCCGGCATTGACATGTATATAAAGTGCAGTTTGCCTGTATCGTCACGTACACAAAGTGCCGTTTGCCGGCATTGACATGTATATAAAGTGCAGTTTGCCTGTATCGTCACGTACACAAAATGCCGTTTGCCGGCATTGCCATGTATATAAAGTGCAGTTTGCCTGTATCGTCACGTACCTAAAGTGCCGTTTGTTTGCATTGCTATCTATATTAAGTGCAGTTTGCCTGTATCGTCACGTACATAACGAGCCGTTTACCGGCATTGACATGTATATAAAGTGCAGTTTGCCTGTATCGTCACGTACACAAAGTGCCGTTTGCCTGCATTGCTATGTTTATAAAGTCCAGTTTGCCTGTATCGTCACGTACACAAAGTGCCGTTTGCTTGCATTGCCATGTATATAAAGTGAGGTTTGTCTGTATCGCCACGTACACAATGTGCCGTTTGCCGACATTGACATGTATATAAAGTGCAGTTTGCCTGTATCGTCACGTACTCAAAGTGCCGTTTGTTTGCATTGCCATGTATATAAAGTGCAATATTGGATGATTTAAACATATTTTATTCATAAGTTTTGTACAACATATTCCACAACATACATAGTAAGAGTATTGAAACGAAAGAAAATAATTCTTATATAGTTTCTCTCCTTACAATAGTAGTTGAAAGTATTGTGTACATAAAGTATTATCTACTGTCATTGTCACGTGCATAAAGTACAGTATTGGCTTAAAGCATTACGTAAATAAATGCAATATATTACCTTTTCAATTATTACGTACTAAGTTATTGTTTCGTTCATAAAGTACCATATTGGCTTTAATAGTTACATAAATAAATAACAACCTACCGTCAATCTCACGTGCACAGAATACCATACTGGTCTAAATATCACCCATATAAAGTACATCACATGTTTTCGTAGTAACATCTTGTTTTATGATTTGATAAACATACTATTCCAATTAATTAACTCATATACAAATGGTTGTCCAATTTACCATCTAAATACACTATCAAACATAGTATAATACTGATTCTGAATATCAGACTATTAAAACGCTATATTCCAACTATATTTACACCTTTTTCAGAACAAAATCAATGTTGTATGATGCTGAGATAGTTGTTGTTCATCACTAATTCTAGTGGTGAGAACAGCTACTAAGACAATCGGTCTTGTTCATTTCTATTTCTAGTGGTGAGACCAGCTACTCAGACAATCTGTCTTGTTCATTTCTATTTCTAGTGGTGAGACCAGCTACTCAGACAATCTGTCTTGTTGTTCATCACTATTTCTAGCGGTGAAAACAGCTACTCAGACAATCTGTCTTGCTGTTCATCACTATTTCTAGTGGTGAGAACAGCTACTCAGACAATCTGTCTTGTTGTTCATCACTATTTCCAGTGGTGAGAACAGCTACTTAAACAATCTGTCTTGTTGTTCATCACTATTTCTAGCGGTGAAAACAGCTACTCAGACAATCTGTCTTGTTGTTCATCACTATTTCTAGTGGTGAGAACAGCTACTCAGACAATCTGTCTTGTTGTTCATCACTATTTCTAGTGGTGAGAACAGCTACTCAGACAATCTGTATTGTTGTTCATCACTATTTCCAGTGCTGAGAACAGCTTCTCAGACAATCTGTCTTGTTGTTCATCACTGATACTAGTGATGAAAACAGCTACTCAGACAATCTGACTTGTTGTTCATCACTGATACTAGTGGTTTGAGCAGCTACTCAGATAATCTGTCGTGTTGTTCATCATTGAAACTAGCGATGAGAACTGCTTCTCAGACAATTGGTCTCGAAAATCACGTGCGTGTAAAACATTTCAAACCAAAGCTCCAATCCATCTACATGAAATTCGCGCCTAATGCCAGATAATTTCAGTGTTGTAGTCTGCTCTCTGAGATTTCATGTACATTAACACTGACAACATACGAGTAGTATAGAGACTTTTTATTACTTTTTTATTATCGTTAAAATGGAATTTGCTTTTAGGGTTATAATCGCTATTATCAAATAATTCTTTCATTTTAAATAAATCTTCATAACCATCCTCGGTTTCTATTAAGTAACAGAGGGAACATGTATCAGTAAATAAAAAAGAAGTCCAAATTCCATATTATTTATTTGTTAAGTATCAACTCTTATTTAATCTGTTGTATCGCGAACAAATTATCATTGAAAATTATACCGGATTGAAAAGTCGGCTTTGACTGATATTTCAACAAGAAATCTTCACTAGAGGTTAATCGGATATCAATCCTTTTCCGAAGGTTTTCCATCGTTTTTTCCGAAAACAGAATTATTCATTAGTTTAAAGAAGTCCTTTTTTAAAAGCATTCGTTTCTTGTGTTCTTTTCTGCGTACTAAAATCGATGTATTCTTTTAACCAAGGGGATTCTTCAAAGGTTAGAATTCGATGGAAGTTTGTTACTTTTAATCCAAGACTTTGATACAACAGTAGATTCCTGTAATGAACAACACACTTCTCCTTATTGAATAAAGTAGGAACCCATTTCTTAACTTTGCACGAAGCAATAGTAAACGTTGCCTCCATTTTTCTACGATAAGGACTTAGGCACTCACTTCTTACTTCTAATTTTTCCGGTGCACAAGGATAATCATTATGATCTATATGTAGATTACTAGGATATTCTATGTCAACTTCACAGATGAAATTTGTTTTCCCACTTTTCTTTAAATAATTATGATAAACCACTTAAATCTTCCAGAAGGTAATGGTCGACTCATAGCCCAACCATAAATATTGTTTCCATCAAATACATAATATTTTGATTTCTCTTCAGGATCATATTATTACATGTATATGCCTTAGCATATCGCTAGGCAATGTAACGTGTTTCTCCACGGAGGCATTTTTCTACAAATAAGTACATGTCGATATATGTAATTAAATAAAGTCTCACCCTTGTCATACTAAGCATCGCATCCCAAGCCAAACCAGGAGAGCTAAAGTAATGACATGGATCAAGTTTGTGGTATTGAAGACAGGTTTACGGAAGTTCTCAAAAACATCAGCGAGAAGGAGAACATCAGTCTTTTAATAGAGACCATGATATTCCCCCATTTTTTTATTTGATATTTTTTCCATACTTTCTCGGCCCTTTCGTAGTCTTAATCATCAATATGCTGGTCATTTATCGTACGGATTTTTCTTCCTACACCCCCTCCACGTGATCATCCTACCCTGATGTGCCGATGGAACAATTCATGACGTGACGTTTCAAAACATATGACGTAATACATCTTATTTGACGTCTAAAATATATCGTTGTGAAAAAGATAACAATAATAGCATTAAAAATAAATATTCAATGTGTTTGGTATGCAAGAAAAATTACCTTACATGGCCTTTTTTGGTTAAGATTTTGCTCATATAAGACGGGGTTTCCCCGTGGAAGAATTCATCATGAGTACCCATGATCTCACACAAGGGATCAAATTTACATTTAGTGACCGTGCTCTGTCGTGTTTTCTTTGGCGTGTAATTTTGACCCAGAGGGTGAGATTTTTCTATCTAACATGGATGAACTCGTGGTGGATTATGTTTCTCCCATTCAACCCCGTCCAACGTATACGTTACATAAACGGCAACTACGCCGCATTTACGGTGATAACTACACACGGTAAACCGGTACTTCCTGTTATTTTTGTGCACGCGGTTGGGAAGGGAGGTGGGAAAACCCCTTTATTTTCGTATTATTATTTCGTTTTTAAATCAAAGATATACATGTAGCCGATACGAGCGGCATTATATTTTGAATGGGAACATGACCGTTTCCTCAAACATTCGAGAAAAGGAACGAAGTGAACCACTCTTTCAGATTGGAACTCGCAATTTACAGATCCGTTTATTGCTTCGGATGCAATTCTGGAACAATTTTATGTGTTTTATATTTGTTTAAAATTTAAATACACCAAGTTATATCGTTAAAAGAATACAAGTTGAGGTTATAAGGCTGCTAAATGCCTAGATTTGCTGCTAAGTACGTAGCATAAGTAGGTACCTCGTATATTGTACGCTACATAAGTTGAGGCATTGTGTCATTCAGCGGTTTTTCTAATTACATGAAATACTACTTCTCTCCAACTATTTGAGGGTTGTTATTCATTTTTTTAATTATTTATATCCAAACAAGACTACTTGGGTTTCTTTATTGAAAAAGCTTTTATCAAATTTAGGCTTTAATGATGTGTGGCTACAATCATCGGAACTATTTATATAAAAGGTTTCCAAATAAGAAATATAGCAATATATGTATGATTCACATGTATTTTCAATTACAATATTTATGGTAGGGTCATATTGCATTATATTTGCTTTCTGACATGACTTTTTTTAGATAAGAGATATAACCATATATGTATGATTCACATATATTTCAATTACAATATTTATGGTAGGTAAAATCATGTTGCATCATATTTGCTTTCTGGCATGACTTTTCAATATTATTACTGTTATGCATACCACATTCTCCACTTTCACCCTTGTTTAAATTTTGATATATTTGATATGATTTATAACATGAAAATAACATTGTAACTGTTTACAATCATTAATATACCACTATCTGTCATACATGTGTGCATACATCATGTACCAGATGGTCCTGCTTGCCTATTGGATACTGAAAATAAAAACTACCATATCATATAATGTTGGTTTCGACATTTAGCGTCGGTGCGACATTTAACGTTTCCACAGATTGACACCCTCGAAAAAGTGCTTGTTTAAGACAACACTCATTGTTTTTGTATTCATTGTGTTCATATATTCGTGGATGAAGGAGTTTTTCATTTATGGTGGGACCTGAGGAGATAGTGTATGAGAATGTATGAGAAAGTATATGCTGGCCAATCTTATCTGAACTTTAAACGGGTCACTATGGTTACCTGTGGTAGTGAATTTAGAGAAACACCAATACGGGAATGTACAGAATAATAAGCTTAAGGATGAAGAAAGAAAGTTTTAGCAGACAAATCTGAAAGCAGAACGGAGTACTTATAGCATTTGAAAAACCAGTTATCAAATATGATATCGATATTAAATATGGACTCAAACCGGTTTATTCAAACACAAGAACAGAAAGTTATATTATTAGACATAAAAAAGATAGCACAGCAAAAGACACTCAATCCTCCACGACTGGTGATTGTAGCAATTGTAAAACAACCACATCCCATTAGATGGGCTGACCACAAATCAATAAAGATTTCAAAATTAGGATATTCGCAGTACTAGCAAACCACCGAAACGTATTGATACAACATACACATTTTGAGATATTTAATATTCACCAGCAAAAACTTTTAGTCGGTTACAACGATTTGCATAACATAAAACGTATATCAAACATATGAATTAATTCTAGTTCCGGTCATCTAGAATGACGCCCCTTTCAAAACCTAACAGCTTTAGAGGTGTTAACTCTTACACTAGCATTAGGCTCCAAAGTGGTCTAATGGTGTACGCCTTTGACTGTAACTCAGGATGTCGTATGTTCAAACCGCAGTTAATGCTAAAATTAATACAAAATTAATAAAACATTTATTTTATTACTTTATTTTTTTTTTTTCATTGAAACTGTTACCAGTATACAACTGACACACATGAAAAATATGTCAACTTAAAGCAACGACAAAATCACAATATCTCTCGCAATCCTGTGATGTAGTAGTATACATATTGTGTTTGTATTAATGGCGATATTATTATGCTGAGGTATCGGACATGTTTAAGTAGTAACTCTATTATATTGTCCTGTTTGATTTTACAGAATGCACAATCACAACTTTGCTAGATGTGTCCGGGGGCATGCTGCCACGAAAATATATTTAGCTCATGGCATGCATTTTCTGCATTTTTCTGATATTTCAGATATTTTACAGTACATATCAATTCTTAGTATTACACTGTAAGTCAAGTATGTGCTGGGTGTTATGATACATTCATACTGCATATATTATAAGTAAAGGATATGTCATATTTTTGCAAGAGTAATTCATATTTTCGGAATAACCATTATTTTTACAAAAACACATGTGAAACTCCACAAATTCTACAAGAGGCAAGTGTCTCCATCTGCCTCGTTGTGGCTAATATATAATTATAATATGTGACTCTTAACAGCTAAAAGAAAGATTATTAGAACACAGTTTTGTTTGAGTATTTAGAGTCAGTTTACGCCATCGAGGGCTAATAAGTGTAAATATTGTACATGTATTACATGAAGAACAGTTAATGGTCTACGGGTCTGAAACAGCTGCGATATGTCATAAAATATAGTGAGATGGACGATAATGTTCTACAGTGGAAAAAAGACTCGTTGACGGCCTTCTCGATGAGCAAGAGTTAAAAACTTGGTGTATCTGAGCTGGAAATGGCCTTTAGAAGATATCTGAGTTGTGCAATGAAACCAAAGTATTTGCCAAGTGCAGGCATTTGGGCCGGAAAGAAAAGCCATCTAATGGCTACATTTCGTCACTGAACGTGTGCACATGTTCCCAAGACTCGTTGACGGCCTTCTAGATGAGCGAGAGTTAAAACTTGGTGTCTCTGAGTTGAAAATGGTGATGTAACGACTACATTTCGTCAAAAATCGCTGCCCAGCCAATGCACTGAACGTGTGCACATGTTCACAAGACTCGTTGACGGCCTTCTAGACGAGCGAGAGTTAAAAACTTATATAGGATTATCTTATCGGCTATTGTTTTTATTTAAAAACAAAATATTGATATGAAAATAAAGGGGTTTTCTTACCTCAATGTTCGGCCCCGTGCACAAAAATATCAGAAAGTACCGGTTTGTTGTGTGTAGTTATCACCCTGAATGCGGCGTAGTTGTCCTTAATGTAACGTATACGTTGGACGGGGTGCATTCACCTCAGTAAAATGCTAGATCCACGATAATGGCCATATTTTATTAAAAAATGTGTACTTTTTGAATGCGTGTTTAATTCCCAAAATTACGCAAGTATATAAAGAAATGGACACCAGAAATTACACCTGTTAATCTCTCCGCACATTGTTTAAATAATTAACTTCAAATTTAGTTTGTACGTCGACTCTGTTCTTGTAGGTAAGCAAGACGTCATAAAAATATATACGTTGACGTCATTATTCTGACGTAATGTCTATCTTTGTTGTATGGTTTGCTACAACAAATTATAAGTTTTAAAAATAATTTTGTAGACGTAAAAATGAAAATATATATTTCTTTTCGTATTTCTTCTTTCTTACCTACAAGAACAGAGTTAAGGTTAAAAATTATATTTGGAGTAAAACAATGTGCGGATAGATTAAACTAAGATGAATGGGAGAAAAAAATCCATCATGAGTTCATCGGCAGAAACTCGTGGCTGCATGTAATTTTGACCCTTCGGGTGAGATATTTCTATCTCACAGGGATACTCATGATGAATTCTTGATGAAAGCTTTATGAAGGTTTCAGAATTATTAACATATTAAACATTCCATATAGATCTAGTTTAAACTTTATGAAGGTTTCAGAATAATAAACATATATTCAACATTGCATATAGATCTAGATCAAGTTAAAGTTTTACGAAGGTTTCAGAATCATAAACATAGATCTATTAAACATTCTATATATTTATATATATATTTATGAAAACATCTCTGTTCGAATTGCATATCAACTGCCCAACATAGTTCATACTATATACATGTATTAACACCTGGGTAGATCGATTTACAAGTGTATATATACTAACATACACAACTTCCGTAACTCAGGCTAAGTAAATCATATCATATGTCACATGAATACAATACGTAATAGGCAAATTGTTTCTAAACTGGGAAAAAGTATGACTCGAATATACTTATCATATGTATGCTGGAACCAGTCATCTCTTGAAGGGAGCTATCATTTACCGTGCTGAGAACAAATTATGATTTCGAAAATATACGTGATGAGATTGAAACTATCAGACTAGAATAGTCCTCCAATGAGCTCAAACATTGACCAGACACGACTATATCAGTGATATATGAGATTTCAGATAATAACCCTGATAGAATTGTCATTGATATAGCCGAATTAATAAATCCTAGATAGGATTGAAACTATCAGACTAGAATATTCCCGTCGTATCCTTGTTAAGCGAACCATTGATCCACCGATGTGTATTATGAATAGCAAAATTGAGGAAGAAAATAAATAGCCGTGTTAGGATAAACGATGATACAGATAAATGACGTGTAAACAAAAGTCACGAATCCAATTAACTCAAACATTGACCTGACACGACTATATCAGTGATATATGAGATTTTAGATAATAGTCCTGACAGAAGTGTCGTTATCCTGTGGAACAAAAACGTAATAAGATAAAATGTGATACGAATTTATCAATTTTAGTAGTGGTAAGAAAAATGCCCGACAACATTCCCGACTGGAGTAAAACCATCGTATTCATGAAAGAAGCGTTATTCGTAACTGTTCTATAAATAAAAATGATCAGATCACATCCGTTATAGTCGTGTTAAGGAAATCCTTGACTGTGCTAGGCACATCATGTGCTTCTGGTAAAGACCTTATTCTCTAATGATAATGACTGCTGCAATAAAATATCCATAACCTACCGTTTTGTTACACATTGAAACAGTTCCGCGATTGTGTGTTATATAAAACATTCAGTCACAGACATCTCCATTATTTAAAAACGTACCCAGTTTATGATATTGATAGAATAGATAGTTTAAACTTAAATACTAATAGAGATATCTTATCCATTTTGTAATTTCCTTGCACACAACGTGTCTACTTTTCGAAATAGTTTAACTGTCCGAGTGAAACCATTCAATAAATTAAACTGCACCCCTTTCTTTTTATTATGTATTGTTTAATTTCCACTACCCTAAACAATTAAAGGATTATAGGTAAGCTTTGAATGGAGTTTTACGTAACCGAGTTTCATAAAAAGGCAGATAAATTAGTGTTTCATAACAATATCTAATGTTAAGGTAGATCTAATGCAAAATATCATTCTACCAAAAAAAATAAAAACAAAGAAAACGTTTAACCATCTAAAGCACAAAAAATATCATTTGCAACCGACTGCGCACACCGCCACAGTAAACACAGTGAAATAAATATTACGCCAATTGGTAATTTCGTGATAAAGAACAATTCTGCTAATATTTTCATATTTTCCTTCTCCTATCTTCATTTTAAAGTACCTTTCAAGCGCTCGTATTCGGAGCAAACATTTCATACATATCGTGCATTGTTTCAATATCAGGGAAACTGGTCTGCGCCTGAAACTACTAGGATATCAATACATGAATACTGTCCAACAAGTGTAAATACGTATCAATATTATCAAGCAAGTTTAAAACTTAACTCTAACGATATGAAATCGAAAACGCAACACAGGGTTAAGAGGGTACTTACTTGCAAATGAAGCGCAGAGAGTACCAACCTATTATGTTACATCTCATGTAAATGGCCAGTAACATCACCATACAATAATTGCTGTAGGACATGGATATAAAACATGCGTTTACTCTGTGTTGCTTTTTCATATCTCCTGAGTGTACTGATATATCTGGTGTAAGCTATATTTCAAGTAATGTGTATATTCCTATATTTAAGAGTTGGGAAAAAAATAAGTACACATCGACCGAGTCCTCCGTCAGACGGAGATGATAGAGAAGATATTACGGACCAATACAAGTTCCCCGAAGGTAAATACAGATTTTGTTCTTATAGTGACAGTGATATAAGAAAGAAGTGTATATATGAGAACTATTCAAATAACAGCTGTTTTCTCCATTGCCAATTTTTATTTTAATTTAATGTGGTATATGACTAAATAGCCTGTAAAAAGTAAACATAACAATCATATACAAGAACATTTCAAAGTAAGATACACAATTTCGCAATTGATAACGTTTCATTGTATTTATAAATACAATGTATGTCGATTCTTTAGCATACCCTTGTCAGTGGGGTAGTCAAGCAACTACACGTTGAGGTTCAGTCCTTAATTGTTCTTTAATGAATCAATCATTAGGTAATTGTCTCTGCAAATATACAGATACTGACATAAATTATTGATATTATTCTGAGTTTTGCACTTTTGTTAATTAAACATATAAATATTATAGAGTAAAAATAAACACCTCACTAGTTAGTCACTTGTGATACTGTATCTCGTAACAAAAGATATCCGATGTTTACAGTTAGGTTAGTTGAATCCTAATTTATATCATAACACATACAACAATGTTTTTGTTTAAATTTTATGAAGTATCGTACGTTTTGCAAAAGGTCTACTATGTATCAGTCTGAATAAAATATATATTATGTTCTGTTAAAAGTGAACTATACATGCTACAAATCATTAGATACAGTTTAAGCAATTTGTCGTACCGGTAACACAGTGCTGTAGTATATAGTATATAGTGTGTTCATAATGTACATTTAAACACGTTTTTTCTAATGTTACTAACTACCAAGCTGGGCAAGTATGTCTTAAGTTTACCATTAGGTCCCAACATATTTCACATTCTTTTGTCACATTGGAGATACTAATAGCACCAGAAATAAACAATTAAAATGCCATGTAATTGTGATGTTCATGGAGTTACGAACTTTAGAAATATTGAAATAGACGTATAGTGTTGGACCATGAAATGAATTAAGCTTTTAGTCCTAAGATATCACATTCGTGTCGTAACACCTTTATAGAATCAGTAGAGACGTTCGTGCATTTCCAGTGAATTGACATTATAAGCTTCTATGAATAATTCTGGATAAATTTTACCTTGTATAGATTTTCAGGCTAGGTATAATATATATTGTAGGTTCACAGGCTGAAAGAGTTTCAGTTACGAAAGCAACCAAGCACTCGACGATAAAGTCAGATGACTATAAAGCAACAGCAAATGTAAGTGTGTCCATCATAATGACTAACAAACATTATTGATATGCCTATCATACATTTCATTAAACACTAGGCATACGTTAATAAAATATAATAACTATTTCAACTACCACTAGGGGCACAAGTTGGATAACCCTGTTTTAAACAGAATCATTGCCCCTTTTATTTAAAGAAATTGGATTAAAAATCATTTCTTAGAAATACTATGAGAATTTAATTGAAAATAAACGAAAAAGGCAAGTGTCAAAATGTCATAACCTTTCTTGTAGTTTGTTAGAAGTATATCCCCTTTGATACTTCGAACATTTCGTTAGATCTTTATATACAGTTTTAGTAATTTAATAGCTATTGTTTTGGTACAAGCTGGAATATCCATGAGTGGACATAGTCCTACATCTCACACCCTAAAAGGGGTAAATATGTGTTTACATAATCTTACGTGTGCAATACATAGTAACAATCTCTTTTTCTGAAGATATAAATATTATGGCTTATATATTTGTGGAATTAGCACATGTGGTCTCCTACCAATTTTAAACATTCTAGGCTTTGTCCATTCAAATTTTAAAAACAGGTGACAGTGAGAACAATATGATTGACTTATGCCCATTTGGGTTCTCTGGCCACTTGTTTTTTAAAAAATTGTACAATTTCTTCAGGCATAGTACCATCATTGGAAAAAGGAAGTCCTTCCGTGGGGTAGTCGCATAATGGCAGTTATAAATAATCCTTGTTTCTTCTTCTTTAAAAATGCATTTCCCTTATTTTAATGCTCATTTTTTTATTTGAATGGCATTATTGATGTCTTTTGAACATTTTGAAAGCATTGTCATGTTTGACTTGTGAATTTAGAAAAATAATTGATACCTGAAAATTGGGGTATGAATACATGATTTCGGAAGTCTACTTTCACTTTGTCGACAGTGTACACACTGAGCAGGAAAGAAAATCTCTTATATGACACACGATCCCTACTTTTCTCAATATATTTTGGTAGTGCAGAGGTTGACCAACAGTAAAATGTAAGTTTCACTTCTTTCATTTGGATCGCTCTAAGAATGACAATCCTTCAAACGTTTATTATTTACTATAGAATAAAGAACAAAAATCAATGGTGGGAATACACCTTCAAATGACAATCATATGAATTGTAGGTTGATATATAATCAGTTTACACACGTCTCAGTAAATTGATAATCAAAATTAAACACGTTAAAAGTTAGTCAACCAGTCATTATCAAATCATAATACAGAAACACTCAAGTTGTAGATTATTTGTGCATAATTATACGCACTGAATAAACAGTCATCATATAGTACGGAATTGAAACATGAAACATAATGCAGGAAATTGGTAAGTTTGAAAGACAAATTAATGTCATTCCTAATAATATGGGAAAATACATGGCCTTCACGATAGGCAACTTAGTCTTTGTGGATAGTTTACAATTTTTTAACCAATACTTTGCTAATTTAGTTAATAACTTACCAGAAGAGACATTTTGTTTTACTAAAAAATATTTTAAGGATAAGTTGGAATAAATAAAAAGAAAGAGGGTTTATCCATATGATTACATGGATAGTTGGGATATGTTTAGTGATAAACATTTACCATCAAAGAACTTATTTTATTCCAAATTAACAACTGAGGATGTGTCAGATGATGATTACGAACATGCGCTGGGTGTGTGGAAGTCATTTGGTTGCAAAACAATGGGATATTATCATGATCTCTATTTAAAGACTGACGTTCTTTTGCTTTCTGATGTATTTTAAAACTATCGTGGAACTTGTTTAGAATATTACAAACTTGATCCTTGCTATTATTTTTCAAGTCCCGGTTTAGCTTGGGATGCAATGTTAAAGATGACAAAAATTAAGTTGAATCTTTTTACAGATATTGACATGTGTCTAATGGTTGAAAACGAGATTACGAGATGGTATTAGTAACATCGCCAACAGATATTCTAAGGCAAATAACAAATACTTAGATTCTTACAATCCTAATAAGGAAAGCAAAATCATTACATACCTGGACGCTAACAACCTTTATGGTTGGGGAATGAACCAGCCTTTACCTGTTGGTATTTTTAAATGAGTTAGTCCAGAGAAATTGGACATTGGTAATTTTAAATGAGGAAGTCCAGAGAAATTGGACAAAACTGAAAAAAATAACTTTTTTATTGAGTGTGATCTCATTTATCCAAAATAAATGCACGATTTACATTCTGAATACCCTTTAGCACCAGGGATATTAATAGTAAAAGATGAAATGTTATTTGATTTCTGTGTTAAAAATAAAAGAAAAATATGATATAAGTAGTGACAGAACAACAAAGTTGGTTCCCAATTTATTTAATAAGGAAAAATATGTTATTCATAAAACCTTTAACTGTATCTTGATCTTGGAATAGAGTTGGGAAAGGTTTATAAAGTATTACAGTTTGATGAGAGACCTTGGTTGGGTGAATATATTGATTTTAACACATAAAGGAGAACATTAGCTAAGAATGCTTTTGAAATTATTTTTTTTAAGTTGATGAATAATTCTGTGTTTGGAAAAACAATTGGAAACATAAGAAAAAAGAATAAATTTAACATTAACACATGATGAAAGAGTATTAGAAAAGCATGCAGCCAAAGCAACCTTTATTTCTGTACAAATGTTAAGAAATTAAATAAACGGAATAAATAAAATAAAAGAGGAGTTGATTCCTAATCGTCCTTGTTATGTTGGAATGACCATCTTACAAATAAGTAAATATCTAATGTATGATTTCATTACAATTTTATTCTTAAAAATTATGATAGAAATAAAGTAAAGTTATTATTCACAGATACTGACTCCTTATGTTATGAAATTAAAACAAAAGATGTTTATGAGGATTTGGTTTGAGGATAAAAACTTGTTTGATAATAGTGATTACTCTAAAAACAGTCCATTCTTCTTCGATGATAATAAAAAAGTAATTGGTAAGATGAAGTGAGGTAGCGGGTTTTCCGATTACTGAATTTATCGGTTTGAGAAGTAAGATGTATTCGTATAAAATTGGTAATAAAGATATAAAAAAAATGTAAGGGTATAACCAAAGGTGATGTTAAGAAAAATATAATGCACGAGGATTACAAAGATACTTTAATTAATGAAGGTGTGAAAATACACACAATAAAAACAATAAAATCAGTTAAAAAGGTTTGAAAAAATAAAGCTAGTTTATCATGTTTAAAAAATTTATTTCGTATGATGGAATTATTACACTTCCATATGGTTATTGTGTGAAATAATAAGACAAAGAAAGAAAAGGTGTTGAGGCGTGATTACAAAAAGAAACAAGCATATGTAAAATGGAGTGGTTATTCAAATGATTTCAATTCTTGGGTTCCGTTAAAGGATTTGGCTGTTTGATAAAATAAAGGTATAAGTATACAATATATCAGTTTCAGCGAAACTTTTCTATCACCTAAAAATGATCAGCGAGCTTGGGTGAGCTGGTCATTTATTAGGTGGTGGGAAAGTGTGCTGAAACTGGCATATCGTATACTACTATGGTCCATTCTCTTAATACACGTGTTTTAAGGTCAGTAGTATTATACAGAATAATAAAAATTGGCTCCTATTCTCCCCAAAGCACAGTTGTTTGCGACTTAAGGCAGATAATTATAAATTAATTATCATAGACCCCCTTGTAAGAAGATAATCTAGTCAAAAATAAGGTGAGGGTACTTTCAACTTTGAGTTCATGTTTTCGATTTGAAACAGACGAATCTATGGCGTTTACCATTGTTAACACTTTAAAAGTCGCTGCGTTTGCTCGTCACTTAAAAAGAAAACCAAGAATATTTTGTTCAACCGATAGTATGCAAAGTTCATAGGTACCATAACAGTCAAATACGCTGTATATAGTAGTTATAATGAAGGCTATACATAAGGGAAAGAAGAAGCGGAGATAGATGTAACAGCCTTAGTCAGTGGGGTATATGCCAATGGCGAGATTAACCTGGGTTATGAGTACACCGGACCTCGTAATATCCACGGTCGTCACACCAAAAAACGAAATTAAAAGTAGGGGTGCATCACGTTTAATTTTACTGTGAACATTGGATTAGTGTTTTGCAGGATAAATTAAATATTTAAGCTGTGTTGTCGGATTCATCATTAAAGAAGTTCAAATAGAAAACGTAGTTAATTATTGATTAACGTGTTTTAGAAGATATTGATATCAAATATAAATATGTAAATTGTTAAATTCGGACAAAGGTTCAATGAGTTGTCAAAGAATACTAAAAGAATATAAAAGGTGCCGTCCGAAATTTCAGTCGTGTATATTGAATTGATAAAATTTGATCGGTTTTGTGGCCGGTGTGGTCAAAGTGAAATTAAATATGTGACCGGTTTTACTAAAGGAAAAATAAATATGTGGCCGGTTTGACATGTTGGTCGGTTTGATCAAGTAAAATAAAATATGTGACCGGTTTTACTTTTTGTGGCCGGTTTGACCAAGTACAATTAAATATATGGCCGGTTTGACATTTTGCGGCCGTTTTGTTTTGTGACAGGTTTGCCCTTCTTCTAAAATAACAGCTTAATATGTTCTTGTGTGTTCATATTAAGAACGGAAACTATATTTAATGCATATTCACATAATATCAAAATCTATTCTATATTTTAATGGGTTTATATTCTGATTTATAACAGGACGTACACTTTGAGATCACTTCCGGCAGGGACATGTTTTTTGGAGATGATATTTTGATTAATCTGAAGATAAAGAACAACAGTTCTGAGGCCCGCATGGTCGAGGGCAGAATCACCCTTTCCAGCATTTATTACACTGGACTCCATTGCACGGATGTTGATACGAAGCTATTGCAGCATTGCGTAATTAAACCCAACTCAGGTGAACAGTGTTTCCTATATTTACATTTATTACACATCTTATGTGCTTCCAATGAATTCTTTCCTGTCGATTATTATTACAGCAAAATTGCATTCTGTTTTGTGATCGTAAAACGCCGATCCGTGCTTTGACCGAGTTTAGTTATTGTTTCTGATTCCTGTTTATTTGAATCATTCAACTCGTTCAGTTTGTTTTCGAAAACATGTTTTAAGCTGGATCTGGCATGAAATGCACTGTATATTTCAATAATCCTTATGAACAGACTCAGTAACACAGAATCTGATGTTACATTAAAATTACCTCTAAACAATTCAGAGAAACATTTAAATTAATAAAACATTTCAGAAAATTTAGAACAGTCAATTAAATTAGATTGAAAAGAACATTTAAAAAAGGTCCAATGGTGGGCAGTTATACATTGTAACATTTTATTAAAACAGAACATTGCCAAATTGTGCAGTATATCTATTAAATATGGATTAAATTTGTATGTTCATAAAATGACTATTTATATGAAAGAAATAATGTGTGAATGCTTCGGTGCGTCCGAGCGTGTGTGCGTTCGTGCGTGTGATCGTGCGTGCGTGCGTGTGTGTGTGTGTGTGTGTATCTCTGTGTATATGTTGTTGTTACGGATGTTAATTATATTTGACATATAGTATACAGGTATATTGTATCTGTAAATATAATATTGCGTTACATTCTCAAAATAACTGCTCGCTTACAGCCGTTGAGGGTTTTTTTCGCACTCTATTCTGTCTTCAATCAGCGTATCATTTAGAACATCAAATTCACAGATATTCAAATATGTGATAAACCCATCCGCTGATTCGCAGCCCTGTGCTCTGGTATTAAAAGAAATGGAGTTCAAATGCAATGTTTCTATTTTGCCGTCGTAATTAAGATTTCAGAGTGTTTTGGTATTGCTCTGTTTATTCAATAAATAAATACAATTTTACTCCGTACTTTTGTATAGTTATATTGTTTATAATTACTGAAAATAACGAGATATACAACCAACGTTTGTTTATCAATCTCTGTTTCTATGTAGATGCCACATGCATACTATTTGACCATTCTATTGTTCATGTAAATAGAGTATGTCTACGAATATTTATTAATTAGTAGGGGGGTTCTATTGATATGATGACATAGTTACTATTTATTTTACTACAGGGAGAGTGCATAAGTGTATAAGTTGGTTTATAAATGACATACGCAAACTTTATTTTCCAAATCATTTTATATATTTAATAACACTTCGATTTATATACATTAATTAAATCGAATGTTCAATATTTCAGAGGAAACAGTAACCATGTCTATTCCTGAAAATGCCTACTTAAAAGCAACAGCGGATCATTGTTTCTTCAGAGCTTCCTGTATGACAAATGTACAACAGACACGTCAGATTTACACGAATATGGTTAATATTCGTCTCCGTAAACCTCATCTCACAATTAAGGTAATAATATAAAACGATCGAATATTGATCATCAACTGGGAATGCCATGACTTTAGTATGAGAGAGTTACTCGCCATTGATTTGAAGCAAACTGTCAGTATATTCAGATCAAGATGTATATGTCTGATGTCTGGTTTCACTTGTAAATTGACGTCATATTTACTAGTTTTAGCTCGACTATTCGTAGAATAGAGGGGGCGCCATTGTTCTCGCCCAAGCATCGGCGTCGGCGTTGATTTTTAAGGTTATTTTTTCAAAAGTTTGGATATCTATACAACCACTCATTGCATATCAATAAAACTTTAAATGAGTGTTCAGCACCATCAACGGAACGCACAGAGACAAGAACCATTACTCTGTGTTGCATTTTGGCAGACTCATTCTTGATTTTTTAGGTTTAAGATTTTTATCAGGTAAGAAACCATTCAATCAATATGAATGAAACTCCACATGTGTGTTCAGCATCATCAACGGTATGCGCAGAGATAAAACCTATAAATATGGGCTGATTTTGGTAGACTTATGGCCCTTTTGAACTTTGACACTTTGGTTTCAGTTTTTGAGCAGATTAAAGTTTTTAAGCAGGTACATATTTCATCAACCTAGCATTGGATAGCTCTTGATTGCCCTTTGACAAAATCATTGACCTTTTACTGAGATTTTTTTTTTTCATTTTCAGTAAAGTTTTTTTTTCTTTTCATTTTCATGAAAGGGTATCCAACTGTTAGAAACTGTACATGCTGGTACAAGATTATTTGAACTATAGATCCATTTTCACGAAATGGTACCAATATATTGCGTGTTGATGTGAAGTTAGTGCATATATTGTATATGTAAAAAACAGAAACATCTTAGAATGTTGACGGATGTCCTGCATTAATAAACTGTATATGTTGGTGTAAGATTATAGATCTAATGACAAGAATTGGTATATTACCAAGTGATTTGAAGGCAGTGCATAACGCTATATATCGCGTATGTAAAACATTGATAAACTAATCTTGAAACAGAAGATCACCTCAACTATAGCTTACACTATATTTTAAATTATTGCTGGAATTATTTCAGGTAGTGTGCAATGAGTATTTCTTGATTTGTTTTACCAGCTTATATTATTCTATTCCTACAATTGTAATATTCAGAGCTATAGTACTTACATGGTGTGTCTAAGTTAGGTATTGGCACATATAATGTGTTATTCATTAGCAATGGTTAGTGAATTGATAAGGCAATTTTTGTGTTTGAACGACAAATGTAACTAAATGCTAAATTAAATAATATTAAGGCAATATAAGCCGTTTATTTACTATGTTTTATTATAAACACTATTGCTAATGAAAATAAATATTGTTGTTGATTTTTTGCTAATTAATTTCTAACAGACAAGCGATTGCTATTGCTTAATTTACAGAGAGAGTTTATAGATTCCCGACGCCACAATTCGCACGAATAGAAGTTTTGGTTCAAATTAGTATGAAATATTTAGGATACCATACGGCACATGTATTTGCAGTTCGATGCTTTTGAAAAAATGGAAATTGGGTGGCATGGTTTAATTGTAAAATAGAATAAACAAGCATAACTTAATAGCTTCGGTCGTGTAAGTTTACAAAGGTAGTCGTTATATAGACATTTATCTATTCTATTTTTACGTCGTAACAAAGGCATTTATCTATTCTATTATGCGCGACGTAATATTGACATTTTATCTATTGTATTTTTTGTGTCGTAATATAGGCATTTATCTATTCTATTCTACGCGTCGTAATATAAACATTTATCTATTCTATTTATAAAGACATTTATATATTCTATTCCACGGGTCGTAATATAGGCATTGTCTATTCTTTTCTACACATTGTAGTTTAGACATTTGTTTATTCTATTAATATCGACATTTATGTATTCTGTTCTACGCGTCGTAATATAGACAATTACCTATTCATTTTAACGCTTCGTAATATAAGCATTTATCTGTTCTATTCAGTGCGTCGTATATATAGGTATTTATTTATTTTATTACGCGTCGTAGTATAGACATTTATCTATTCTATCAATATAGACACTTATGTGTTTTATTCTACGCGTCGTAATATAGACATTTATCTATTCTATCAATATAGACATTTATGTTTTCTATTCTGCGCGTCGTAATATAGGCATTTATCTATTCTATCTACGCGTTGTAATATAGAAATTTATCTATTTTATTCTATTCTATTCTATGCGTCGTAGTAAAGACTTTTATCTATTCTATTCTACGTGCCGTAATATAAACAATGGGGATTGTCGTGACAGTAGGTATTTGTAATTAAAACAAGAATCTTCAAATCTGCTTCAGTAGATTGCAAAACATAATGTAGTTCATTATATATTATGAAGGTCACGTGAGAAATAGTATTCTCATATTAAAAAGCATCTGCTTGATGTCAGAAAAATATTTTTTAAAAAAGTAATCATGCATTTAAACATTTGTTTAATAACAATGGCAGAAAAAGCCGAAAGGTGGCATGTAACATTAACTTGATAACAATAAAAATTAACTTTTTTAATAAACAAATATTTTATAAAAAGTAATGATTTTTTTGCAATATGGAACAGTGCATACAAAAAAGTTATTATTTTTCAGGCACCAGCAAGCACCACTGTTGGTGAAAATTTCAACGCTGAGATATCTTTCCTGAACACGTTGTCAGTTACGCTTACAGAGTGTGAGTTGGTCGCAGAAGGTCCTGGGATATCAGGCCCAGCTACTTTCCAGTTGCAGTAAGTTAAGAAGCTTGTGATACCTATCATGGTGCCATATTTAGTCATATATTTGGTCGACTTAATGCAACGACTATGTCGACATAATACTTGATATGGTGGTGGCAACTTGGAAATGATAATGTACTAAACTACTTATTCATTGGCTGTATTGACTTTGGTAACGTTTGAACTGACCATACAACATGTTATTTTCAAGTGCAGCCACCAATGTCGTATTTTCTAAATACGATACAATAATAATATGGTCAAATATTACTAGAATAAATAAAAACAAATTAGATTTACGGTACGCCAGCTCATAGGTCTTATGATTCCAATAGGGAGAAAGATTCCGGATCCGTTCTCTATGAACAAGAACAACATATTAACATGTAGATTAAATAAAAACACAAACGAATAAATTATAAAAACTAAATACCTTCATAACTGCAAAGTTTCAATAAACTCCAACCAATGCTTATCTTATCAATTCTTATGACATGCACGAGATGCCATGATATCATTCTTGCCATCACTCATATGGTGTCCTGAAACAACACAGGGGTTGATGATCCTACCACAATATTGTATACATCACATGTTAACAAAAGTGAATATAACACCCATTTGAGAGAGTTTAACCTTTATCCATTCTACAAATAGTGATAGAGTTTAACCTTTAACCACTCTGTAAATAGCGACAGTGATAGAGTTTAACCTTGAACCACTCTCTAAATAGCGACCGTGATAGAGTTTAACCTTTAACCACTCTGTAAATAGCGACCGTGATAGAGTTTAACCTTTATCCATTCTGCAAATAGTGATAGAGTTTAACCTTTGACCACTCTGTAAATAGAGACAGTGATAGAGTTTAACCTTTAACCATTCTGCAAATAGTGATAGAGTTTAACCTTTAACCACTCTGTAAAAAGCGACAGTGATATAGTTTAACCTTTAACCATTCTGTAAATAGCGACAGTGATATAGTTTAACCTTTAACCACCTTTAACCACTCTGTAAATAGCGACAGTGATAGAGTTTAACCTTTAACCATCTTTAACCACTCTGTAAATAGCGACAGTGATAGAGTTTAACCTTTAACCACCTTTAACCACTCTGTAAATAGCGACAGTGATAGAGTTTAACCTTAAACCACTCTGTAAATAGCAGTGATAGAGTTTAACTTTTATCTACTCTGCAAATAGCGACATTGATCGAATTCCTACTTAGATTACTTATATTATCAAACTTTTGTCCTTTTCCAAGTTTAAGTTTAAAACACACCAAAGAATACGTTTTAAGTCCGTATTATTAAAAATATTAGTTTTATAAACGACACCTCATTGTGAATAATAACATCGAACTAGATTTGTATGCAAAGAGAAATAATTTTATATCGAAAATTTGAAATGTTCATGTCAACATTATGATATCAGAATAAGTAATTTCATTTTGGTGGACGGACGTGACAAAACGCGATACTGATGTAAACATGTAATTGATCATTTAGATGAATTGATGTTAAATGCACATGTCCGATAACTGTAGTTTGACTTTGAGCAAAGGCATGTCCATTGTAAGACTTCTAATCTTGCCTAAAATGTACTTATGGTGAGAGAAACGAAACATTACACAAATGTTCACATGGGTTTCCTGATACGAACTGTATAGGTTACCATAACTCTTATTTTATCTTAAACATACTTACGTGCCTTGTTACACTTCGACAATAGTATACAACTGCTTTTTCAGTAATAGTGATAAGAATAAATATAAACTGTTTACTACTTAGATGTCTTGATATAAACTGAAAAAAAATCAATCACTTTCTTTTGAATTTGAACATAGTAAGGTTATTTGTACAATTACTAAATAAAGTATCATTTCATTATTGTAAAACAATATTTTTTCATACGCGAAACATGCATGTCTGAATGGTATACGATGTGTAACGTTGTACAGACATAAAGACAAACGTGTATGTATATATTATTATCTTGATTTTAGAAATGTCGGACCAAAGCAGACACTTGCTCGCAATCTTACACTGACGCCAAAGAAAGTTGGCGACAAAGAAATCGTGATAAACTTCAACTCTAAAGAGGTGATGGGCGTCAACGGCTCCCACAAGATCACAGTAACCAAATAGGAAGGAGAGTTTGTCGTGAAATAGCAAATCATTTTGATGATATTGCACGGTGACATTTGATTGTTAAGCCCCAGCAGTGAAACTGCAATTGTGTGTCTATATCAGATTTTTTAATTTCGTGTGTTTGTTATATGTAACCAGATTGATTAATGAACTAGAGAGATTTTTACTGTTAATGTTTATTATACAAAGTGTCTGATCGTGCATCACAATAGAATGATAATCCAAATTGACGTAAATCAGAAGCGTATCAATGTTTTACATTTCAAGATTATTCAAGAATTGACTCTTTTCTCATAGTCAGCTTCTCCATGAATAACCACGGAAAGGCATACACAGGGCTACAGACATATGTGAAACATAACACATATACAATATATGAAAAATCCCTTTTGAAAACATAAAACTATACGATTTCGTTCATTATTCTGAATCTATTTAAAGTTAAACCTCCAAACTGCATACATGAACCGTTTTAGACAATGTTCTAGCAATTTTGTACGCTCAAAAACAAAGGTGCACCAATTTCAGAACAAAATTATTTATACGGTGGTAAAGTTGTCAAAAGAACTTTCACCCTGCACTTTGAATTGTTTGTTTTAAAATGTACGAAACTAGTTGTTTTGTTATGTGGTAGAATTCATGATATACATACCATTTTGATAAACTATTTATCACGCGTATTGCAATATTATTGATAAACTGTCTCACGTTCATTGCGATATACATGGAAGGGAGATTATCCACAAGCACATCTGATTTACAAAAGTAGTAAAACTACTCGAAAGCGTAAACCACATTATATAACTAAATATTATGTCCGAACAACTGAACATAACTAGTGATGATGTAGAGATATACGAACATTTAAGTTAGCATATTGCTTGTATATGGATATCCGAACACTCAAGTTAGCATATTGCTTATACATGGATATCCGAAAACTTCAGTGTACAGTATTGCTTATATATCATGGATATTCGAAGATTAAAAGATGCACCATTAATAAAATAGATAATGTAACATCGTGCTATGTTAGCAAACAGTCATTATAGACAAAATGTCGTTAAGCTCCAAACAATCTTTTTATAGCTCATATCTATATGTTCATATAATAGTCCACAGATTGGCTGTGCAAAGCGTAATGTTCCATGTTTCAAATCTCATACTTCGTGTTACAATATTCGAAAAGAATGAGACAAAGTAAGGGAAATTCACTGCTTATGTTTTCAAATAGTATTCCAGTATTATAAAAAGTATGCATGAGCGTTTCCGGTATACATTTCTCAGTTAAATGTTTTATAATACATTTTAACACAGTGGTATATTATCATTTTTGTCTTCTCGACTATAAAGCAGTGATCCGATCATTCATTTTCGAATCGTTGCAATCTGTATAATATCGACTTCAGTCACATACACCATGTGACTAGAATATATTGCTTTTTTTCGAACTGTTTATATATCTTTTTTTTCTATTAAAATATTTTTGTTATTGATACTTCCTTTAATCAACAATAACATGAAATAAACGAATTGGGTTTACAACATAATTTTTAGTTATTCTTCTGTTTTATTATGTTAATATCGTCATCGGTAAATGCGTCGCCCTATGCCTCTTGTTTCCAAGTCCAGTTCGTTTTAGCGACTTCCTTCTTGAATGCTTAAAACAAATCGTCCTTCATAAAATTGCATTGGTAGTCGTGGCCTTATAGCTACCGAGGTATACTAAACAGGTACGTTCTATTTCCTTATAGCCTACTCAAATAAAATCAGACTAAGGCCATATTCAAGACAATTGGAGTCATTTCTTTAAAAATGAACAGTCAAGTCATCCTGCACAGCCAGTTTTAAAATTTTCCAACGTCGCTCCTTGTCTTTAGTTAATTGTTAGTGTTTTCATACTTTCAATAAATCTGCGGGTGTCCTCCTTCCTTGTCTGTCTGGATTTTGTAAAGAATTGCGTTTAATGGCTCCATCAGCCAAAAGGCAATTTGCTTTAGCTTTCCAACGTCTTTTGTGCCATTTATAAAGTTTCCGCTTTTCTAGTGATGGCTTTCGGTTGCTATGACGTTGACGGGGTATTTATCAGTGTTCGCTGGAAATTGAGATAATTTTACACGAAAGAGCATGGACGCAGTCTGTTCAACACCGGGGCCAATATGGATTCGTACCGGAATAAAAAATCCATATTTTCCATATTTGCCTCGGTATTGATCCCGAGGCCCCAATACCGGCGCGTGGTTTTAAACATATTTTTTTAAAAACGTCTATTTTTGTTACTATATTAAGTATTAATGTAATAACTTTTAGTATTGGTCATGGCTGTCAGATAAACATAGTTTGTCGTTTAACTTAGACATGAAAAAAGTCAGTTTGCATCGCAAATTATATTTGTATAATTGAAAATAATGCAAAGTATTTTTAATAACATATGCTTTCTTTCTTGTTTTTATTGGTTTGCACATATATACTTTTTTTTTACAAATAAATATTAACCCATATTAATAAAAAAAAAAGAGTTCTTCTTTCTTATTTTTTGTTTTCCATAATATTTGCTTGTTTTAACTGTTCAACAATTATTTAATAACCCCAATGTTATTATGACAAAACTCCAGATCATTTCCTCAATGAATAATACATTACCATTCAATTACCAGAAACAAGGAAATGAATATCTTCAGTATTCATAGAAATTAGTCACCACATCGACATAAGCATTGCAATACATAGACTACACTACTAGAAAAAAATTAAATGTAAACAGGGGTTAGCACTTTGATACGGTTAGTGACAAAACGATAAATGTACATGAGAAATGACAACAGGGGTCGCCACCATGAACCGGTTAGTGGCAGACAAACAAATAAATGACGGTTGGTGACTTAACCGTCAATATACATAACTGTGACAACAGGGGTCACCACCTTCGAAACGGTTAGTGACAGAACTGTCAGTATACAACAAAATGACAACAGGGGGTTACAACATTCAAACTGTTGGTGGTATAACCGTCAATATACAAATAGTGACAACAGGTGTCACCACCTTCAAACTGTTGGTGACATAACCGGCAATATACAAATAGTGACAACAGGGGTCACCACCATCAAACGGTTGTTGACGAAACCGTCAATATACAAAATGACAACAGGGGTCACCACCATCAAACGGTTGGTGACAAAACCGTCAATATACAAAATGTGACAACAAGGGTCACCACCATCAAACGGTTGTTGACGAAACCGTCAATATACAAAATGACAACAGGGGTCACCACCTTCAAACTGTTGGTGACATAACCGTCAATATACAAATAGTGACAACATGGGTCACCACCTTCAAACGGTTGGTGACATAACCGTCAATATACAAATAGTGACAACAGGGGTCTCCACCTTCAAACTGTTGGTGACATAACCGTCAATATACAAATAGTGACAACATGGGTCACCACCTTCAAACGGTTGGTGACAAAACCGTCAATATACAAAATGCGGCAACAGGGGTCACCACCATCAAACGGTTGGTGACAAAACCGTCAATATACATATAGTGACAACAGGGGTCACAACATTCAAACGGTTGGTGACATCACCGTCAATATACAAATAGTGACAACAGGGGTTACAACCCTCAAACGGTTGGTGACATAACCGTCAATATATAAAAATGTGACAACAAAGGTCACCACCAGCAAACGGTTGGTGACGTAACCGTCAATATACAAAATGTGACAACAGGGGTTACAACCATCAAACGGTTGGTGACATTACCGTCAATATACAAATAGTGACAACAGGGGTCACCACCTTCAAACGGTTGGTGACATAACCGTCAATATACAAAATGTGACAACAGGGTCACCACCGTCAAACGGTTGGTGACATAACCGTCATATACAAAATGTGACAAAAGGCGTCACCACAATCAAACGGCTTGTGACAAAACTGTCAATATACAAAATGTGACAACAGGGGTTACAACCCTCAAACGGTTGGTGACATAACCGTCAATATACAAAAAGTGACAACAGGGGTCACCACCATCAAACGGTTGGTGACAAAACCGTCAATATACAAAATGTGACAACAGGGGTTACAACCTTCAAACGGTTTGTGACATAACCGTCATTAACAAAATGTGACAACAGGGGTCACCACCATCAAACGGTTGGTGACATAACCGTCAATATACAAAATGTAACAACAGGGGTCACCAACATCGAACGATTGGTGACAAAACCGTCAACATGCATAAAAATGACAAGGGCCACAACCTTCAAACAGTTGTTGACATAACCATCAATATACAATAAATTGACAAGGGCCGACACATTTAAACGGTTGGTGACATAAACGTCAATATACAAAATGTGACAACAGGGGTCACCACCATCAAACTGTTGGTGACATAACCGTCAATATACAAAATGTGACAAGAGTCACCAGTTTCAAACGGTTGTTGACATAACCATCAATATACAATAAATTGACAAGGGCCGCCACATTTAAACGTTTGATGACATAAACGTCAATTTACAAAATGTGACAACAGGGGTCACCACCATCAATTGGTTGGTGGAATAACCATCAATTTACAAAATATGACAACAGGGGTCACAACCATCGAACGATTGGTGACAAAACCGTCAACATGCATAAAAATGACAAGGGCCACAACCTTCAAACGGTTGTTGACATAACCATCAATATACAATAAATTGACAAGGGCCGACACATTTAAACGGTTGTGACATAAACATCAATATACAAAATGTGACAACAGGGGTCACCACCATCAAACGGTTGGTGACATAACCGTCAATATACAAAATGTGACAAGAGTCACCAGTTTCAAACGGTTGTTGATATAACCATCAATATACAATAAATTGACAAGGGCCGCCACATTTAAACGTTTGATGACATAAACGTCAATATACAAAATGTGACAACAGGGGTCACCACCATCAATTGGTTGGTGGAATAATCATCAATTTACAAAATATGACAACAGGGGTCACCACCATGAAACGGTTGGTGACATAACCGTCAATATACAAAATGTGACAACAGGGGTCACCACCATCAAACGGTTGGTGACAAAACCGTCAATATACAAAATGTGACAACAGGGGTCACCACCATCAAACGGTTGTTGACATAACCGTCAATATACAAAATGTGACAACAGGGGTCAACACCATCAAACGGTTGGTGACATAACGGTCAATATACAAAATGTGACAACAGGGGTCACCACCTTCAAACGGTTGGTGACATAACCGTCAATATACAAAATGTGACAACAGGGGTCACCACCATCAAACGGTTGGTGACATAACCGTCAATATACAAAATGTGACAACAGGGGTCACCACCATCAAGCGGTTGGTGACATAACCGTCAATATACGAAATGTGACAACAGGGGTTACAACCCTCAAACGGTTGGTGACATAACCGTCAATATACAAAATGTGACAACAGGGGTCACCACCATCAAACGGTTGGTGACAAAACCGTCAATATACAAAATGTGACAACAGGGATCACCACCATCAAACTGTTGGTGACATAACCGTCAATATACAAAATGTGACAACAGGGGTCACCACCATCAAGCGGTTGGTGACATAACCGTCAATATACGAAATGTGACAACAGGGGTTACAACCCTCAAACGGTTGGTGACATAACCGTCAATATACAAACTGTGACAACAGGGGTCACCACCATCAAACAGTTGGTGACATAACTGTCAATATACAAAATGTGACAACAGGGGTCACCACCATCAAACGGTTGGTGACAAAACCGTCAATATACAAAATGTGACAACAAGTGTCACCACCATGAAACGGTTGGTGACATAACCGTCAATATACAAAATGTGACAACAGGGATCATCACCGTCATTATACAAAAAGTGACAATGGCCACCACCATCAAATGATTAGTGACATAACAGTCAATATACAATAGTTGCAAAGGTCACCACCATCAAACGGTAGGTGACATTAAATCAATATACAAAAAGCGACAAGGGTCACCACCTTCAAACGCTTGGTGACATAACCGTCAATATATTAAAATTGACAAGAGTAACCACCCTCAAACGGTTGGTGGCATAACCGTCAATATACAAAAATTGACAACAGGGATCACCACATTCTAACGGTTGGTGGCATAACCGTCAATATACAAAATGTGACAACAGGGGTCACCACCATCAAACGGTTAGTGACATAACCGTCAATATACAAAATGTGACAACAGGGGTCACCACCATCAAACGGTTAGTGACATAACCGTCAATATACAAAATGTGACAACAAGTGTCACCACCATGAAACGGTTGGTGACATAACCGTCAATATACAAAATGTGACAACAGGGATCATCACCGTCATTATACAAAAAGTGACAATGGCCACCACCATCAAATGATTAGTGACATAACAGTCAATATACAATAGTTGCAAAGGTCACCACCATCAAACGGTAGGTGACATTAAATCAATATACAAAAAGCGACAAGGGTCACCACCTTCAAACGCTTGGTGACATAACCGTCAATATACAAAAAATTGACAAGAGTAACCACCCTCAAACGGTTGGTGGCATAACCGTCAATATACAAAAATTGACAACAGGGATCACCACATTCTAACGGTTGGTGGCATAACCGTCAATATACAAAATGTGACAACAGGGGTCACCACCATCAAACGGTTAGTGACATAACCGTCAATATACAAAATGTGACAACAGGGGTCACCACCATCAAACGGTTAGTGACATAACCGTCAATATACAAAATGTGACAACAGGGATAACCACTTTCAAACAGTTAGTGACATAACCGTCAATATACAAAATGTGACAACAGGGGTCACCACCTTCAAACGGTTGGTGACAAAACCGTCAATATACAATATGTGACAACAGGGGTCACCACCATCAAACGGTTGGTGATAAAATCATCAATCTATAAAAAGTGACAAGGGTCACCACCTTCTAACGGTTTGTGGAATAACCTTTAATATACAAAAAGTGATAACAAGGGTCTCCACCTTCAAACGGTTGGGGACATAACCGTCAATATGCAAAATGTGACAAAGGTCACCACCTTCAAGCGGTTGGTGACATAACCGTCAATATACAAAATGTGACAACAGGGGTCACCACCATCAAACGGTTGGTGGTAAAATCATCAATGTATAAAAAGTGACAAGGGTCACCACCTTCTAACGGTTTGTGGCATAACCTTTAATATACAAAAAGTGATAACAAGGGTCTCCACCTTCAAACGGCTGGGGACATAACCGTCAATATACAAAATGTGACAAAAGACACCACCTTCAAGCGGTTGGTGACATAACCGTCAATATACAAAATGTGACAACAGGGGTCACCACCTTCAAACGGTTGTTGACAAAATCGTCAATATACAAAATGTGACAACAGGGGTCACCACCATCAAACAGTTGGTGACATAACCGTCAATATACAAAAAGTGACAAGGGTCACCACCTTCAAACGGTTGGTGATAAAATCATCAATGTATAAAAAGTGACAAGGGTCACCACCTTCAAACGGTTGGGGACATAACCGTCAATATACAAAATGTGACAAAGGTCACCACCTTCAAGCGGTTGGTGACATAACCGTCAATATAAAAAATTGGCAACAGGGATTACCACTTTCTAACGGCTGGTAACAGAACGTGTAAGGATAGCTGTCAAAATAGGAATTGTTGCAATTATTATAGCAACTACTGGTATATGTTAAAGAAGACCGACTGTTATCATAATATATCAATATCTGAAATATATGCTGGCCATCTACTACCAGACGTATTATACATGGTGGCGATCAGTGTATTGAGCAGATATGAAAATATGTCATAGGAAACACAACTTTATGTTTACGTATAGTACCTTTATAGTATATCAATCAAAATAGAACTCCGTCAAACGAGCATTGTGTAATTGTTCCTTTTCAAGTATATAGTTCATTCTAAATGCGTTACATAAAAAGAACAAAATATAGCGATGTTAAGCAGCTGTCATACCAAGTCTCTTACAATCTCAAACCATTACCTTGTAATAATAGGTGTTACCATTAACCTCAATGCCAGTAAATATTTGTATATAGTGTTCACACATTTCAAGCAAGTCAAAACTATTGATAGGACAATAACATAGCAGAGGTGATACATTAGGCTATTGACGTTGGTTGTCATCTCGCAGTATCATTCTACAAGATGTTCAGTATATGTTGATGTGAAATAAACGTCAAAATGACTCATTATTTATACAAAAAAATGAATATAATAAAAGATCTTCAAAATACTCTATCCTCATCTACCTGGCGATAAGTTTTATCGAACGTTTATTTTCTTGCCTACTCCGGTACATCGTTTAAGACGTTAAAATACAGGTAAATTAACAACGACCGATTCATTAAAGACTCATACAACATCATGAAAAGGTAGAAAGTGTAGTTTGCCTTTTGTACAAGGTACTATTTCGAAAACAGTGTTGTATGGTGACCCCAATACATACATACAGAGCAAAAACAATGTCGAGGGCATGGGTTTTAACTCTTGTGTTATCTACATGCAAAACGTTCAGTATCATTGTTGGGTCTGCTTCCGTATGATATAAAATTGAATTAGGCCACTTACGCCTTACGGCTGTCGGCCAAGTACCATGTCCATCTTAACCTGATATGAATGGTTTACAGTGCAATTTATTTAAATTCACATGAACATTTCATGATTTGATTTCCATAACAAACATAATACACCATTCCAGTCATAGTGGAAATAATGTCACGATTTCTCTGAGCGTTAGACACTATCGCAGTAGTTAACTTAACCTAGTAGTTAACCCAGTAATTAACTTAACCTAGTAATTAACCCAGTAATTCTGAATGAATATGACCGTTATCGTGTTTAATCAGTTCCTCTGGTAAACGAAGAATGTCACCACTCAATTATGTAAAGTTCTCTATCGTTATGGTGTCACTTTCACCGTTTGTTTCGTGCCACAGTTGTGCTTTGGATGAGGTCCACTTCTTCAAAGTCGACTGCGATTATGTCTTTATTTAGCTGTATCTACTACAATGTAATTATGTCTGTATCTTTTTTAATATTCTAGAAATTGATGACTTTTTTGCTTTTGGAGGACTTGTCACCCTAAATACCTTGAAATTGGTGTGGCTAAACGTTTCGAGGTGACAGATCTTCTCAGTCTTGTAGGTGCTACGTGAAATGTTTAAACATACATGTGCTTTTACAGAAATACGCCGATACGGTAGGTATCCAAACGGTAACCTGCGAACCAGGAAACACACTGTCAAGGATTTATAATACAGATAGATTCACCATGTCATTACATAAGGTATTCTAACTAAACATTTTACATTGCATAAGATGGCACAAGACAAAGAGTGCTACATACAACCTATTTCGATACTAGGACATACATAGTCAGGGCACGTGGTTGTGACTAAATGCGTTCGGCGTTGTTGCACATAAACGAAGAAAAACGGTATGTTTATAACCAGTTTGACATTACAAATTTGACAGTATATTGACTTGTTGGCAAGGACAGACACCTTTTTTACCCCCAAGAGTCATACCATTTTCTAATGCTCTTCCGTAATTTACTGTTGCTGTGACTACAGTAGATTCCTTCAGTCAAAATTTAATTAGTCGTATAAAATGAGAGTTTTATATACATACAACTATCATATCATACTTGTAATAAGTTTTAATGTTAAGGTCAGTAGTTATTTTGAATTTGTCCAACATTTTTTGTGGGTAACTGTGCTACCACCCTGTCGTGATGGGCAAAATGGATCTATGACAGACCGACCGACCGACCGACCGACCGACCGACCGACCGACCGACCGACCGACCGACCGACCGACCGACCGACCGACAGACAGACAGACAGACAGACAGACAGACAGACAGACAGACAGACAGACAGATAGAGTTTGGCCAATATAAACAACCCAAAGAACATTCCGACCGAGTTTGACCAATATAAACATCCAAAAGAACATTCTGACCTAGTCTGGCCAATATAAACAACCCAGAAAACATTCCGACCGAGTCTGCCCAATAAAAACAACCCAAAGAACATGCCGACAGAGTTCGGCCAATATAACCATCCCAAAGAACATTCCGACCGAGACTGGCCAATATAAACAACCCAAAGAACATTCTGACCGAGTTTGGCCAATTTAAACTACCCAAAGAACATTCTGACCGAGTTCGGCCCATATAAACAACCCAAAGAACATACATTCTGACAGAGTTCGGCCAATATAAACAACCCAAAGAACATTCTGACAGAGTTCGGCCAATATAAACTACCCAAAGAACATTCTGACCGAGTTCGGCCAATACAAACAACCCAAAGAACATTCCGACCAAGTTTAGCCAATATAAACAACCCAAAGAACATTCTGACCGAGTTTGGCCAACACAAACAACCCAAAGAACATTCTGAAAGAGTTCGGCTAATATAAACAACCCAAAGAACATTCTGACCAAGTTTAGCTAATATAAACTACCCAAAGAACATTCTGACTGAGTTCGGCCAAAATAAACAACCCAAAGAACATAAATTCTGACAGAGTTCGGCCAATATAAACAACCCAAAGAACATTCTGATCGAGTTCGCCCAATATAAACTACCCAAAGAACATTCTGACTGAGTTCGGCCAATACAAACAACCCAAAGAACATTCCGACCGAGTTTAGCCAATATAAACGACCCAAAGAACATTCTGACCGAGTTTGGCCAATATAAACAACCTAAAGAACATTCTGACAGAGTTCGGCTAATATAAATAACCCAAAGAATATTCTGACCAAGTTTGGCCAATATTAACTACCCAAAGAACATTCTTACCTAGTTAGACCAATATAAACAACCCAAAGAACATAAATTCTGACAGAGTTCGGCCAATATAAACAACACAAAGAACATTCTGACCGAGTTCGGCCAATATAACCTACCTAAAGAACATTCTGACCGAGTTCGGCCAATACAAACAACTCAAAGAACATTCTGACCGAGTTTGGCCAATACAAACAATCAAAAGAACGTTCCGACCGAGTCTGCTCAATGTAAACAACCCAAAGTACATTCCGACCTAGTTCGGCAAATAAAAAAAGCAGAGAACATTCTGACCGAGTTTGATCTAGATGAAGACGCGAAATGAAAGTGTTACCGAGACAACACTCGTCATTGTTCATCAGTGAGGCCCTCCCGGGGGGTTTGGAGATCTAGAGAACATGGCTATTTATTTTCAGAGATCTAGGGAACATTGGCCATTACTTTCAGAGATCCAGGGATCAAAGGCCTAATTTTAGAGATCTAGAGATATTGTCCTTAATGAAAAAAAGGACCTAATTTGATCAATTCTATCAGAGCCATATAAACAGATATATGCAACTGGAGACACTTGTCTAAATTTAAGGTGGCACATTTTGGCTTTTTCTAGTTTAGTTTGAACTTATTTATTTTACTTCGATTTTGAAACATTTTCTTACAACTTTGACAAATCACGCTCGAAGTCTTCCTGGGTATAACCAGTACTAAGCCCATGTGGTAAAAGTGTCTTGCTCAAGGACACCACACATAGTCGTGGCGAAGGATAAAATACCCACGACCCTTCGATCACGGGTTCGGTGCTTTACCACTAAATCACGTGGCGTTTTCTAAATCATGGAAACACACATCCTCCAGAATCAAACAACATAATTTTGTGATTATGGTATCAAAAGAAAGGGCTTGATTTGGGAGATTGTTTTTTTTCTTTCTTTTTTAAATTTAAAGAAATGAAGAATTTTACGCTTAAAGAGTTTTTGTGTGATCGTTTTCTCTTTTTTAGCCCGTTTTTTTTAAATAAAAAATAAAGAAAACCACATCAATAAATATCAATATGATATATGAAACTTACTGCTTCATCTTTCTACCTAATATTTCTATTTTTATTGTGTTTTGTTTAAACGTACAAGACTACCGTTTTTTGTTTAAAAATCTTTTTTTTCCGTGAAATATTTCGATTTCAATCCGTAATAATTTAAATAATTTAAATTCAGAAGAAAAATAACACCCAAAACAAGTATTAATAATAATTTTAATATTCATCCAAAAATGATACAGTTTTTGGAAATGCAATCATTTTAAACATTGATCAATATTTGAACAAATAACGAAGGAATTAGCATATTGACAATTTTGATTTTTATGTTATGTTGTGAAACACAGCCAAGGACTTTCATCTGTAGCCTCCCTGGTCACCAAAAACGTCTTTTATTTTTTTATTATATATATTTTCTTTTCCAATAACATCGGGCCAGTTTTGTATAAATTCCTCCCATACCACACGAGCTGTTTCAGCCTGGCCAACCTGCAATATAACATAAAGTTAGCAAACCTTGCATTTTAAGTGTAAGTGTATATTTATATTTTCATTTTATTTTGATTATATATTCACAAACATTATAATATATGTGTGTGTGCCTGATATTCATTGCTGGCAAAAACAAATGGTCCGGTCAATAATATGTTTGTTTGAATATTTAGCGTCATTTTTATGCCAACGAGGGCTAATAGACGACCGTTCCACATAACCAGTCTTTCCATGGTCTCTAGAAGATTAACCAGTATTGGAGCACACCCATCTCAGCAAGTAACTGATAACTTTCCCACTTTAATCCGTGGTGAGACGAATGACAATTAGACGTAATGTCGTATGTCGATTATCACGGAAACCGTGGCCGGATGGGGAATCGTACTCCCGACCCTTGTATTGATAGTTAAACGAGCTACCGATTGAGCTAACCGGTCCTTACTTCGGCTATTAAAACTGAGAAACCTGTATATGTAAAAGATAATATAGAAAATACCGTATACCATAATTCCCTCCCTACCCGCAGCGTGCAGAAATAGAATCACACTGCATCCCATTATCCGATTATCACGTTGGTCTGGATTTAGTTAATTTTCCGATAATGGAATAAATTGTTAAAAGTGCATAATTTCAATCATACTCCTTTTCATTCTTTTTGTGCCAGCCAGAAGAAATTCACTTAAATAGAAGTTTAAGAGGTCTAGTCGAATGAATTCTGGTTTCCTTACTTCATATTTTGACATCAGAAATGACATAAAAAATCAAATCCCTTTCTGTTGGCATTATTTGCTTCTTCTAGAAACTGATCAACACCAAAGTTCTGAAATGTCTTGATGATGTATCTGCCACTTGAAATGACCATAATTCTCTTCTTCTTCTTCAATGTCACAGTTGTTTATTTATTTATCTTCATCTAAATCTTCCATTTTGATTGCTTTTGCAACTGCCAGTTGTTTTTGACAGACGAAGCAGACGGCAAAGAAAGGAGACAATTTGTCAACATTTATCAAGGGAGATAATTTATTTAAAATATAGTTCCTGCAAAAAGTGATAATTTCACTGTTTGAAAGTGGTAATTCCTGAAATAGTGGGATTATGAGGGGGGGGGGGGGGGGGGGGGGGGGTTATTTCACTGGTATATCTCTAAAATCCATTAATATGCATAACATAAAATGGGAACGCGGCTTAATTTCTGAGACACATTATAAAACTATAGTAAACAATATTTACAATTTTAGAATTTGTATGTAAAATGTATTACAGTCAATAACACCAATAGAAATCTTTACCTGGTTGACATGGAAACCATCTACCGGTTCAAGAAGTTGCCATGTTTGCTTGCCCGATTTTATCCATTCAGTTATAGCTGGAAAAAAATACGAAATTGATTACAGTCATCTTCCGGGGTGCCATGTATGGAATTGTGTATATAATACATAATATTGTTTCATCAGTTTCAAACACTTTTGAAACATACTTTAAATCGGAGAAAAGAGTCGTTTGAGAACACAGCTCTGTACAGGGTGGCACACAAGAGATGTCAGAGAACACAGCTCTGTACAGGGTGGCACACAAAAGATGGTAGAGAACACAGCTCTGCACAGGGTGGCACACAAGAGAGGTCAGAGAACACAGCTCTGCACAGCGTGGCAAAAAAAGATGTCAGAGAACACAGCTCTGCACAGGGTGGCACACAATAGCTGTCAGAGAACACAGCACTTCACAGCGTGGCAAACAAGAGAGGTCAGAGAACACAGCTCTGCACAGCGTGGCACACAAGAGATGTCAGAGAACACAGCTCTGCACAGGGTGGCACACGAGAGAGGTCAGAGAACACAGCTCTGCACAGCGTGGCAAACAAAACATGTCAGAGAACACAGCTCTGCACAGGGTGGCACACAACAGCTGACAAAGACAAAGCTCTGCACAGCGTGGCAAACAAGAGATGTCAGAGCACATAGCTCTGTACAGGGTGGCAAAAAAGAGATGACAGAGAACACACCTCTACACAGGGTGGCACACAAGAGATATCAGAGAACACAGCTCTGTACAGCGTGGTAAACACTTGATGTCGGAGAACGCAACTCTGCACAGGGTGACACACCAAAGGTGTCAGAGAACACAGCTCTGCACACCATGGCAAACAATAGATTTAGAGAACACAGCTCTGTACAGCGTGGCACACAAGAACTGTCAGAGAACACAGCACTGCACACCGTGGCACACAAGAGATGTCAGAGAGCACAGCTCTTTACAGGGTGATACACAAGAGCTATCAGAGAGCACAGCACTGCACAGCGTGGCAAACAAGAGAGGTCAGAGAACACAGCTCTGCACAGGGTGGCACACAAGAGATGTCAGAGAACACAGCTCTGCACAGCGTGACACACAAGAGATGTCAGAGTACACAGCTCTGTTCAGGGTGATACACAAGAGCTGTCAGAGAACACAGCACTGCACAGCGTGGCAAACAAGAGAGGTCAGAGAACACAGCTCTGCACAGGGTGGCACACAAGAGATGTCAGAGAACACAGCTCTTTACAGGGTGATACACAAGAGCTATCAGAGAGCACAGCACTGCACAGCGTGGCAACCAAGAGAGGTCAGAGAACACAGCTCTGCACAGGGTGGCACACAAGAGATGTCAGAGAACACAGCTCTGCACAGCGTGACACACAAGAGATGTCAGAGTACACAGCTCTGTTCAGGGTGATACACAAGAGCTGTCAGAGAACACAGCACTGCACAGCGTGGCAAACAAGAGAGGTCAGAGAACACAGCTCTGCACAGCGTGGCACACAAGAGATGTCAGAGAACACAGCTCTGCACAGGGTGGCACACAAGAGATGTCAGAGAACACAGCTTTGCACAGCGTGGCACACAAGATATGTCAGAGAACACAGCTGTGCACAGCGTGGCACTCGAGAGCTGTCAGAGAACACAGCTCTGTACAGGGTGACACACAAGAGATGCTAGAGAACACAGCTCTTCACAGGGTGGCACACAATAGCTGTGAGAGAACACAGCTCTGTGCAAGGTTATACACAAGAGCTGTCAGAAAACACAGCTCTACACAGGGTGGCACACAAGAACTGTCAGAGAACACAGCTCTGAACAGCGTGGAAAACAATTGACGTCAGAGAACACAGCTCTGCACAGGGTGGCACACAAAAGCTGTCAGAGAACACAGCACTGCACAGCGTGGAACACAAGAGATGTCAGAGAACACAGCTCTTTACAGGGTGATACACAAGAGCTGTCCGATAACACAGCTCTGTACAGGGTGGCAAACAAGAAATGTCAGAGAACACAGCTCTGCACAGCGTGGCAAACAAGAGATGTCAGAGGACACAGCTCTGTTCAGGGTGATACACAAGAGCTGTCAGAGAAAACAGCTCTGTACAGGGTGATAAACCAGAGCTGTCAGAGAACACAGCTCTGTACAGGGTGATACAAAAAAGCTGTCAGAGAACTCAGTTCTGCAAAACATGGCAAACAAGAGATGTCAGGGAACACAGCCCTGCACAGGGTGGCACAAAAGAGCTGTCAGAGAACACAGCCATGCACAGAGTGACACACAAGAGCTGTCAGAGAATACAGATCTACATAGGATGGCACACAACAGCTGTCAGAGAGCACAGCTCTGCACAGGGTGGCAAACAATAGCTGTTACAGACACAGCTCTGCACAGCGTGGCAAACAAAAGATGTCAGAGCACACAGCTCTGCACAGGATGACACACAAAACAGGTCAGAGAACACAGCTATGCACAGCGTAGCACACAAGAGATGTCAGAGAACACAGCTCTGCACAGGTTGGCACACAAGATATGTCAGAGAACACAGCTGTGCACAGCGTGGCACACGAGAGCTGTCAGAGAACACAGCTCTGTACAGGGTGACACACAAGAGATGTTAGAGAACACAGCTCTTCACAGGGTGGCACACAATAGCTGTGTGAGAACACAGCTCTGTGCAAGGTTATACACAAGAGCTGTCAGAAAACACAGCTCTACACAGGGTGGCACACAAGAACTGTCAGAGAACACAGCTCTGAACAGCGTGGTAAACAATTGACGTCAGAGAACACAGCTCTGCACAGGGTGGCACACAAAAGCTGTCATAGAACACAGCACTGCACAGCGTGGAACACAAGAGATGTCAGAGAACACAGCTCTTTACAGGGTGATACACAAGAGCTGTCCGATAACACAGCTCTGTACAGGGTGGCAAACAAGAGATGTCAGAGAACACAGCTCTGCACAGCGTGGCAAACAAGAGATGTCAGAGAAAACAGCTCTGTACAGGGTGATAAACAAGAGCTGTCAGAGAACACAGCTCTGTACAGGGTGATACAAAAAAGCTGTCAGAGAACACAGTTCTGCAAAACATGGCAAACATCAGATGTCAGGGAACACAGCCCTGCACAGGGTGGCACACAAGAGCTGTCAGAGAACACAGCCATGCACAGAGTGACACACAAGAGCTGTCAGAGAATACAGATCTACATAGGATGGCACACAACAGCTGTCAGAGAGCACAGCTCTGCACAGGGTGGCAAACAATAGCTGTCACAGACACAGCTCTGCACAGCGTGGCAAACAAAAGATGTCAGAGCACACAGCTCTGCACAGGATGACACACAAGAGATGTCAGAGAACACAGCTATGCACAGCGTAGCACACAAGAGATGTTAGAGAACACAGCTTTGCACAGGTTGGCACACAAGATATGTCAGAGAACACAGCTGTGCACAGCGTGGCACACGAGAGCTGTCAGAGAACACAGCTCTGTACAGGGTGACACACAAGAGATGTTAGATAACACAGCTCTTCACAGGGTGGCACACAATAGCTGTGAGAGAACACAGCTCTGTGCAAAGTTATACACAAGAGCTGTCAGAAAACACAGCTCTACACATGGTGGCACACAAGAACTGTCAGAGAACACAGCTCTGAACAGCGTGGTAAACAATTGATGTCAGAGAACACAGCTCTGCACAGGGTGGCACACAAAAGCTATCAGAGAGCACAGCACTGCACAGCGTGGAACACAAGAGATGTCAGAGAACACAGCTCTTAACAGGGTGATACACAAGAGCTGTCCGATAACACAGCTCTGTACAGGGTGGCAAACAAGAGATGTCAGAGAACACAGCTCTGCACAGCGTGGCAAACAAGAGATGTCAGAGGACACAGCTCTGTTCAGGGTGATACACAAGAGCTGTCAGAGAAAACAGCTCTGTACAGGGTGATAAACAAGAGCTGTCAGAGAACACAGCTCTGTACAGGGTGATACAAAAAAGCTGTCAGAGAACACAGTTCTGCAAAACATGGCAAACAAAAGATGCCAGGGAACACAGCCATGCACAGAGTGACACACAAGAGCTGTCAGAGAATACAGATCTACATAGGATGGCACACAACAGCTGTCAGAGAGCACAGCTCTGCACAGGGTGGCAAACAATAGCTGTCACAGACACAGCTCTGCACAGCGTGGCAAACAAAAGATGTCAGAGCACACAGCTCTGCACAGGATGACACACAAGAGATATCAGAGAACACAGCTATGCACAGCTAAGCACACAAGAGATGTTAGAGAACACAGCTCTGCACAGGTTGGCACACAAGATATGTCAGAGAACACAGCTGTGCACAGCGTGGCACACGAGAGCTGTCAGAGAACACAGCTCTGTACAGGGTGACACACAAGAGATGTTAGATAACACAGCTCTTCACAGGGTGGCACACAATAGCTGTGAGAGAACACAGCTCTGTGCAAGGTTATACACAAGAGCTGTCAGAAAACACAGCTCTACACAGGGTGGCACACAAGAACTGTCAGAGAACACAGCTCTGAACAGCGTGGAAAACAATTGACGTCAGAGAACACAGCTCTGCACAGGTTGGCACACAAAAACTGTCAGAGAACACAGCACTGCACAGCGTGGAACACAAGAGATGTCAGAGAACACAGCTCTTTACAGGGTGATACACAAGAGCTGTCCGATAACACAGCTCTGTACAGGGTGGCAAACAAGAGATGTCAGAGAACACAGCTCTGCACAGCGTGGCAAACAAGAGATGTCAGAGGACACAGCTCTGTTCAGGGTGATACACAAGAGCTGTCAGAGAAAACAGCTCTGTACAGGGTGATACACAAGAGCTGTCAGAGGACACAGCTCTGTTCAGGGTGATAAACAAGAGCTGTCAGAGAACACAGCTCTGTACAGGATGATAAACAAGAGATGTCAGAGAACACAGCTCTGCACAGCGTGGCAAACAAGAGATGACAGAAAACACAGCTCTGTACAGGTGGATACACAAGAGCTGTCAGAGAAAACAGCTATGTACAGGTTGATACACAAGACCTGTCAGAGAACACAGCTCTGCACAGCGTGGCAAACAAGAGATGACAGAGAACACAGGGTGATACACAAGAGCTGTCAGAGAACACAGCTTTCCACAGCATGGCAAACAAGAGATATCAGGGAACACAGCTCTGCACAGGGTGGCACACAAGGGATGTCAGAGAACACAGAACTACACAAGATGGCACACAAGAGCTGTCAGAGAACACAACTCTACACAGGTTGGCACAAAAGAGAATGTGGCTCGGGTTGGTACCAAAGCTTAATAACGGCCAAGCATTTTAATATAACAAAACAAATGTGGTTGTAGGTGGAATAGTGGATCTGTAAGAAGTTAAAATGGGGCAGAGTATTTAATTTAATACAAATATAAAACAAATGGAGTTGGAGGTTGGGACTGTTTGGGCTTAGGCAAATACCCAAGTATACATGGAATAATGGGGTACTGCCTGTTCAAACAATGATACAAAGTATCTCCTATAAATAATTGTTGTAATGTGATCTATGCCAAAAGTTATCAAACTGGATACATTGACAATTCACATAAAAAACAGTTTATTATCTAGTGTGAATAACATTCTAAACCCGAAAGTTGTAATGTTCTATTTGATGCACATTAATACAAAATAGACACCATTTGGTTGAAAATTAATATAGGACTTAAGAAGAATATGCATCATAATACAAAACTGAAAGTAATGAAGTTATAAACAAATTTCACCTTATATTCTAACGCACAGTTATAAGACCCAAGTTCTCACCTTTACACAGGTATTTTACCTTGGACTTGAATATACCAGTTTATGGTTCAAAATGCAACAAAGTACAACCATAAACTTTTGAGCGAAGTTACATTTACATAAATATCAGCATGCACATTAAACTTTCACCAAAACTTTAACACAAAATGTTATGTTTTCACCCTTCAAAATTTAGGAGCCCGATATGTTACACACTGCCTCAGAGTGTATGCGTAGACACTTATGCCACGTTCAATGCATATCACACTCATGGAACAGATTGCACCAAACCTTTTAACGCAGAGCTTAAAGGCAAATTTGACCTTTTCGCCCTGCAATATGACAATAATATTAACGTCAGGAACCCGATCTGTTACATCCATACATACATTAAGTCTAAGCATTCACACTTTTGCCAAGGTATGCAAGTTCCACCCGTATAACGACAAGGAAATGCAGACTGATGACAACATGCACTAAAACTTTAACGCAGGTGGGACTCCGACACCGGGGCGGGTACAAGACATTCCAAAAGAATAGTTGTGTTAACGCGTAGCCATTCTAAAGATTATTTGCAGTTAATACGGACAAAGAAAACAATGCAACGTCAAAAAACTACGATATGGTGGGATAAGGGTATCCTGGATGTGCTTTTCCTCTCAGTATCCATATGCTGGACTACGCATATTGAAGAATAAAATATGAGGATACGTTATGTTCCATGTTTACCTTTATTCAAGGGATTATCGTTGTAATATACTTTGAAGTTCTTCCATATCCCAGATGTAGACTTAGCTAACTGCTTCAAGACGTCGCTCAATTCCATAGCTCGCTAATAAATATATTACAAATAATTAAAATGTTACGTATAACGAAAATAAGGGTGTGTGTGTGTGTGTGTGTGTGTGTGTGTGTTTACAGGAAACAGACTGTATCACCACCATTCTGAACATATATATGTTAAAAGTACTACATTACAATCGTTCTTTTTTAACTTTTTAAAACCGGTGTTTTTGTGTTTATAGTATCTACTATTAAACAATCACTGTATAACAAAGACAGATAAGAAATGTCGAAAAAACAAATTGTGGCTAATTCTTTTTTTTAATATATTTCCTGTTTGTGTTGTTATCATATGGAGACATGACACTATATTTTCCATTCGTCATAATTGGATATCGATCATAAATTTTAAATAACGAATACCAGAAGCATAAAAGAAGATTTTCCTTTTATGTGGATGTGACATAGTCACAGCTGTGCAGTGTGTGTGTGTGTGTGTGTGTGTGTGTGTGTGTGTGTGTGTGTGTTATAGCTATCTTTGTTATAGACAGTTTATTTTTGGATAACAAAGAATGCTGTAAACAAATAAGTTTGTTTACATGGCCTGAATTATCAGTGTCAGCTAATAACATTGTATGTACATTGTATAGACGTATATAGGTCAAGTAGCGTAGGTACGTTAAACTTATCGCTAAATAGATTGAGATAAAATATTTTAAAGATATTTTTATATATTCATTTTCGGGTTAAATAATTAGTCATTTTGACGGTTATTTCATAAAAATCCGTTGAGTAATGAGTATTTTAGAAAAAGTAATGAGGTTTATTATTTATTATTGTAAAATTAATCATATTTTACTTCTTTTGTACATTTGTAGTCGTACGATATCGTGATTTAAGATAAACCTGTGGTATGCGGTTATCTTGTATAAATAGACGAGTAGAACCCTAGATTCCTTGTCAATTTGCAAATTCCAACATTGCGGAACTTTGTGGCACAATATACCACGTTAATTGACCACGACATACGGTATTAAGTGAGTACTTTATATATTATGTTTTCTAGAAGTTTAGTAATTTAAATGTCCGATAGCTATATTTCAACAGAAGCAGATCTAAGTATTTTTTTTGTATAAATTATTGATATATATTCAGACTAGAATGGGGTGAATTTAATTCCATATCCGCCATGTTGAGAGTTGTTTATTAGGATAAAAGTCGAGGAATCTGGGAACGTATTTTGAAATGTTTATATTGTGTTTCTAATTAAGTATTGAAAATCGACATTTTGAAGTGTAACATATGTAATTAAATTGTGTTAAATTTATTTTGTGTTTTGCAAAGCATATAGATACAGAACTTAACCGTCAATATTTATATTGTATAACGTGGACATATGTAGAGATGTATATAATATAACGAGATTAAAAGACCATGCTAAGAAAGGAATGCACTGTTATTATTTACTGATTAAACTACCATGAAATGTGATAGGTGGTAAGAAATGAATGAATGCACGGTTATTATATACTGGTAAAACTACAATGAAATGTGATATATGGTAAGAAATGAATGTACTGTTACGATATATAATGAAACTACCATGAAATAGTAAGATGGTAAGTGATAAACGTAATACTATTGCATATTGAGTAAAAAGTAAATCTGAGTTTTTAATATATATATATATATATATATATATATATATATATATATATATATATATTTGTAGCCGCTTTATTGCGGACGTATGGTCATATGTAGGACGTTATCGACGTGACAGGAGTTAGTACCGTCATAGGAGGCGCAGCTCACATGATCGTAATATGGACGACTTGTCATTCCTGACGTCAGATTAAAATCGGCATAAATAGCTTAGTACTACACAGTACATGGAAAGTAATCCCTGGGGATACATCCGTCGCCAGAAGGGACGATTGGATATCTATCTACGCATCCGGACGCGGACGTAGTGTTTTAATAAGTATAAACATTATCTAAATGATTCATTAACGATGCAGAGCAGTGTGAATCACGACATCAGTGATATATAATAGTTAGTAGCAGTTTGTATCGCGACAACAGTGATATATAATTGTTAGTAGCAGTGTGTATCGCGACATCAGTGATATATAATAGTTAGTAGCAGTGTGTATCGCGACATCAGTGATATATAATAATTAGTAGCAGCGTGTATCGCGTCATCAGTCATCAGTGATATACAATAGTTAGTAGCAGTGTGTATCGCGACATCAGTGACATATAATAGTAAGTAGCAGTGTGTATCGCGACATCAGTGATATACAATAATTAGTAGCAGCGTATATCGCGACATCAATGATATGTTATAGTTAGTAGCAGTGTGTATATCGCGACATCAGTGATATATTATAGTTAGTAGTGACATCAGTGATATACAATAGTTAGTAGCAGCGTGTATCGCTACATCAGTGACATATAATAGTTAGTAGCAGCGTGTATCACGACATCAGTGATATATAATAGTTAGAAGCAGTGTATATCGCGACATCAGTGATATATAATAGTTAGTAGCAGCGTGTATCACGACATCAGTGATATAAAATAGTTAGAAGCAGAGTGTATCGCTACATCAGTGATATATAATAGTTAGTAGCAGTGTGTATCGCGACATCAGTTATATACAATAGTCAGTAGCAGTGTTTATCGTGACATCAGTGATATACAATAGTTAGTAGCAGTGTGTATCGCGACATAAGTGATATGCAATAGTTAGTTGCAGCGTGTATAGCGACATCAGTGACATATAATAGTTAGTAGCAGTGTGTATCGCGACATCAGTGATATACAATAGTTAGTAGCAGTGTGTATCGCGACATCAGTGATATACAATAGTTAGTAGCAGCGTGTATCTCGACATCAGTGATATACAATAATAAGTAGCAGCGTGTATCGCGTCATCAGTGATAAACAACAGTTAGTAGCAGTTTGTATCGCGACATCAGTGATATACGATAGTTAGTAGCAGTGTGTATCGCAACATCCGTGATATACAATAGTTAGTAGCAGCGTGTATAGCTACATCAGTGATATACAATAGTTAGTAGCAGCGTGTATCTCGACATCAGTGATATACAATAATTAGTAGCAGCGTGTATCGCATCATCAGTGATATACAATAGTTAGTAGCAGTGTGTATCGCGACATCAGTGACATATAATAGTAAGTAGCAGTGTGTATCGCGACATCAGTGATATACAATAGTTAGTAGCAGCGTGTATAGCGACATCAATGATATATAATAGTTAGTAGCAGTGTGTATATCGCGACATCAGTGATATATTATAGTTAGTAGCGACATCAGTGATATACAATAGTTAGTAGCAGCGTGTATCGCTTCATCAGTGATATATAATAGTTAGTAGCAGCGTGTATCACGACATCAGTGATATATAATAGTTAGAAGCAGTGTGTATCGCTACATCAATGATATATAATAGTTAGTAGCAGTGTGTATCGCGACATCAGTTATAAACAATAGTTAGTAGCAGTGTTTATCGCGACATCAGTGATTTGCAATAGTTAGTAGCAGCATGTATCGCGACATCAGTGACATACAATAGTTAGTAGCAGTGTGTATCGCGACATCAGCGATATACAATAGTTAGTAGCAGTGTGTATCGCGACATCAGTGATATACAATTGTTAGTAGCAGCGCGTTTCGCGACATCAGTGATATATAATAGTTAGTAACAGTGTGTATCACGACATCAGTGATATAAAATAGTAAGTAGCAGCGTGTATCGCGAGATCAGTGATATATAATAGTTAGAAGCAGTGTGTATCGCTACATCAGTGAAATACAATAGTTAGTAGGAGTGTATATCGCGACATCAGTAATATACAATAGTTAGTAGCAGTGTGTATCGCGACATCAGTGATATACAATAGTTAGTAGCAGTGTGTATCGCGACATCAGTGATATACAATAGTTAGTAACAGCGTGTATCGCGACATCAGTGATATACAATAGTTAGTAGCAGTGTGTATCACGACATCAGTGAGTAGCAGTGTGAATCGAGACATCAGTGATATACAATAGTAAGTAGCAGTGTGTATCGCTACATCAGTGATATACAATAGTTAATATCAGTGTGTATCGCTACATCAGTGATATACAATAGTTAGTATCAGTGTGTATCGCTACATCAGTGATATATAATAGTTAGAAGCAGTGTGTATCGCTACATCAGTGATATACAATAGTTAGCAGCAGTGTATATCGCGACATCAGTAATATACAATAGTTAGTAGCAGTGTGTATCGCGACATCAGTGATATACAATAGTTAGTAGCAGTGTGTATCGCGACATCAGTGATATACAATAGTTAGTAACAGCGTGTATCGCGACATCAGTGATATACAATAGTTAGTAGCAGTGTGTATCGCGACATCAGTGAGTAGCAGTGTGTATCGAGACATCAGTGATATACAGTAGTTAGTAACAGTGTGTATCGCTACATCAGTGATATATAATAGTTAGTAACAGTGTGTATCGCGACATCAGTGATATATCATAGTTAGTATCAGCGTGTATCACTACATCAGTGATATATAATAGTTAGTATCAGCGTGTATCGCGACATCAGTGATATATAATAGTTAGTAGCAGCGTGTATCCGGATATAAGTGATATACATTAGTTGGTAGCAGTGTGTATCACTACATCAGTGATATATAATAGTTAGTAGCAGTGTGTATCGCGACATCAGTGATATACAATAGTAAGTAGCAGCGCGTTTCGCGACATCAGTGATATATAATAGTTAGTAACAGTGTGTATCGCTACAACAGTGATATGAAATAGTTAGTAGCAGCGTGTATCGCGACAGCAGTGATATATAATAGTTAGAAGCAGTGTGTATCGCTACATCAGTGATATACAATAGTTAGTAACAGTGTATATCGCGACATCAGTAATATACAATAGTTAGTAGCAGTGTGTATCACGACATCAGTGATATACAATAGTTAGTAGCAGTGTGTATCGCGACATCAGTGATATACAATAGTAAGTAGCAGTGTGTATCGCTTCATCAGTGATATATAATAGTTAGTAGCAGCGTGTATCCGGATATAAGTGATATACATTAGTAAGTAGCAGTGTGTATCACTACATCAGTGATATATAATAGTTAGTATCAGTGTGTATCGCTACATCAGTGATATATAATAGTTAGTAGCAGCGTGTATCCGGATATGAGTGATATACATTAGTAAGTAGCAGTGTATATCGCGACATCAGTTATATACAATAGTTAGTATCAGTGTGTATCGCTACATCAGTGATATACAATAGTTAGTAGCAGTGTATATCGCGACATCAGTAATATACAATAGTTAGTAGCAGTGTGTATTGCGACATCAGTGATATATAATAGTTAGTAGCAGTGTGTATCGCGACATCAGTGATACACAATAGTTAGTAACAGCGTGTATCGCGACATCAGTGATATACAATAGTAAGTAGCAGTGTGTATCGCTACATCAGTGATATACAATAGTAAGTAGCAGTGTGTATCGCTACATCAGTGATATATAATAGTTAGTAGCAGCGTGTATCCGGATATAAGTGATATACAATAGTAAGTAGCAGTGTGTATCACTACATCAGTGATATATAATAGTTAGTATCAGTGTGTATCGCGACATCAGTGATATGCAATAGTTAGTAGCAGCGTGTATCGCGACATCAGTGATATATAATTGTTAGTTGTAGTGTGTATCGCGACATCAGTGATATATAATAGTTAGTAGCTGTGTGTATCGCGACATCAGTGATATACAATAGTAAGTAGCAGTCTGTATCGCGACATCAGTGATGTACAATAGTAAATAGCAGTGTGTATCGCGACATCAGTGATATACAATAGTTAGTAGCAGTGTGTATCGCGACATCAGTGATATACAATAGTTAGTAGCAGTGTGTATCGCGACATCAGTGATATACAATAGTAAGTAGCAGTGTGAATGCGACATCAGTGATATACAATAGTTAGTAGCAGTGTGTATCGCGACATCAGTGATATACAATAGTTAGTAGCAGTGTGTATCGCGACATCAGTGATATATAATTGTTAGTTGCAGTGTGTATCGCGACATCAGTGATATATAATAGTTAGTAGCTGTCTGTATCGCGACATCAGTGATATACAATAGTAAGTAGCAGTCTGTATCGCGACATCAGTGATGTACAATAGTAAGTAGCAGTGTGATCGCGACATCAGTGATATACAATAGTTAGTAGCAGTGTGTATCGCGTCATCAGTGATATACAATAGTTAGTAGCAGTGTGTATCGCGACATCAGTGATGTACAATAGTAAGTAGCAGTGTGAATGCGACATCAGTGATATACAATAGTTAGTAGCAGTGTGTATTGCGACATCAGTGATATACAATAGTTAGTAGCAGTGTGTATCGCGACATCAGTGATGTACAATAGTAAGTAGCAGTGTGATTGCGACATCAGTGATATACAATAGTTAGTAGCAGTGTGTATCGCGACATCAGTGATATACAATAGTTAGTAGCAGTGTGTATCGCGACATCAGTGATGTACAATAGTAAGTAGCAGTGTGATCGCGACATCAGTGATATACAATAGTTAGTAGCAGTGTGTATCGCGACATCAGTGATGTACAATAGTTAGTAGCAGTGTGTATCGCGACATCAGTGATGTACAATAGTAAGTAGCAGTGTGAATGCGACATCAGTGATATACAATAGTTAGTAGCAGTGTGTATCGCGACATCAGTGATATACAATAGTAAGTAGCAGTGTGTATCGCGACATCAGTGATGTACAATAGTAAGTAGCAGTGTGATCGCGACATCAGTGATATACAATAGTTAGTAGCAGTGTGTATCGCGACATCAGTGATATTCAATGGTTAGTAGCAGTGTGTATCGCGACATCAGTGATAAACAATAGTAAGTAGCAGTGTGTATCGCTACTTCAGTGATATACAATAGTTAGTAGCAGTGTGTATCGCGACATCAGTAATATACAATAGTTAGTAGCAGTGTGTATCGCTACATCAGTGATATACAATAGTTAGTAGCAGTGTGTATCGCGACATCAGTGATATACAATAGTAAGTAGCAGTGTGTATCGCTACATCAGTGATATACAATAGTAAGTAGCAGTGTGTATCACGACATCAGTGATATACAATAGTAAGTAGCAGTGTGTATCGCGACATCAGTGATATACAATAGTAAGTAGCAGTGTGTATCGCTCCATCAGTGATATACAATAGTAAGTAGCAGTGTGTATCGCTACATCAGTGATATACAATAGTAAGTAGCAGTGTGTATCGCAACATCAGTGATTTACAATAGTTTGTAGCAGCGTGTATCGCGACATCAGTGATATACAATAGTAAGTAGCAGTGTGTATCGCTATATCAGTGATATACAATAGTTAGTAGCAGTGTGTATCGCGACATCAGTGATCTACAATAGTTAGTAGCAGTGTGTATCGCGACATCAGTGATATATAATAGTAAGTATTTTTATTTACTCAACAAATAAAGGGAAATATAACGCGATAAAAAAACACCAAAGTTTAAAACGAAAAAGTGCTATACGAGTATTAAACTTAAAGGGGATGGCATTACTTTCCGATTGTTTTTCTTTTAACAGATGATATTATGTTAATTCATTTTGAGATATAAGTATTCAGTTAAATAAACCTTTCAGTAAATATCATTAAATCTTTATATTATAAATCTTATGGAAATACAATGACATGAAAACAAGGAAACAAATGTGTGCCATTTTAAATATATATATATATATATATATATAATATGTATTTTGTATTTGTATAAAGTAAGTGTTTCGCATAGAAACCACAAATCAGTTTCCGGTTCCCCTTCCAAATTAGCCTTTGCCATTTGCCTTTGGTGCTTAATAATTCACCCGATTTACGAACGATCAGATTTTTCTTATTCATTGATTTATTACATTTTTTTTCTCGTACTCTCATTTTATGTATTTTTAACCAGATATAGTTCCTTTACTTTGATATTAGGATATTCTGTGCAAAACTATGTTTATATTTTTAACAGCATTTAATTTGTTTGAAATCAACCCAAAGTGAGATGAGCTTTATAAAACCTTTAAAACCTTTCGTTCCAATCCTTTGCATTCTTACTATATCATTATGATGTGATAATGTATCAATATTTTAAACCATTGGCCGATAAAAATAAAACGTATTACCATGTAAATAATATGTATTACTGTATGTTTCATTTTAACATATATCGCCTGTTTTACTTTTAGCAACGGAATCAAATTTCTACTTTAAGCGACGTTGTGTGTAACTTTTAACAACGCAAATGTGTTAACTTTTAACGACGCACGTTTTTACTTTTAACGTTAATTCTTTTACTTTTAACACCAGTTTAACTTTTAGCGTCGATTTTACTTTTAACGTTGTAACGCTATGAGGCGTAAATTATATGATTTGACGTTTTAAAAGCGATTGTGAAGAAAATGAAGATGAATGGAATTGGAATGTGTATGTTTGTTTTTGAAATGCAAGAAAAAGACCTCGCCCCTGTTGTTGTTTTCGGTTCGAATAGAAATTTCAGCAGAGCCTCGTTCTCGACAAAACAGTTTAACTAGGAACAGATATTTCTATCCGAACCTGAAAACCATAAAATGATTCTTATAATCTTAGTCAAGGACCGATATACAATTCCCGTGCCATAGGTTGGAACCATCGCTGGAAGGTAGAAAATGCACAAAGTATATGGAAAATATGTGACGTAAATTAGAATATATAAAAAAATATAATGTGACGTCTTAAAAAGCGATCGTGGTCAAAAACAATGATGATATAGAACGAAATTGGATTGTTTAGTTCGGATAGAAAATCTCATCCCCTGGAATAAACATTTTGAGGGTAACTTAGCAGTCTTATTCACGCCAAAATAGTTATCCCTCAGGACGGAATTTTATAGCTAAATCTCAAATCAATTTAAGATTCTTAAAGTCAGAAATATGTGAGTTATTAATGTTTTTCTCTGAAATGTGACCGACCTACAGATAGATAAATCAGGACTAATCTACATTTAATGCAATAGGACATTTGCTTATTTTTCCGAACAAAAATACCTCTGTTGTTAGATTCCGGAGCGTACCATTAGTATTCATCCAACCTGTGCATGGAGATATCTAAATAAATAAAAAAAAATAATATTAACAACCTTCATCAAGGTGAACACAATCAATTCAGAATTTTCCGATCTACAATCCGCAGTGATTGTCTATGTGAACAGCGTCTGCCTCGCATGCGGGAGGTCGTGGGTTCGATCACCGGTCGAGTCCTACCAAAACACTTGAAAAATGGTACTAGAAACTTCATCGCTTGGCGCTCAGCATTTAGAGGATAGTTCTAGGTCTGGTCAACCCATTGTCAGTATAATGTGACTGAGTGGGGTATCATGCCATGTGTCTACAAGCATGATATTTCATCATGGAAGCGCTTAGAATATTGTCTAAATTCGCAATATGTCTGAATTGTTTTTGAAAGTAACACTACAACAACGAGGACTCCCCATCAGTCACATCACATCACATAGGTGATATCGTTATGAACACTTTATCAATACATAAAGGTTACAATGTACATGTACATTACTGTAAATAGTCCCATACCATTTCTGGACAGTTCATATACTGAAATAGTCCCACACCATTTCTGGACAGTTCATATACTGAAATAGTCCCACACCATTTCTGAACAGTTTAATTACTGAAATAGTCCCACACCATTTCTGGACAGTTCATATACTGAAATAGTCCCACACCATTTCTGGACAGTTCATATACTGAAATAGTCCCACACCATTTCTGAACAGTTTAATTACTGAAATAGTCCCACACCATTTCTGGACAGTTTAAATACTGAAATAGTCCCACACCATTTCTGAACAGTTTAATTACTGAAATAGTCCCACACCATTGCTGGACAGTTTAAACACTGAAATAGTCCCACATCATTTCTGGACAGTTTAAATACTGAAATAGTCCCACACCATTTCTGGACAGTTTAAATACTGAAATAGTCCCACACCATTTCTGGACAGTTTAATTACTGAAATAGTCCCACACCATTTCTGGACAGTTTAATTACTGAAATAGTCCCACATCATTTCTGGACAGTTTAAACACTGAAATAGTCCCACACCATTTCTGGACAGTTTAAATACTGAAATAGTCCCACACCATTTCTGGACAGTTTAAATACTGAAATAGTCCCACACCATTTCTGGACAGTTTAATTACTGAAATAGTCCCACACCATTTCTGGACAGTTTAAATACTGAAATAGTCCCACACCATTTCTGGACAGTTTAAATACTGAAATAGTCCCACACCATTTCTGGACAGTTTAATTACTGAAATAGTCCCACACCATTTCTGGACAGTTTAAATACTGAAATAGTCCCACACCATTTCTGGACAGTTTAAATACTGAAATAGTCCCACACCATTTCTGGACAGTTTAAATACTGAAATAGTCCCACACCATTTCTGGACAGTTTAAATACTGAAATAGTCCCACACCATTTCTGGACAGTTTAAATACTGAAATAGTCCCACACCATTTCTGGACAGTTTAAATACTGAAATAGTCCCACACCATTTCTGGACAGTTTAAATACTGAAATAGTCCCACACCATTTCTGGACAGTTTAAATACTGAAATAGTCACACACCATTTCTGGACAGTTTAAATATGGTTTTTGGCAGTACCTTACATACACGGCGGCATCCATAATTGTATAAAAACTCACCTCTAAGCAATTGAAGTAGTCATAGAAATGAGAATATGTGACGTCATTTCGAAGAGAGCCAATGGGATGAATTCTGTTTTTGAGACTTTCGTACAATATTCTGCCATCAGCGAGACCGGTAAGAAAGACGGAACTACCTGGTGGTAGGGTGGATTCCTGTAGTTACAATAGGAGATATATGTAAAACTCATGTGTTACTGGATATTTCTTGGTCTTATATTTACATCCAGCATAGCAGGAATTTTCAATATCATAAAATTGTTAAAATATATTTTCTCAGCATATAACATGCCTATATATATTAACAGATTTCGTATTACCATAAGAATGTGTATTTAAACATGCCAAAATAATATACTGAAAATTAATTTCCTAACGTGACCTACATGTCAAGGTTTAGATTAAAATAGATTTCCTCGCTTAAAAATGCAAAATATTTTGTGACGTTTCAAATGATCCATGTGAGTCCATTTTGATTTTGATTATTTTCATGATATTGGCTACATATTACAGAATTCCATCTTAGAAACAGCGAGTTGAAGGTTGTCAAGCCAAGCAGTGTTTGACAGCTATCTATTTTTAGAATGAGGATTTCTTTTATTTCCTAATGCATTGTATACTGCTTTTAAATCTGATAATTGTAATCTTTTTTAGAAATGTTCACTCTTTCTGAAACCAAGGACATATATTTAAGATATGTCATTCCTTCAGCAAATAATTTGATAACCATCGGGAAAAAAATTACATAAAATATTCAATTAACATAATAAATTGAATTGTGGATACATAAAACCGTTCTTTCAATAGACATCAAAACAATTTACCGAATTATAACTCAAACATTTGTATAACAAATACCCATTGTACCCAGTAGATCATAAGAAATAGATAATTTAACAGTATAATTGAAAAGCAAATTTTAGAGTGTTGGCCGTTAATACCAGAGGTTGCGGGTTCGATCCTCCGCTCGACCCGCCTCTTATAAAACAAAACAACTCAGTACTGGTTCTACCCAGGAAGCAGGTTCGAGAGCGATACATATAAGATTTGAGCTTTCATCGCAATAGAGCTAAACAATAATATTAACTGAAAACAAAATGTCAGAGTCAACGAATGCGTGGTTAATATACATGTTACGAATGCAAGTAGTGTTTACCAAAAACTGTAGTGTAGTCATTGCATTCTTCCTCATTTCATCCGGCGTTGTCATGTGGTTGATCGTGTCTGGGTGTCTGGAAATATTTCCGCTTATCTTTATACAGGAGAACACTCGTGGTGTTTAGTGTTTCTTTCAAATATATGCTAATTTGATGAAAAATGCATTTACCTATACAGTCGAACACCTCTATTAAGCAGCCACTTGCCTTAAGCAGCCACATTTGCTTTCTTTTTCATTTTTTATTTCATAGTAAAAAAACCTGAATAAATCTGTCTTAAAATGCCACTTTTGCTCCTTCCCTTGACTGGTTGTTTAAGACATTCGTGATGTAATTTTTCGACAGTGTTTTTAAGATATTTCTCATGACTACAGCTGTTAATCGACTCAAACTTAAGTATGCAACAATTCAATTGTTGGTAAACAGGTGCCAGGTAACTGATCAACTGGACACGGAGATAAAGAAAGCGTCCATTAATCGTACATTACTTAAAAATGAAATATTGAAATATGTACCTCATACAAGGAGTAACATAAGTGGCCATTAAGCTAGGTATATTTTTTCCCCATTTTATCATTGCTTATTTTATAGCAATGCATGCAGCCTGGTTTTATAACAGAGGTGATAATAACCAACTGAATGTCTAGTTGACTACCTTTGATTGTAATTTTATTTCCACCCTTTCCAGTGCGTGTGTTTATTTTCCAGAAACCACCATGGTCAGCCGGAGTAGTGAGAACACAGCAATAATTCTAATACCTTTCGGAACAACACTCCAATTAAACACGCACATGGTTTCCATGCAATGTCACTTGTTAAAATATCCTGTCGAATAGTGTCAATTCAAGGTCACTAGTTGAAGTATCCTTTCATTATACTTTGGTGTGGCTTATTACTGTTTCAGGATGAAACCGTCGTTATATGAATGAATGGTGCTGAATGTTCACACATGTACGTGTGAACTCTGTGGCGTTGAGTGTTAAGCAAAATGTACATACCCATTGCACACGTCGTTCCCTACTAGGGCGTATATAACAACCAGTGGATAATCGGCAGTTTTGTTTCTGGACAAACTTAAATGGAAACAAAATATAAATCTAAAAGTTAATGCCTGCGTTATCAGATGATAATTTGTAAATAATTATACGTGAATAATCGGATGTGAAAAATGTTATTTTAACTATTGCATTACTCTTGACTTCGGTAACATTAGATATAAAGGTGTAATATCGTGATATTAAGTTTGTATCACAGACCCAATGATATATTTTTACAGTATGAAGATACGATACACGGGGGTGGCTTTATGTTGATGTATGTTCAAAATAAAATAATTGAAATTAATTTACATTATAAATATTCATCAATATCATTAAACCAGGTGTAAAAGTCGTACACACCAAGTATTTAACAGTACGGTTGTTATACAATAGTACAACACTAAGGTATTAAGTCTCGGGAAGAAATCCGACATGTAAGAAATAAGATATAGTTTATTATTGAGGTATAAAAGTCCCAGATTATACATGCAGTTATTGCTGGTATATCAGCTGAATAAAATTTACGTATGTCGATTTCTATGATTTCAGTTTAAACAATTCACATACGACATTTCTGTGAGTTTAGATGCGTACATACGACCAATTCTAATATACTAAGTGATGCCATCATTCTATATTGTTTGCGAGTTTTATAAATTAAGAAATTAAAGACAGGAATGTGAGATTCACATAACACATAGACGTTGTGCATTATCATTTATTCTTCAACGAATCAGAAAATAAATTAAGCTGATTTAAATACCATATTAATTTCCGCCAGTCGGCGTATCATGAAAATAACGCTATTTTCGGCAATTTGTTGACGGTATTGAAATGTTTGGGCAAGTCGGAAGATAACTCGGCATTGTAGAGTTACGAGCCGGTAATGATAATTTAGTAGGTTAATGCCAAAAAGTGTTTATTCAGAAACAAAGTATGGGAGAAGTTTTAATCGATATTAATAACCCCGCTTACCTCTTCTCAATCGTGTCCGCCATGGAACTTGCTCTGGCACCTGTCAAGCAATGTTATACACACACGTAAATATTGAAACTTGTTTACGCAAAAATAGTAATAAATATGTCATAATTTATTATATACGGTCTTGTATGTGCAAATACTTAACTTTGTTTCTGTTAACTTGTAAATGGCTGAAGGGCGTCATAGTTCGTATATTTCACATATTGGTATACATATATGACCAAAACAGCAGCAAATATATAATTAAGCGGGGGCAGTAGTGTAATGGATAGAGTGTTGGCCGCTTACGCCAGAGTTTGCAGGTTCGATCCCCAGCTCGCCCCGGTGCCTCTCATAAAACAACACTCATGACTGGTTCTACCCAGGAAGCGGACTCGAGAGCATTGATTCATATAAGCTCTCAGCTTTCATTCAATCGAGCTAAAAAATAAATAAGTATAAACTAAATATATTATTGTCGTCATTTGTATGGACATGATAAAAAAACAGGGAATTATCAACTTATATATTTATGATAGTTTTTATTCGTATTTTCACAACTGGCATGACGCCACTGGTTTTATAAAAAGTGTTAATACATCCTTAAACATGAAGTTTCAGACAGAAATACTTATTGATTGATATCTGAAACTTAACGATTGATATATTCGTGACCGTCTCGGTTAATTGACGTAAAGACGGACTGATGTTAGAAATTCAACATTGCCTTGTGTCTCTCTAGGTATTGTTCCACCATTAAAAACCTGAAACCGAGGAGTATCGCATTCTGGCGGGTATAAATAATCATTGTTTATTCTTCTTTGAAAATGCATTTTCCTGTTATGGCATTATTGGTATATTTGTACAATTTGGAAGCGTTATCATGTTTGAATTGTAAATTTAGAAAAATATTTGATGCTGGGAAATTGGGGTAAGAAAACAGGATTTCGGATGCCTACTTTAACTTTGTCAACAGTGTAAACCCTGAAAAGAAAAACATATTTAAATTGCCGTGTGTCCATTTCAAGCAACAAAATTGCCAAATGTGTAGTAGAAATATATATATATAGGAATTGTAGTAATGTGGTGTATATGTATTCATAACATAATGTCCATTGGTTGGTTTTAATAACCTCATAAATTTAGTTAAAACAGATCATTTACGAAGGAAGCCAAACACGTCCGTAATGCAAATAGCTGCACAAAAATATCGGCAAGGATAACAAAGACCTGTATAAGTCATTTTACATCCAGATAGTGCATTAGTTAGCCATGTGGTATTATAAAATTGTAATTTGTCATAGTACTGTAGCTAGTGTGATTTTAATCAAACAAACATCATTAAATTAAAGACAGTAATTAATAACCAGTGCCGCAAAACACTTTTTATTAGCGAGAACTTTATCTTCGCTATTATTCGCGAATTCAAAGATTTCGCTAAAATTACAATCATGTTCACGGTCCGAATGTTTACAATCCAAATAAATCAAAGGCATGCAGGGCTGCGTTTCACAAAATTACTTACGATAAAAATCGACGTAAGTCAATTTAACATTTTTTTCGTTGAATGTTTAAATTTTTATTGACATTTAAACTGATTGTATTTCCAGACAATATATTATTCCCTGCATAATTTGAGCCAAATTTGTGTTCATTTGGATGAATATTAAAAATGTTATGAATAATTGTTGGTTCACGTTTACGTCGATTTTTGTCGTAAGTTGTTTTATAACACGCAGCCCTGAACGGCCTGAGGGAAGTCTCACTCGTTCAGTCTTACCCATCATGTCGTCTTTCTTTAATTTCTTGTCAGAATATGATAAAGAGATTTATCAATGAGCCCATGAATGAATAAGATCGAAAGACAGTTAGACATTTTTGTTACAATAATGAAAATATTTTTTAATTAAATAGATGATGGTCTATGGATATTTTTTTAGATTTTAGTTGATAATGTCATAAATGTATACAGTTCGTTTCTTTTTTTTATTGTATGCCTTTTTGATATCATACACCAACACATTGATGACCCATCGAGCATATGATCATAGCTGTTATGTTAGTCTTCCATATAATGTAGCTACGAGCACAAAACCATATCAAACAAATTATGCAAATTATTTTACAATAAACCAAACAAATTAGAAAGAAACGAAACGAACAAACATCATAGTATAACACGGATTGGCTACCTTCTATTTTTGAGACTACCCATATAATGCGTTTCTGACCAAATCACGTAAACACCGTAAAAAATCGAACAAGTGGTGTTAAAAATCTAATATTTAGTATGTTTTTCGTCGTTATAGATATTTTTTTAAATATGGCAGGCATAATAGAAGTTCTGGTTTAAAAGTAATTGTATAAAAAATACATTCGTATAATAGAGTAAACGTAAAAAATGACTGATTTTCATGAATGACGAAAGAGAAAAACACAGCGCTGGCATTTGCGCGAGTTCAAATCGATATTTTTTTTATAAACAAAGCAAGTATACTTATTTTAAGCATTCAAGCCTTTCTTTTAGTAGTATAAATAATTCCGAATTAAAAAATCTGAAATCGTGATATTGAGCCCACAATTTCAATTTTCCCGTGTATTTTACGAAAACAAATGGCGGTCATATAAATCGTCGTTTAGGACGCTGAAGGAAACTGTTTTAATAATGCGCAGTAGTAGTGAGAAATTGTATGCTTTGACTACCGCATATTTGAAGTATTTTTCTCTCTGTTTGATAGAACAAAACTCGCAATAAAATCAGATTTGGATCTCTACTTCCTCTGCTATGGCAATTGCATTTTGAAACTATTTGGAACTATTTTGTCGGTCGGAGGAAATGAAATCGCCGTCAACAGTATAACAAAGTTTATACAACAAAATCGTAAATGCCCCGAACGATCACTATAAAAGACATCACTACGCTCGCTTTCAAAAAATGTATTTCCGGCGGTTTTACTTTTCAAACGTCACGAATTCAAGATTTCACGAATAAATAAAACAGGACCTATCAACAAAGTCGCGAAATAAAGTTCAAGCGTATGTAAAATGTTTAACAGTGTATGACACTATCCGTGGTTTAATACTGTATTTAATCTAATATTTAGATTTTGTTTGAAAACATTTCTTTGATCAAATAATAATAGCAATAAGTTTACTGAATATATTTTGTTGAACCATATTTGTATGTGTATTTAATTGTCCGTTGACTTGGACGCTGCTGAGCTGCAGATCTACTAACAAAAAGTGATACAATTCGTTATTGTTGTGGCGGTCATATAACTATATTGGTCGGCTGTTTTTCGCCACAAGAGACAATTGTTATACATTACATAACATACAGTTCTAGTACGTGGAAAAAAGTATTGGGATCAATTAAACAAAACTTTATCTGTAACATGATAAAATAATTCACGTACCATGATACATTACTAAAAAATATGGTAAATCAGTATCATGACAAAGTATCATATATCAGTACCATGACAAAGTATGATCAATTAGAACCATGACAAAGTATGATCAATTAAAAACATGACAAAGTATGATCAATCAGTACAATGACGAAGTACGATAACTCATAACCATGACAAAGTACGATAAAAAAGTACCACGACGAAGTACGATAAATTAGTACCATGACAAAGAACAATTAATCAGAACCGTGACAAAGTACGATAAATAAGTACCATGACAAAGTACGATGACTATGTACCATGACAAAGTACGATAAATCAGTACAAAGACAAAGTATGATCAATCAAAACCATGACAAAGTATGACAAGTCAGCGCCATGACAAAATATGATATATCAGTACCATGACAAAGTACTTTTAATCAGAACCATGACAAAGTACGATAAATCAGTACAATGACAAAGTATAATAAATCAGTACAATGACAAAGTATGATAAATTAATACCATGACAAAGTATGAGGACTATGTACCATGACAAAGTATGATGACTATGTACCATGACAAAGTACAATAAATCAGTACAATGACAAAGAATGATCAATCAGAACCATGACAAAGTTTGATAAATCAATACCATGACAAAGTATTATCAATCAGAACCATGACAAAGTATGATAAATCAGAACCATGACAAAAATATGATAAATCAGTACCATAACAAAGTACGATAAAATAGTACCATAAGACAGTACGATAAATCAGTACAATGACAAAGTATGATCAATCAGTACCATGACAAAGTATGATGAATATGTACCATGACAAAGTATGATAAATCAGTGTAATTACAAAGTATGATCAAGCAGAACCATGACAAAGTATGATAAGTCAGTACCATGACAAAGTATGATCAATCAGTACTATGACAAAGTATGATCAAGCAGTACGTTGTCAAAGTATGATCAATCAGTACTATGACAAAGTATGAGGACTATGTACCATGATAAAGTGCGATTAATCAGTACCATAACAAATTACGATTAATCAGTACCATAATAAAGTACAATAATCAGTACCATAACAAAGTATGATAAATCAGTACAATGATCAGCCGAAACTGTGATATATTGTTCGTGTTGTCAACTCAAACTGTAACGAATAAACAATAGAATGGAAATTAATTTAAAAAGGGTTATCCAATAAGTCTGAAAATAATCTCCACTGGGTCCCTCTACTACTATTATATTTACCATTGACGGCTATATTCTGGTAATCCTTGAAATTACATTTATTCCTTTGCCATAACCTCAGGTACAATGAATCAGTGTTGCCTTGTATAACGTCACGCAACGTGTCAGTGGCGTTCATAAAACCTGAAAATGTCCAATTACAAATTAACAATGACAATCGATTATCATTTGAGCTTTCTAAATGCATCAATACCCTTGAACATATGTGTTCCCTCGCCCCATATACCAGAAAAACGCTATCAATTTCTTGAAAAATGAAATAATTATTAAAATGGATAAAGGCATCTCCTTATCATTAATGAATAAAATCGTTTGGCATGTCAAATCCATCAAAATTTAAATTGAAATGGTAAACTTGAAACGAACCTGCCATTCTAAAAAAAAGACAACACTCAAATCCTAACATCGTCTGTTGCAATTTTAAGTGGGAAACCTATTTTAATGTAAGATTTTGAAAAATCCTGATATATTCCCTTTAAATGAATATATCAGGATTTTCCTTCATTTTGAAATTGGTTAAAAAAAAAATTCTCCAACATATCATGCCTAAATATACTCAAAAGGATATATATGTAAACATGCCAAAATAATATATTGAAAGGGGCTTTCCTAACTTGGGTAACGCTCCTAGGTAAGATTAAAATAGATTTCCCGCTTAAAATGACAACACATTTTGTTACATATTAGATGAGTCACGTGATTTAATTTTGATTTCGATTTGATCCGTCATACAGGTTAACGCGTATTCACGACGTCTGGATTAACTTAGTCTCACGTAATACTGACTGAGTTACCCGGTTCCGGTCTTTACTCATATAAATGACTAATAAGTATGACAAAGTAAAGATGAAAATAATTTCCATATATTACCTGTTCCGTATGAAAACGCAGGCCAGTCTAATTCATTTTCTGCAATATATGGCAAACTTTCGAACACTGCCTGAAAAACAAGGCTAGACATAAAAATAGAACTGAGTGAAATGGCACTATATAGCCACGTCTAATGACAGAACAACATGTAATAAACAAGTAAGTGCCGACATGAATTCCCTTGCTCTGTTTGTAGCCTTATTATTAACAATGCCACTTGACTAATTGATATCGACTGCTGAATGAAGTATAACTCCAGCAACGACAATATGCGTACCTTGACTTCATAATGCCACTTAATAGTGTAGTCAAAATATATTGAGATATTTAGGATAATGAGTGCAGGCAATATTATCATTAAAATGAATAAAGCTCATTATGACCATTCCGAATATTGAATTGCACTTTTGCCGGTGATGTGTGGGTGGTGTTTCGTATTTCAGTATTCCTCATGAACAGACTTAATAAAAGCACAAGTGCGCTTTTCTACTCTTGGCTGTGTTTTATGCTTCTAGAGTTCATTTCATCAGATTATAAACCTGGTAAATATATTTTCTATGACCATGACTCAATTTAATCTGATCTTGCAGTTCAATGGCTTATCAAAACTTTCATACACGTAACATTCTGATTCAGTTTGGTCAGAATCAAATGAAAACTGATGGTGCTGTAGACTTTACAAGCATAAGTCAGATTCGGTGTTAACAAGGTGATGAAAACGTTTGATGAATTTAAGCCCTGTATATCATTTTCACTGTGGCCATAGCAACTGTGGTCATATCAACTGTGACCATAGCAACAAGTTTCAATCGGAATGATTAAAATTTGAAATTATTAAGATGATGTTTGTACTAATATGTACTTACGTTGTCTTATATGTTGTTATACACCATCTGATTCTCTGAGTTATAATGACACACTGTAGTCAGTCAGTGTTGTATGCACATGCTTCATTGGCTAGATTAATAATCGAATTACTTTATTACAATTCCTTGTAAAACAAACAATACTGTAAAATATACTTGAGGCGATCGTACCACGGACAACTCCGATGAGTTGAACCATTGTCGCGGTAGATGGAAATGGGCACTGATGGAATCTCCAAGTACAGCTATACCACGTGGGTTAGACTCAGAACAAAAGGTCGTCTCGTATGGTATTCCCGTGGTCGGATCAACACCCTTTATAACAAACCACAAAGACGTGAATATTAGATGTGAAAGTGAATGAAAGAGCACATAAAAGAAAGTAAAATCAATTAAACACATTTAAAACTGAAATATTTGTCCAAGCATAGTTTGACACCGATGAATAAGAATATTGTAAATGATTATCTATGGATAAGTTTGTTTAACATAACACATGGCTCAATCCTGTATAATACACATAATTCTGTATGCAGTTTATTAAATTCGATACTGTATTGGGAAGGTATTAACTAAATAATTCAATATAATTTTATGAATCATGTGTATGCATTACCTTATTCATTTTATAATGTTTAGGTATTACAGAAATATACTGAAGGTCAATGAAAACGCACTATGACATATAATCATTATATATTGTGATATTGCTGAACCCATGTTTGTATATTATGACATTTCACTCTTCAAAAGGTGCTTACACAAGCTCTTCCATGTTGTTGATCACGTGATGCATGTTGCACAACTGATGTTCAAGCTGGTCACATAGAAAGTACATGAAGAGTATTCACCTTCTATGAAACCAGTAGCGTCAGGTGTACAACGGGCGTCACGTGATTAACAGCAATGAACAGCGTGTGTAAGCAATTAGTGGAATGCCATCCCCCAATATCAAATACAACGTATTACTCTATACTTGTAATAGAATAGCCAATCACCTACTTCAGATGTTACCACGAGATCGTAAACTATGTAAAAGTTTATTGGACCCAATATTGTTCAGTTCAAAATTCAAATTCAAGATGGCGATTAAAACAAAAAGGAAATAAGTTTAGTATATAATCTTTATTTCCACTATATATGAAGAGATTTTGATAAATTCCTTTAGATTGGGGTATAAAATAAAAATACCATTTTACAGAAAAATAGCCTTATATTATTCGCAGTATGAGACGCAGATGTCAAGCGGTAGTGAACGCAAAGATGACGGCACACAGTCCTGATTTCTGAACGGTTAGCCTTTAATCATTTAAGCTGACATCACACAAACCTCAGATTCCATTGTTTCTTCTTTTGTCTATTTGTTCAATAGCTCTTACACTTTATGGTTTGTTCAATTTTGACAAAAAAATAGGTACAGCAGTATCAAAATAAAATGAGTGTATTTCATGGTTTGTTAACATTGACTTTCAGTATATATTTGTATTGAAAAGTTTATATTAAAAGTTACCTTGATACCGTTACAGTTGGAATCCACGTCTATGTCAGCGTCTAACGTTCTACAATGAATGAAGAATGCAAATATGAATTGAATGGTTATTGTATCTCTACACTAAAGGATAGTGTATCTGCACACTGAAGGAATAGTGTATCTGCACACTGAAGGAATAGTGTATCTGTATACTGAAGGAATAATGTATCTGTACACTGAAGAAATAGTGTATATGTACGTAGAAGGAAAGTGTATCTGTTCACTGAAGGAATAGTGTATCTGTACACTGAATGAATAGTGTATATGTACACTGAAGGAACAGTGTACATGTACATAGAAGGAACAGTGTACATGTACATAGAAGGAACGATGTAGCTGTTCACTGAAGGAATAGTGTATTTGTACAAAGAAGGAACAGTGTATAAGTACAATGAAGGAATAGTGTATCTGCACACTGAAGGAATAGTTTATCTGCACACTGGTGGAATATTGTATATGTACACTGCATGAATAGTATACGTACATACTGAAAAAATATTGCATATCAAAATTGAAATAATAAAGTACATACATACTGCAATAATGGTGTACATTAACAATGAAGTAATAAAAAACAAAAACATACATACTGCAATAATGGTGTACATTAACAATGAAGTAATAAAAAACATACATACTGCAATAATGGTGTACATTTACAATGAAGTAATAATGTAATTGAATACTGAAGTTATATTGTACATATATCACAGTGTACGAAAGTTTCTGTACGTCAACCTAAGTAGCGATGTGACAGACGCGCGTTTTGAAAGGAAACAACTCACCTGCTCTGTAAAATCGGTAAGTATATCATGTTAGTAACGTTTTTTTACAGTCCAGGTTTATTATTATACTTTACTCTTAGGCAAATACCATTTGTCAAGTTGTTAAAATTTGAACAATGAACTGTTTTGTTTCTCAATCAGAAGCCAATTTTCTGTTTTGCATGATAGATTGTCCGCTGCAGAACGTATCATAACCCTTAAATACGTGTGTGCTTTTTTCTCAAACTATATAAAGGCCGATGATGCCAAGAGATGTTAAAAGTTGTTTTCAAAAAAAGTCTTGTTTTCAGCAAATGACGATTTAATTCAACTTTCTTTTGAACTTACTGTATGACTAGTCGACTGTAATAATAATTCGAGGGTATGGCTCTTATTGATACTTCTGTCGGTCATTCGTGATGCGTTCTGTATTTATTTTGTCGTTCATTTGTGATGCGTTCTGTATTTATTTTGGACACAAAAATGTGCACAATCGCGAAATAAAGGGATTTACAGTAGATGTTCAATGTTAACATGATATCATGTTTAATGGATATTTATATTTCATTCCTAGAAATGGATGAATCCTTTGATCTGAGTGCCAAAAACGAAGTTTCATCGAAGAAGTGATCCCTTCCTCATTTACATGTCATGTGACATTATGTGACTATACAAGCATAATTGAAAAGACACATAAAGATACATGCCGACACAGAAGAATCTCCCACTACCTATCATCTATGTGACGGCTGTGGGAAATATTTCAGAACACGATATGGACTAAGTTTACACATGCGTTCTTAACACGAAAACTCCTTCCGCTTCACGTGCATGGTGTGTAACAAATGACTCAACGTTCAGAGCAATTACATAGGTCGTCTAGCATCTCATGATAGGATTCTAAGACTGTCATTTATACCTTCTAGTATGATGTAGTTTAATGAGACACATGAAGGACACAAAAAAGAGTTTGTACCAGGCAAAATTATAAATTGATTTGCATCTCTTAATGCCTTAGAACATGAACTACCTACACAGTCCGGTCTTGCAGTATCAAAAATGTACGATTTTTTTTGTAAGTGGCGACCAAGCCTGAAATAGCACGAGGAATATGCACATTGTGATAAATGACGGCAAACTGGTGCATTTCGGACCAAACCTAACGGAAGTCTTTATAGTGAGCATCGTGTAAATAAAAAACAACAGACATCAAACAACAGACATCAAACAACAGACATACATTGAGCAGATGTTTTTAATGCATACATACATCTGTCGAACATCCAACGACGTCGGCAAAAACTGGAAATGCTATATTTCAAATTTGCTTTCCGATGAGTTGATGTGAAAACTTTTCTAACTCGGGAAAAGGTTACTTCGGTGATGTTTGAAACACGAATAGTTTGTGTTGCCGGGTGTTATCATTTTGGTTTCTGATGCCAGTTCGTGCGGTATAACTTTTAACAATTTTGTTTGAACATGCTTGACTGAATCACTTCGCAACGGAACAACTTTTAGCTTCAGTATTTCTTCCCCGTGGATCATTATACAATGATCGATCAATTCTGCAAAGTTAATCGAAGTTTTAGTGGTACAAAAGTAACAGGGACCTCTTCACTTCTTATCATAAACAAAAATATCGTTCTGTGATTAAGAGTCAACATCGCGGCAAGCCATACAGCCATGGCAAATAGAATACTCTTTACAAAGAGCCATACAATAGAAGCACCTGCACCAACGATATAATTCCGTCGTGTTAATAAATAATCAAAACGTTTATCGCGTATCAATGTACTATCCATGCTGGTGTGATATTTGCAGTAATTTATCAAAACTTGATCTAAATGGGCATATGAAGTTTATAAGAGAATAAATTTCAAAAACATGAAAACATCATTTTGCAATCAAGGTCAACGATTGAGTGGGAAAATAAAACTAATGAAAGAGACAGACGAACTTATATCGATAACATATTGAAACTGTATGAAAGGCTAACATGCATACTACAACACTTGCATACTCTCTTCTAAAGTAAAGAAAACTCACAAAGATCACTTGTCCGGTTGGGGGCGTCTTTCATTGGCTTCCCTTCGCGCATCACTATTGGGGTTGAAATACAGAAACATTCGTGCACTGTGTATACACTACAGTAATATTAGCGCCATTATAAAATAACTGTAATATAACGAAACAAATAACCCTAATTTCAGAGTGTATATTCCTATAATTTTAGATAGTTTTATAATTGTAATTAATGTAGAGACAATTTTTCCGTGGAAGTTATTCTATGGTATACATTGTCCAGTACCTTGCTCCTGGGTGTATATTCCTGTTGTCGTCGTTACAGTCCTTCCCTCGCCAGGAGTAGCCCCTCAATGTCTGTAACAAATATTTACATTACATCAAGTTCCGTCGTGAGGATTAAGGTGTTCATGAGGATTAAGGCGTTCATGAGGTTTAAGGCGTTCGTGAGGATTAAGGTGTTCATGATGATTAAGGCGTTCAAGAGGATTAATGTGTTCATGAGGATTAAGGCGTTCATGAGGTTTTAAGGCGTTCATGAGGATTAAGGAGTTCATTTTAGATCACTTGAGTCTAAAGGCCGTTTCACACATGCGCCGCAACGTTACTGTACCGTACCCGTAAAATTGAATTATATGGTTTTTATAATGTCCTTTTACACATTGACCACACCGTAAGCCGCAATCGTTAATATGCACGAATCGAGTTTGTGTATTTTACAGACACGGTCACCGTATTTTTACGGTTATGGTACGGTTACGTTGTGGCTAGGTGTAAAACGACCATAACGACTCGAGCACTGAGTGAGAAAGTGTATCAAGTATTCTAATCAAATACATGTGTATATGTCTAGTGTCTAATAACTTGTGTTAAAGCTTATATATTGTACAATATCAAGTGCGCTGGAAAAAACATTAAACATCAAAACAGAAGCATATTCGACTTCTCCATAAATGCAGATTAGAACATTCGTGGATATTTCTGCAAAATTACCGTGCCTAATGAAACTTATTCAAATCGACAGTTAATACTTTGTGAAATATTTAGAATATCACATATATCCATTTTCAAGAGATTCGGTGTCTTATTATTAATAAATCACAATGCATGTACTGTTTATGTAGTTATTATGGTGGCATTATTATGGAAGCGTATATGGGGCATACTGATGACGTGTTCATGTAGGGTACTAAATCCTGTTGTGGTTTTTCGACATGCTTCGATAGAACACAGCATTTAGACATACTTCATATTCTCTTGTCTATATAATATCACAGTTTCGCAACAAAAATCTTGCAACATACTAACAAATACTTATCTTAGTGACAGACTTTTTTCGCGACATTTTAATAATAAGGATATGTCGACATACATAAACACATCTTTGCGCGCTTTGCCGATATATAAAGTGTTTCGCGGCATATCTTTTCCCTGCTTATTTATATTATCATTGTATTCCGACATACATTTTGACAACTTTGACACGTGAGCCACATGTATGTACTGTCGGATTACGGGAGCTCAGCGCTATAAATTATAGGATTATGTATGGGAGTGATGTCCGAGCTGGGAAAAGAAAAAAAATGTTTCAGAGAGATGTCGGAGGGTGGGATGTGTGTGTGGTTGGGTGCGTGGAGGGGGGGGGGGGGAGATAAATATTTTGCGATTTAAAAATTATAATTTTTTTCTCAAATCTAATCGATTTGTTGAAATAATTCGACTTCATTTATATATTACGATATAAATGAATATAACAGCATTATAATGCCAGTTGACAGCCACTCGGTGCACGGTGACAACCTCACAATGTCCGGTGATAGCTCTATAAAGCCCGATGATTTCATTATAAAGCCTGATGAAAGTTGTTCAATGTTCGAGTTTAAAAGTTTTGTAATGTTCGGTAAAAGCGTTATAATGTTTGGCGGAAGTCTGACAATGCTCGATGTAGCCTTATAATGCCCGGTTATATCCCACATGACCCGATGATAGTCTGTAAAGGCCCGATGATAACATCTCAACGCCTGGTGATAACATCACATAGCCCGGTGATAAACTCACAAGGCTCACTAATTCCACCATAAAGCCCAATGATAGCATTACAAAACTCTGTGATATCCCCAAAGGGCCCGGTGATAATCTCTCAAGGTCCGGTGATTACATCACAAAGTCCACTGATGTCCTCACAAGGCGTGATAGCTACACAGGGCCCGTTGATTACACAACAAACCCAGGTGATAACTGATATCCTTACAAGACCCGGTGATATCCTCACACGACCCGATGATAGTCTGAAAGGTCTGATAATTGCACCACTATGCTCATTGATATCCTCACAAGGCCCGGTAATATTCCCACAAGGCCCCGTAATATCTCCACAAGTCCCTGCGATAGTGTTAAAAATTATCACAAGGAATTGTGAAGTTGTTAACGAGCAATATCAGGCTATCACCGAGCATTTTAAGATAAGCACCGGGCATAATAGTGCTATCACCGTGTGTATTGAAGGTATAAATTGGCTTTCTTAAGTAATCGCCGGACCTTACGAGACTATCGCCGTGCTTTATGAAGATATCACCGAGCTTTGTGATGCTATCAATGGGCCTTATTTATACTATCAACGTGTTCGTGCGGATATCCCTAGCCTCTTGTGAGGCTATCACCGGGATTTGTGATGCAATCTGCAGGCCTTATGAGTTTATAATCGTACTTTGCGATTTAAACACCGGGTATTAAGATGTTATAGTAGTGGAAGGTGTCTCTATAGAAAGTGAGGTCAGCATGTTTTTACTACATATTCTATGTAATGTGGCCATTTTGGAGGAGGACATTTTCAGTTAATCTTTTAAGAGGTCATTATATGTGATTCTTAGACAGGAGATAACACCAGATATAAACAGGCACCCTTTGGTTAGAGTGCTGACTTGTATACCCTATCTTGTAATACGAGCAGACATAGATGGTCAAGTCATGATGACTGAAATAGATTCTTAATATTACATAGTGCATCATACCACATTAAGTTGGTATACACCTTCTTTCAGCAGTCCCCGATACAGTAGATATGTAATGACCCTTTGGAAGAGCGAGGTAGAATACATTAAGGTAGATATCACAAAGATATTTAGGTAAATGGAATGAAAAATAAAATACCGCATATTTTGTACAAGTCACATGTTATTTCAAGAAATATAACAATTTAATTTATACAACAAATACTCGTCAATATCCATAAGGGTAAGACACACATCCATCTTTCACTCTCTTATCAAACACAATCCTTTATTTTTTCGTTTGTGCCATTGGTAATAATCTAGCTTGATCACGGTCTCTGCATATTTTTGTGAATCTGTCGCCGTTACAACTTGGTTTGATGGACCCATAATGATATCATGACCTTGATTGTATCAAAGTTAATTTTCATTTGTTTTTTGAAATTCAGAGTAATGCATTTTACTTAGCAGTGAGTTTGTTTACCAGCCTCATCGGGTTTCTTTAATTGGTAGGTATAACTTTTTGGTCCACTAGCAACAAATGTTTTGATTTGATTTCTTGGTATTTCATCAGTAAGATCACCTAAATAATCACCCAACAAAGGATTCAAGTCTCCCGGTTTTGAAGTAAATACAACAGAATCGGTATCCGCATACAAAGTGCGAGGTCCCAGCTTTTCTAAATAAGAGTACAATTTGAGCCTAGCTTGAGCTGTCGTGTAGGCGGCTATGACAACGTTAGTTTTCCCAATAGGTTCTACAAATTCATCTCTGTATTCTTTGCTTCTTGAATAATAAAAATTATTTCCCTTAAAATAATTTGGTTTATTTATTTGAGAAATAACGTTTTCCGTTGCTACGGATTCGTAGCTCTTCAGATTTTATCGTCCGGTAAACTGGTTCCCCTTTCAATAAACAAATTGTTTGATAATACAATACAGAATCGGAAAACAATCTGTCCAACCGCGGTATATAAACGCAAATCCCGTGCAGCCTTCTCACTTTTATCTACATGACACAAGAGTTTACAAAATTACCCGCCCGCCACACCCCTAGAAGATTGCATGTTCAATGACAACTAGCGTATGTGATAAGGACTTATTAATCCTGGCTACATATATGCATGATTTTGTGTCAGAATTGCTGTTCCCAGTATATTTTTCAGGATCTTGTACGTTGATATTTAACGGATGCGGTAACAACTGATGTGCATTAGATGGTCTCTGATATCAAGTTCACTGCCACGTATATACTATCATGGATCTTCTGCCACGATTACCGACTTTGGGAACATTATTCTACTTCTACCTTGTACGAATAGACACTTTGTTAATCGTTGTGAAACAGGATGATACGTTACATGCATTGTGTACCTAATGCCTGGATAGTGACTTAGACTATCGTTAAATTGCACAGAATGTTTGAGTTGGCGTTTGTTGTTTAATATTTATTAACAATTGAATATGGTTAGTGCCTCACTAACATTAAGAACAGTTTGCTATAAGTATGATATAAAGTGTTGATCAAAACTATTTATTTTAAACTTTAATTGCTAGAACTGACGCTCAAGTCGGGTTCATCGGAAGGGATCAGGCGTTCTGTTAATAGCCAAATATTTTATTTTTGTATAACTGTGGTTCTCAACGGTGTTATTGTCACAGATTGGAAAAATTGGTACCTTGTACTAGATATTGTGGCAACACGCATTATACCGTTGCTGTTGGTCTTGAGCTGTGCCATATGGTGTGCCCACGTTTCGCATCAAAATATTTGCACCCAGACCGTATTTCGTGTGTTTGATGCAGTTGCGCTTTGTTGCGTTTGTGTATCTGTCTGAAAATTGTAAATGATGCATTTTGCCACTTAATAATGGTAGACACGAGTTGCTTCGGGTCACTCGGTCTGGCCCTTATAGTACTGGTAAGACCTAGATTGTGTTGCTGCTTGGTGACTCAATGCATCATGAAGGGCATACCAAAGTTGGTCAGTTGTATGTGTAACCGTATTGTTATACGAGTTTATAGTGGTTAAAGTAACCACTGTTATGCTGGTAAACCGTAGGATGGGCTGTCATTCCCATCGGTATTGAATAACCACAATAGCAGTTGTTGGCACCCCTTTTAGCACCGGATGTTTGGCGGTAGACCCTTACTTTCAATGTGGCACTGGTTTCCGGTGCGTAGCCATTGTAAGCTGGGGCTAATGGCCATGTATTCGGGTGGAGTCTGTGTGCTTGATGCCGTCAGCCAGTCCATTGTTGACTTGTGTTGTATTGCGTGTTGCTTCAATTTGCCTTCATTTTAATCAAAAGCTGGGTCTCTGTTAATGGGAGTTTGCCTGTAGCGCCTGGTCGCCTTTCGGTGGAGGAATCTATACACCATAGAGCGGCCTAAACATGCCAACCTTTATTTACCTTTTAATAGTATAGATTATGATTGTTTATTATCTCGCAGTTTGTTACTGCACAAACGTAACTATATATGTTCAATAAACAAAGAGAATGCTGCACATTTTCCTTTTATTTCGAGTTATATTAAATAAATGAAATAAACGAAATGTGATAACGAGTGACTAGCTTTAACGTGTATCATTTCTAAAATTGATAATATGTTTAAGTCACTAAACCTAGTATATTTAAGATTAGATATCTTTGCTATACCAACGATTGTTAATGTGTACCTTTACCCGATGTAACGCGATGCTCCGATAATGTTTATATATAAGCATACGGATTCGGGTGGCTACGACAATCTGTGAAATGGATCAGTGATTTATTTGTCATACACACCTAAATATTTTAAAGATGGTGGTTGACGCGGCTTTGTGAATATCTAACTTTATTTAATCTTTATGCTAATAGAATGACTGAGGTGATTATGTTTAACTATAGCTAACGTATATGCGGATGACAAAACTTACTTGAGGAGTGCGGATGTGTTACCCCGAGTGAGTGTCTTGTTAAGGGAGATAACTGTTGACAGATAAAAGAGAACACGTATTGAGATATATAACTAAGGCGTATGTATAGTTCTGCGATTTATTTTAGATGCTCTCTAACAGGAAAAAATAACGCATGCGAATATATACATAGTATAGATATACATCGTTTAGATAATACACAATACGTATTTATCAAATTACAATATGCAACATGCAGGATGATACAAATGTAAGAGTTTATTGCCATAAAAATATAAATTAAGTTTGAGGGAATGCATATTCAGTGAGACACTCACTCCTCCAATTAAATGAGGTTACACATCCGCACTCCTCAAGTCAGTATTTGTTGTATATATCAAATTGTTATATTTCTTGAAATAAAATGTGACTTGTACAAAATATGCAGTGTTTTATTTTTCATTCCAATTACCTAAATATTTTCGTGATATCTACCTGTATTCTACCTCGCTTCGCCAAAGGGTCGTTACATATCTACTGAATCGGGAACTGCTGAAAGAAGGTGTATACCAACTTAATGTGGTATGATGCACTATGTAATATTAAGAATCTGTTTCAGTCATCATGACTTGACCATCTATGTCTGCTCGTATTACTAGATAGGGTATACAAGTCAGCACTCTAACCAAATGGTGCCTGTTTATTTCTGGCGTTATCTCCTGTCTAAGAATCACATATAATGACCTCTTAAAATATTAAGTGAAAAGTCCCTGCTCCAAAATCCAAAATGGCCACATTACATAGAATATGTAGTAAAAACATGCTGACCTCACTATCTATAGAGACGCCTTCCACCACTTGTTATCTTCTGACCTTGTTACCACTGGGCCTTTTCAAACTATCGTTGGGTTTATAAGGATATCACTAGGCCTTATGAGGATTTTACCGGGCCTTTTGAGGATATCACCGAATTTTGTGATATTAGACATATGGTATAACAACATATAGAAAAATAAAAAAGTTATCATAACGGTTTGGTATTGTTACAGGCAAATAATTTTGCGTTGGTACATTTAGTCTGGTGCCTAAAAAATGCTATTATCGTAAACTCGTACATGGCGCGAAACTGTATATTTTCATGACTAGAATATCTCGCTTTGTCCTTTTTATAAACAAACATACACTAACACACTTTGTCGACAAATGTATGTTGTCTTCTTATATAAGTTTAATTCGAGATTGACAAGATGTGATTTTGTCTATTTAATTTAAGTCGTCAAATTGTGTACATAATACGACAAGTTGAGTTCTCTTTTGACAACATGACGCGTTGTATCTAGACATGTCGCCTTATAACTTGACAACTTGTATATTTTGTGTGTGCATGTCGACATACCATAACAAAATTCATGGGCACGCCATCAGAGTCCCATATACGCTTCCATACTAACGCGATAAGTTCCTAGTTAACCACATAATTTTTGCGAAAAATATATAGTTATCTAGTTAACTAACACGGTTAGTTTCTAGTTGAAATAAATATCTTAACTAGAATAAATGTATGTTAGTGCCCATTATTGCCACCAATTATCTAGTTAAAAAGCAACAGATGCCGGCTAATGGAAGTGTAAACCAAGCTTATGTAACTCGAAACATTAGAAAACATACTAGACAACACATAAACTATATGGTCTCACACATAAAAAAACGTTATATTTAAACTTCCCTCAAACATCTGCGATGCTTTACAACCAATCGTAACCACTCAGCCCTTTCTAAGAAAAAAAGGGAATGCTTTGTAATTTATTGAGTATAAACCGAAGTCTTCCGAATATTAAATAACTGGTGACACGATATTACCTAGTTATTCATTTAGCTAAATAGATAAGTGTTTGCAGCTGCAGAGCAGTAAATAGGCGTCTTTTCGCGTTAAGATATGTATCGTAACTGGAGACTTATCGCGTTAGTTAACTAGATAATTAGATAGTTTTTCGCAATAGTTAACTAGATAAGTGGTGGCAGTAAGTGGCGCTAAAAGTGATTTATTTTAATCATGTTATTTATCGTTATTAGAAACTTATCCTGTTAGTTAACTAGATAACTAAATATTTTTTGCAAAAATTAAGTGGTTAACTAGAAACTTATCGCGTTAGTTAAGGAGGAATATACCTTTTAAATTATTTTCGAAATCAGTGGAATATTTACTATGTAATGAAACTAAAAGTAATTTCCAATTTGAACATGCTTTTTTTTCTGCGGTAAATATAACACTTCTTTACCTATGACGTCGTAAACATGGCCATGTTTGGTCTTTCTGACGTCCCGATTTATACCAGCAAAATCGCGTATTTGTCGATCTCAGTCAAGTTATACCGAATGTACAGAATCGAAACACATATCACCACGAACACATTCAACGGATATATGAATTTACATATGCAATAATTACGACGAACGCCAAATTCTGAAAATATTAGCGAAAAACTGAAATTATTATTTTCTCGATTTTTTTGAAAAAAATGCTTCAAATCAAAATTACAAAAAAACAAACCGAGCGATTTTGGAATAATTTTTATTTGATTTCTAACAATATGCTTCACAGTCATTGTGAGATTTTTAGAACAATTGACAAACTAGATTTTTTTTTATTTTTAATTATTTAACCCCACCCTACGTCAAAAAAGACGTCAACATATTGCATAATTCTACGCGATTTCCATAAGATTTTTGGCGGTTTATTAAGGTTAAAATATTTTCTAAATCAGTGGTTCAATTAGTATATTATGAAACTAGAAGTAATTTCCAATGTGAATATGTATTTTTTTACAGCGGTCAATAGAATATATATTTATATATGACGTCGTAAACATGGCCATGTTCAGCCTTTTTGACGTCCCAATGTATAGCAGCCAAATCGCATATTTTTCGACCTCAGTTGAGTTATTCCTAATACACAGAATAGAAACATATATCACCATGTACACATTTGATGGATGTATGGATTTACAAATGCAAAAATTACGACGAACCCCTCATTTTGAAAATACTAGCGAAAAACGGAAACTATTTTTTTCTCGATTTTTTTTTCGAAAAACGGCTTCAAATCAAAATTACCACAAAACAAATAAAGCGAATTTTGTATATTTTTTATATGATTTTATACTATATATTGTACAATTATTGGGAGATTTTTAGAAAAAATGACAAACCAGATTTTTTATGATATTCAATTATTTAACCCTACCCTACGTCAAAAAAACGCTTTAAAGCAAACGTCAACGTCGGTATAGCGCATGAGGTATACGTTTTGTGATAATTAAACGAGTTTGTTCTTACCATTACATTAGTATTTTGTACACACAAGTTATATATACTTCTGCTGTTTAGTGGCAACTAATTTGTATATAGCATTTATGATAGCTTGTCTGTTTGGTGCACGTACAAAACCGTCATTTTTTTCACTTACAGGGAACTGGATTCCAAAACAATATTCTCATTTCTGACTAGCTCCAAAACTGCTAGTGAAATGTGGACATCACGGTTGTCAATTATTAGGACAACAGGTCTGGCCTTTCTAAAGTTCGGAGCAAACTGTTCAGTACACATTAATAAAATGAGCTTGAAACAATACCCACTATAGCGGTGAAAAGCCACCCTTCCATCCAGCCCCATGCTCCTACGTACGTTCAATGACAATATACCTGGATCGTGGCTTTTCACTGCTCATCATAGACGGTATTGTTTCAAGCCCATTTTATGTATGTGTAACAGTTTGCTCCGAAATTTAGAAAGGCCAGACCTGTTGTTCTAATGATTGACAACCGTGATGTCCACATTTCACTAGCAGTCGTGGAGCTAGTCAGAAATGAGAATATTGTTTTGGAATCCAGTTCCCTGTAAGTGAAAAAAAATGACGGTTTTGTACGTACACCAAACAGACAAGCTATCATAAATGCTATAGACAAACTAGTTGCCACTAAACAGCAGAAGTATATATAACTAGTGTGCACAAAATACTAATATAATGGTAAGAACAAACTTGTTTTATTATCACAAAACGTATACCTCATGCGCTATACCGACGTTGACGTTTGCATTAAAGCGTTTTTTGACGTAGGGTAGGGTTAAATAATTGAATATCATAAAAAATCTGGTTTGTCAATTTTTCTAAAAATCTCACAATTATTGTACAATTTATAGTATGAAAACATATACAAATTATGCAAAATTTGCTTGATTTGATTTTTGGTAATTTTGATTTGAAGCTGTTTTTACGAAAAAATCGAGAGAAAAAATAGTTTTCGTTTTTCGCTAATATTTTCAAAATGTGGCGTTCGTCATAATTTTTGCATCTGTAAATGCATACATCCATCAAACGTGTACATGGTGATATATGTTTCTATTCTGTGTATTAGGAATAACTCAACTGAGGTCGAAAAAATACACGATTTTGCTGCTATACATTGGGACGTCAAAAAGGCTGAACATGGCCATGATTACGACGTCACATATAAATATATATTCTATTGACCGCTGCAAAAAAATACATATTCACATTGGAAATTTCTTCTAGTTTCATAATATACTAATTGAACCACTGATTTAGAAAATAATTTAACCTTAATCAACTGCCGAAAATCTTATAGAAAACATGTATAATTATGCAATATGTTGACGTCTTTTTTGACGTAGGGTGGGGCTAAATAATTAAAAATAAAAAAAAATCTAGTTTGTCAATTGTTCTAAAAATCTCACAATGACTGTGAAGCATAATGTTAGAAATCAAATAAAAATTATTCCAAAATCGCTCGGTTTGTTTTTTTGTAATTTTGATTTGAAGCATTTTTTTCGAAAAAATCGAGAAAATAATAATTTCAGTTTTTCGCTAATATTTTCAAAATGTGGCATTCGTCGTAATTTTTGCATCTGTAAATTCATATATCCGTTGAATGTGTTCGTGGTGATATGTGTTTCGATTCTGTACATTCGGTATAACTTGACTGAGGTCGACAAATACGCGATTTTGCTGCTATAAATCGGGACGTCAAAAAGACCAAACATGGCCATGTTTACGACGTCATAGGAAAAGAAGTGTTATATTTACCGCAGAAAAAAAAGCATATTCAAATTGGAAATTGCTTCTAGTTTCATTACATACCAAATATTCCCTTGATTTCGAAAATAATTTAAAAGGTATATTCCTCCTTAAGTGGATAACTGGTAGCAGAACTATTCCACCATAAGCTATGCATATTGCGTGTATTGTAGTTTCGTAATACACGTTGGCGCTCGATATAGTAAATACACGTAGTAATACACGGCGTTCAATGTAGTAAATAAACGTAGTAATACACGGCGCTCAATGAAATAAAAACACGTAGAAATACACGGCGTTTAAAGTAGTAAAAACACGTAGTAATACACGGCGCTAAATGTAGTAAATACACGTAGTAACACACGGCGTTTAATGTAGTAAATACACAAAGTAATATACGACCTTCAATGTAGTAGATACACGTAATAATACACGGCGCTCAATGTAGTAAATACACGTAGTAAACACGGCGTTTTATGTAGTAAATACACGTAGTAATACACGGCGTTCAATGTAGTAAATAAACGTAGAAATACGAGGCGTTTACTGTAGTAAATACACGTAGTAATACACGTCGCTCAATGTAGTAAATACACGTAGAAATACACGACACTCAATGTGGAGAACACTATCAGTAATACACGGCGCCAAATGCAGTAAATACACGTAACAATACACGGCGCTCAATGTAGTAAATACACGTAGTAATACTAGGCGCTCAATATAGTTAATACTCGTAGTAATACACGGCCCTCAATGTAGTAAATACATGTAGAAATACACGGCAGTCAATAAAGAAATACACGTAGTAATACACGGCGCTCAATGTAGTAAATACACGTAGTAATACATGGCGCTCAATGTAGTTAATACACGTAGTAATACAGGGTGCTCATTGTTTTAAATACACGCACCAATACACGTCGCTCAATGCAGTATGTAGTTAATACACGCAGCAATACACGGCGCCTAATGTAGTAAATACACGCAGCAATACACGGCGCTCAGTGAAGTTAATACACATTGTAAGACATGACGCGTACATAATAAAATGTAGTAAACGTGTGTGTATACTGTAATGTAGAGATACACGGTGCGTATACTGCAATGTATTAATACATGGTGCGTATACCGTAATATAGGCTACTAATACACCATATGAATATTATGGAATAAAGTAAATATACGTAGTGATACACGGCGCTCAATGTAGTAATACACGTAGTAATATATGGCGCTCAATGTAGTAAATAAACGTAGAAATACACGGCGTTTAATGTAGTAAATACACGTAGTATTACAAGGTGTTCAGTGTAGTAAATACACGTAGTAATACACGGCGCTCAATGTAGTTAATACACGTCAACAAAAATGGCGCTCAATGTAGTAAATACGCACTCAATGTATTGAATACACGTAGTAATACACGGCGTTTAATGTAGTAACTACACATAGTAAAACACGGAGATCAATGTAGTTAATACATGTGGTAATACACGGCGTTTAATGCAGTAAATACACGTAGTAATACACGGCGCTCAATGAAGTAAAAACACGTAGAAATACACGTCGCTCAATGTAGTAAATACACGTAGTAATACTAGGCGCTCAATATAGTTAATACTCGTAGTAATACACGGCCCTCAATGTAGTAAATACATGTAGAAATACACGGCACTCAATAAAGAAATACACGTAGTAATACACGGCGCTCAATGTAGTAAATACACGTAGTAATACATGGCGCTCAATGTAGTTAATACACGTAGTAATACAGGGTGCTCATTGTTTTAAATACACGCACAAATACACGTCGCTCAATGTAGTATGTAGTTAATACACGCAGCAATACACGGCGCCTAATGTAGTAAATACACGCAGCAATACACGGCGCTCAGTGAAGTTAATACACATTGTAAGACATGACGCGTACATAATAAAATGTAGTAAACGTATGTGTATACTGTAATGTAGTGATACACGGTGCGTATACTGCAATGTATTAATACATGGTGCGTATACCGTAATATAGGCTACTAATACACCATATGAATATTATGGAATAAAGTAAATATACGTAGTGATACACGGCGCTCAATGTAGTAATACACGTAGTAATATATGGCGCTCAATGTAGTAAATAAACGTAGAAATACACGGCGTTTAATGTAGTAAATACACGTAGTATTACACGGTGTTCATTGTAGTAAATACACGTAGTAATACACGGCGCTCAATGTAGTTAATACACGTCAAAATACATGGCGCTCAATGTAGTAAATACGCGCTCAATGTATTGAATACACGTAGTAATACACGGCGTTTAATGTAGTAATTACACATAGTAAAACACGGAGATCAATGTAGTTAATACATGTGGTAATACACGGCGTTTAATGCAGTAAATACACGTAGTAATACACGGCGCTCAATGAAGTAAAAACACGTAGAAATACACGTCGCTCAATGTAGTAAATACACGTAGAAATACATGGCGCTAAATACACGTAGCAATACACTGCGCTCAATGTGGTAAATACACGCAGCAATACACGGTACTCAATGTTCTAAATACACATAATAAGACATGGCGCGTACATAATAAAATGTAGAAAAACGTGTTAATACTGTAATGTAGTAATACACGGTGCGTATACTGTAATGTATTAATACGTGGTGCGTATACTGTAATAAAGGCTACTAATACGCTGTATGAATATTATGGAATGCAGTAAAACGGGAGGGGTTGTACTTTGTTACGGTACTTATGGTATTCTGTAGAGTATTAATACACAATGCGTAAACTGTAGTGTAGTAATACACGGTGCGTATACTGTAATGTAGTAATACACGGTGCGTATACTAGAATATGGGCTACTAATACACTGTTCGTATACTATATAATGTAGTAAAACGGGTGTGTATACTATATTGTAGTAATACACGATGCGTATACTGTAATGTAGTACTACACGGTGAGTATTCTAGAATGTTGCAATACACGGTGCGTATACTGTAACATAGTACTTAATACACGGTGGTATAGTATAAATGTAGAAAGACGTGTGTGTTTGTAAACTGTAATGTGCACGATTCGTAGACTGTTATTTGTAATACGTGCATACATACAAACCGGTAGGTAAGTGTTTTATAAAACAGATTGTATGGAAAAGATCTACCTCAAAGGGACTGTGCCTGTCTCCGTCTAAATCAACAGCGGGGTCGTGGTCAGAGAATATCCTAAAACAAAATAAACATTAGGAGTTACATTGCCACTCGACTCGTTATCTTGAGAGACGACATATTTAATATAAAGGTGTAACCCCACCATTGATTTTTGTTCTTTATTCTATAGTAAATAACAAAAGTTTGAAGGCTTGTCATTCATAGAGGGTCCCAAATGAAAGAAGTGAAACCTACATTTTACTGTTTGTCAACCTCTGCACTATCAAAATATGATGAGAAAAGTAGGGGTCATGTGTCATATAAGAGATTTTTTTTCTGCTCAGTGTGTACACTGGTGACAAAGTGAAAGTAGACTTCCGAAATCATGAATTCATACCCCAATTTCCAAGTATCATTTTTTTTTCTAAATTCACAATTCAAACATGACAATGCTATCAAAATGTTCAAAATACATCAATAATGCCATTCAAATAAAAAAATGAGCATTAAAAATAGGAAAATGCATTTTTAAAGAAGAAGAATTGAGGATTATTTACAACCGCCATTATGCGACTACCCCACGGAAGCACTTCCTTTTTGCAATGGTGGCACTATGCCTAAAACGAGTTCATGTAACTTAATCTACCAAGGATATATGCAGTCTCGACTTACATAATCCATCGCAGATTTATAATGTAACAATCATAACGAGTGACGGTACCAGTACCAGCGGCAAATCTAGGATGACAATCATAACGAGTGACGGTACCAGTACCAGCTGCGTATCTAGGATGACAATCATAACGAGTGATGGTACCAGTACCAGCTGCGTATCTAGGATGACAATCATAACGAGTGACGGTACCAGTACCAGCGGCATATCTCGGATGACAAGCATAACGAGTGACGGTACCAGTACCAGCGGCATGTCTAGGATAACAATCATAACGAGTGACGGTACTCGTACCAGCTGCAAATCTAGGATGACAATCATAACGAGTGACGGTACCAGTACCAGCTGCGTATCTAGGATGACAATCATAACGAGTGATGGTACCAGTTCCAGCGGCATATCTCGGATGACAATCATAACGAGTGACGGTACCAGTACCAGCGGCATGTCTAGGATGACAATCATAACGAGTGATGGTACTAGTACCAGCGGCAAATCTAGGATGACAATCATAACGAGTGACGGTACCAGTACCAGCGGCAAATCTAGGATAACAATCATAACGAGTGACGGTACCATTTCCAGCGGCAAATCTAGGATAACAATCATAACCAGTGACGGTTCCAATACCAGCGGCAAATCTAGGATGGCAATCTTAACGAGTGACGGTACCAGTAACAGCGGCAAATCTAGGATGACAATCATAACGAGTGACGGTTCCAGTACCAGCAGCATATCTAGGATGACAATCATAACGAGTGACGGTACCAGTACCAGCGGCAAATCTAGGATGACAATCATAACGAGTGACGGTACCAGTACCAGCGGCATATCTAGGATGACAATCATAACGAGTGACGGTACCAGTACCAGCGGCAAATCTAGGATGACAATAATAACGAGTGACGGTACGAGTACCAGCGGCAAAACTAGGATGACAATCATAACGAGTGACGGTACCAGTACCAGCTGCGTATCTAGGATGACAATCATAACGAGTGACCAGTACCAGCGGCGTATCTAGCATGACAATCATAACGAGTAACGGTACCAGTACCAGCGGCAAATCTAGGATGACAATAATAACGAGTGACGGTACCAGTACCAGCTGCAAATCTAGGATGACAATCATAACTAGTGACGGTACCAGTACTAGCGGCAAATCTAGGATGACAATCATAACGAGTGACTGTACCAGTACCCGCGGCAATTCTAGGATGACAATCATTACGAGTGACGGTACCAGTACCAGCGGCAAATCAAGGATGACAATCATAACGAGCGACGGTACCAGTACCTGCGGCAAATTTAGGATGACAATCATAACGAGTGACGGTACAAGTACCAGAGGCATATCTAGGATGACAATCAATACGAGTGACGGTACCAGTACCAGCGGCAAATCTAGGATGACAATCATAACGAGTGACGGTACCAGTACCAGCGGCGGCAAATCTAGGATGACAATCATAACGAGTGACGGTACCAGTACCAGCGGCATATCTAGGATGACAATCATAACGAATGACGGTACCAATACCAGCGGCAAATCTCGGATGACAATCATAACGAGTGACGGTACCAGTACCAGCGGCAAATCTAGGATGACAATCATAACGAGTGTTGGTACTAGTACCAGCGGCAAATCTAGGATGACAATCATAACGAGTGACAAATCTAGGATGACAATCATAACGAGTGACGGTACCAGTACCAGCGGCAAATCTAGGATAACAATCATAACGAGTGACGGTACAAATTCCAGCGGCAAATATAGGATAACAATCATAACGAGTGACGGTTCCAGTACCAGCGGCAAATCTAGGATGACAATCATAACAAGTGACGGTTCCAGTACCAGCGGCATATCTAGGATGACAACCATAACAAGTGACGGTACCAGTATCAGCGGTAAATCTAGGATAACAATGCGTCCTATTGGTGCAAAAAGGTACCAAGTGCCTTCTTCTTTCATATACACTTGGTACCTTATTGCACTAATAGGACGAATGATAACAAGCGATCGTACCAGTACCAACGGCAAATCTAGGATGACAATCATAACAAGTGATGGTACCAGTATTAGCGACAAATCTAGGATGACAATCATAACAAGTGATGGTACCAGTATTAGCGACAAATCTAGGATTTCATGTTAGATATGGTGTAGATGTTCAACAATATATATACTTAAAGTGCGTCTGGAAGAAGAATTGTGAAATTTAAGGATGATATACATATAACTAAAAAGAGACGCAATACAAGTTTGGCCATTTTAGAGTGGTGCACATGCTGGTTTTGCTATGGCATTTCTAATCAATTTAACTATGCTTGCCACATTTTACAAGTTTTGGAGGGAAGCAGGTGGCCATCTCCAACCCCCCCCCCCCCCCCCCCACCCCTCACCCCGAAACGTACCTGACACAACGTGTTTGATCAACAACCTTGATGCAAGTATTATGAATAAAACACTCGTGCGCCGGATGCGCCCGTACAACTTGGCGAGTGAACATATTTAACTGACATGAAACAACGTGTTTGATAAACATCATGATGCAAGTATTTTGTATAAAACACTCGTGCGCCCTGTCCAAGTCGGCGAGTGAACGCATTTAACTTGCGTGACACAACGTGTTTGATCAACATCGTGATGCAAGTATTTGTATAAAACACTCGTGCAGCGGGTACGCCCCGCCCAAATCGGTTAGTGAACGCATTTAATTTGCGTTAAACCACGTTTTTGATCAACATCATGATGCAAGTATTTCATATAAAACAATAAAATGTCTCATACAAACCCGAATTGGCTAGTGAGTACGTTACACTTGCGTGATACCACTTCTTCGATCAACATGCACTGAAAGTAGTATCTGTACTGTTTCAAAAACAAAACTAGTTTTTTCAATAGTTAACATACAGATCTACTTGCATTAAGCACTCATTTTTCGTGTAATTCTCGAATAGCTTTGCCCCCTGGCAAACAAAGTCGTCATAGTTAATAGTATGTATTAAGTATGTATAACTTACAGGTTAATCCATTCACAAATCGCTTTTATCCCAGGAAACGTACAAATGTCGGCATCAATCTTGGGCTAAAGAAATGAAAATAAATATTAGCTTTGTTTCTATCACATTGATAGCTGACAATATTTCAATGTTACACGGACATGATGCAGCGTGGGGGGTATTTGTTATCCTTCGCTCAGCGGTAAAGAATATTTTAATTGATTGCTAACTTGACAAGCATAGTTCCACACTGAATTTAAATTTAATATAGGAATTAAAAGTGTCATAAACTAATTCTCTATCACTTAATGATTGTATTCAATAAGATGGTGTACAAGTTTCAAGTTTATTCAGAAATCGGCAAATTTTGACTTTGACCATTTACAAAGTTTTACAAAGAAATATAGCAAAGACAACACAAATTGTAATAAACATAAGAAACATTACACAAATAACAAACAACACATCACATGTACACGTAACATTTTGAAAATTATTTTACCATTTGGAAACGTTTCAGTTTTTTTACCATGACAGGGTCTTCGGAATAGTGGTAGAGTTTTCGCTGAAGAGAGGACAAAAATACTCGACATAAAAATCGCTATGTAAACGTTTTATACTGAATATTGAGTTAAAACATGAAACAATAATAACGCGCCACTAGCTACATTTTTAACACTTTCAATCGAAGGTAAATTATTGCTGCTTCTTTGTTGTTTCGAAATTCACTACATGTAGCCAGGAAAGACGAAGGTACCGTATGAAATATTAAAGTTTATTTTAAATGTTTTTCGATGTTTTATATATTTCGTAAACGAACTACAAATAATTCACGGTCAAGTAACTATGTCACAACGTAGAGTGATTTGCGTCGACAGTTTGTCACAGATTCACGCCGACAGTAGTACTGTTTTTGTATATTTTTAAACAGTTTCTAGTCGATAGCGGGGACATCACCACGGATGTTAAGAATATGTTAAATATATCCAAACATATGAAGTATATTTTTACATTCGTATGAATTTTGTGTATTATTAGTAAAATGTGATCAAAATGAACATTTGATTATGACTATTTCTTCAAGTTTGAAAGCAATTTAATTGCATTTCTCTGTCATTGGAGCTTTTTTAATATACATGTATGTTAATAACTGACACAACTACCCATCAAATCACAACCAGCATGATAAATAATAAATGTAGTCACTTTTATTGCTAAGTTTTGGCAAGGCCAGAACACGCATTTATCCGTTTATACCAATTTTGATAATGTCACAACTTTGTGACGACAGGGTAACGGAGGTGTGCCTATCTTTATTTCAATGTCACGGTTTCAGTGCCAACAGTTTTAACATTGTAGAATAGTGCAACCGTATGCAAATACTGCCATTTACACTTCAGGGGTCCTATTCACCAACCATTCTTGAGATTATTCTTAGGCTTGAGCTTGAAAATCCAAATTTAAACCTTAGAAATGTAGTTTACCATGACATATATAATCATTGTGAGCGTTTATTTGACTATATATTAGATGTCCCTACACAGGCCCGTAGCTACTCTGAGGCACAGGGGAGGCCAGTGCACAGTGCCTCCATGTTTTTCGGGCAGGTATGAACAAAATTGAGGCACTATATTTAATATCCTTGTTACATAAATTTTAAAACTAAATACATTATGATACTCAGATGAAGTATTGGTCAGGCAGCACACGATGCCTCAATTTATTTTGCTAGAGATGGAAAACTTTGATTTTATTATTGTTGCTGTTTTGACCAAGCATATTCTAGACTACACTAGACCATTGTCTGTAATCTTACAATCAAAATACTGTACAAGCCCACACTGAAGCTAGAAATTAGTCAGTACTTTAGAAAAGCTTCGTTCTGAAAGCACGTGGGGTTTATAATACCAACGTGCCGACAGTATTGCATCCTCACTGGACATTATCCCATATAAACAAAGAACTACGGGAAAACAAAAACATCGTGAGAATTCTGGCAATTCTGAGGCTGTTGCTAACTGCTTCCAAATATATTAATTTTACCCGTTTCTAGATCATATTTTCTCATTTAATTTAATCAAAGGTTTTCCGAAATACATGATGTTCTGAACAGGTATTTTTACTACCAGGTAACATAAGTAGGCTTACACCAGAAATAGGATTTTTTTTCTCTCTTAAGAAAAGTAATTACAAGTAACTTTGGCAAGAACTGGACGGTTGGAAAAATGCAGTATCTTTTGATGATATACCAGCAAGTCTTATAGGCGAGTTGAATAAGTGCGGTTATTAGTTATATTGTATATATATATATATATATATATATATATATATATATATATATATATATATATATATATATATATATATATATATAAACACACACACACACACACACACACACACACACACACACACACACACACACACATCCATCCATCCATCCATCCATCATATACACATACGCATATAAACATATCAAATCAATTCGTAATAAGTGTATATTTACATACCACCTCTTACCATAACATAAAAAGTAATAAATATCTGCTAAGACTAGAAACTTGATCTTATGATAGTCATAAGTGCATCTCTGGGTTGTCATACATGAACAACTTGAATTTCAAGGGCCCTTAAATAGGATATAACATGTAAGATCTAAACATAGGATTTTTAATATGCTCCACCATTGTTCATCGCTGTTGCCACTTCATTCTGAAGAGGTTGTTGCTATTTGTTTTCCTGATGGTGCTTGAAGCCAAATTAATCAGACGTGTTCATGGACTTTTATAAAATATTTATTTTCATTATCAACAGTTATGTTTTTCTGAAAACAACAAAGTGAATGACTGGCTCATGGATCTATAGTTGAAATAATCTTGTACCAGCATGCACAGTTTATCACAGCTGGACACCCTTTCATGAAAATGAAGAAATAAATCCCTTAGGGCGTGCCAATTTTGTCCCCAGGGTCATGGTTTTGATCATATTTGAGAGATGACCACAAACAGACACTATTTGTCAAACATCTCAGATCAAGGCCTTGTACTACAAACTTTAACCTGCTAAATACACAATTTCTAAGTCTAAAAGGGAAATATTTCTGCCAAAAAATCTCTAACCAAATTTTCTTAGTTTAAACTTATTTTTTTTTCTTCGATTGTGAAACAAGTTCTTACAACTTAGGCAAATCACGCTCGAAGTCTTCCTGGTTAGAACTAGTACTAAGCATATGCGGAAAAGTGTCTTGCTCAAGGACACCACACATAGCCGTGGCGAAGGATCGAACCCACGACCCTCCGATCATGGGTTCGGTGCTTTACCACTGGACCACGCGCTCCACACAAATTTTCTTAGTCCAACAGAGCCATAACTCTGTAAAAATGCAACCCAGAGTTATGGTTCTTATCTCTGTGCGTTCCATTGATGATACTGAACACGCATGTGAAGTTGCATTCATATCGTATGAGTGGCGGCATAGATGCATTACATTATAAAAAAAAAACTCGAAACTGACAAAATTAATTAAAAAAAAGGGCCATAACTCTTCAATCTACAGTTATGGTTATTGTGTCTGTGAGTTTCATTGATGATGCTGAACACACATGTGAAGTTTCATTCATATCAAATGATTGGTTGCATAAATATCTTACCTGATAAAAAAACTTTTTTATACATATATATACTGGTCATACCTATTACTGCGAGTCTAAAACTTTGTCAACGATGTAAATAATGGCACCAATAATAAACAGTAATAAAGTTATAAAAAAACCGAATCAGCTATTTTGAAACTACGTCATTCTATTTTAAGATGGAACCTACCATATTAGGGATTGATCTGTAACATAAACTATAAAATAAACTAGATATCAATATTAAGTGTATTGAACTACTGTCTGTTCCGAAAGCGTAGTGTTAACGGTTTGAAGTGACAATCCAAATGTCGCTAGTTCGAACCGTATCTATGTTGATTTTTTTTTGCAATTTAATTTGCCATAATTCTCACTACTGGTGGTGGTGACCTTACACTGTTAACATGAATATGTACTGTTCTTGCTACGGTTTTGGAACATGCCTCATTTCATTTTTGTCCAAAAGCACATGTATAGGTTAGAAATTATTTGGCTTGTAGAAAATTCCACGTACAACATCTAACCGGCTTAGTTGTTGATCTACTTTCTTCCTGGAACGATTTCATCATCGACTTAGGAAAGAGGTGAACATCTACTGGCGGTCATGACATTCTATGTAAAATGGAATGATCTATTTTGAAAAAATTGACTGAGAAAATAGGACGTGTTATCAATGATAGGCGTACATCCAGACCACTATACAGCGAGGAATCTTCGACAGAATGGTGTCGACTAGAAACTGTGACCCTGTAGGGAAGAATTTGTGACATTTAAATCAACATCGACACGACCTGTGACGCATGACGCTTTTTTTCAAACAGTATTTCTCACTTAGTATAAGTAAAATGTTAATTAATTATAACCCTTTTTAAACAAAATTACTTATACAACAGTTGCCAATGGTATTCTGAACTGATTAATGTTTTATTGACAATTTCACTTCTACTTTCGTTTTACATACATACTCAGCGAGGATTTGTTAATTCGTGCATTTTAAACCCCTACTAATGCACACATGATCGATTGGAGCTTTGAAAATGCCAATTAATATTAGGTGAAAATCAATCATGTAAAAAAGTTTTAAATTTATAGCTGTGTCCAGTAAATAATTGATTATAGACGTCAAAATATGCCGTGTTGTCCCGCATCAGATCGACATGAATCTGTGACAAACTGCCGACACGAATCACTCCACGTTGTGACAGAGTTCCCTGACCGTGTAATTGTTTTCTGAAATACATTACATGCTAGTATAATAAGTATATGTATACTGTACATTAAACAAGACTCACGTTGTCTCTCAGTGGAAACAAATTACACTGCCGTCCTTTCTCTGTGAAGCAAAGACCAAGTTTATGGCATATAATGTCCGGGGTGTCTTCTTCCTCCAACCTGTGGGGCAGAAATGGATGTGACAACCATTTAACACAACAGTCAACTGATATATTAATAATGTGAGCAATGTTGTTAGATTTATCGTCGTCGAGAACCCGTACGAGACAAATATTGCACGAATGTCTCAATTTCCTACGGAGTTTATCGACATCGTCCGTTGACCTGTCAACGTTGAACCGCGAGATTTAAGACTAAGAAAGTAAGAAGTAAATGAAGAAATTAAGCAAGTCATATCATAGGTTCGATGCAAATAAGAGAAAAAAAACAATGATATATAATATATGTAATGATACAAAATAAAAAGAAAAAAGTATGAAAGTGTATCCAGTTACTTTATGTCCAAAGAATACTAAACCCATCCGACTTCTGTGGCGGGAACCGGGCCATATATCCCTGCCGGCATAGCTCGAACTCTGCGGAATATTCACTAACTTGGATCCTGATTAACTGAGACATTATTGATGTATGTGAACATTTTGAACGCATTGCCATGTTTAAATTGTGAATTTTGAAGAGAACATTTGATGGTTGGAAAGTGTGGCATGAATACAGGTTTTCGGAAGTCTACTTTCACTTTTGGACAATAAAACGTAAGTTTCACTACTTTTATTTTGTGTCTCCAATGTAAACTTGCTTTATTTACTAAAAAATATAGAACAAAAATCAATGGTGGGTTTAAAACTATTTAAAGAGACCTAACCTATATTGCCGATATTTTTTCTATCTTGTCAATAAAACTGCAAATTTATAAGAAGCATCATATACTATGGATATTCTGTTCAATAACTTTTATTGTATTTTGTCTTCGTAGTGTAAATTTTCTTTAATGTTGTTGACCAAATACTAAATTGCGTACGGCGTAAAGTCAACCAGTATCGGGTTATGCTAAAACATTGACGAATAAAACGGAAAATGCCGACCTGTGTATTAACGAGTTTCACATAAATACGATATACTACAAGGAAAGAGTTAACATTATCTTCGTACGCGACCTTGCTCTTTGTGATTCAATAAACTTTCCATCAACAATGTGGTAATACACGGTACGTATACAGAATGTTATTTAATGCACCTTTAAGGGAATGGCTGTATATACTGTTGAGAAAACTTATGGCCAGACCCTTTTACCTTAAATTGTATTTGACTTATATGGTGATATATAGTGTAATAAAATGGCAATACAATATGTTTGAACACCTATATATTTATTAAAACAGTCACCTCTTACAGTTATAATATCTATCATAAACATCTATCCCCATTCCCATTTTATATTGTCTCCATCGTAAAATTGATAAACATCCAAATTTTATTTACATAAACCATCAGTAGTCATAGTTGCATTTTGTAAATTTACGATTTTTTATCAAAAGCAAAACGTTTATTCATGTTGTATTCAATAATGTTTAGTATAACCATCATAAAGAACCGTATGAGAAAGAATCTATTATTTGGCTACTTCTTTTATAGGCCATTAATTCCATATTACAGAGACATAATACAACATAGATTAAGTTGTTAAACAGACTGTAATATTCTGTATAAAACTGCACTTATTATGCCTTGCATATCAAGTTAGACTGTTCGAATGTTCGGCTTTTCTTAAACAAGCGTTACCAAACCAAAACAGTACATTGTATTCTTTTTGCACAGTTCTGGTCCCTTTTGCACTCTTTTTGCACTGTTTTGATCCCTTTTTGCACTATTCTAGCTCCTTTTTGGCACTGTTCTGACCCCTTTTTGCAATATTCTAACCCCTTTTGCACTCTTTTGACTCCTCTATGCACTATTCCGACGCATTTTTGCACTTTACTGACCCATTTTCTTTTGAATGTCCATACGTCACAACGCTCCGTCTGACGCAATGCTTGTTAATGATTAGTGAATTGAGACCTGCCTATAGCCAACATATCAAAGTCAATCAGGCATTTGGAGAGTTTTCAAATACCAAGTTGAGTATTACACGCACATGCAAATTATTTAATATATATAGAATATACATATAGATAGAATATACATATACATGTATTGAGAATATAGATATACCAGATTATAACTATTATTACCATATGAAAGAAACCTACAGCTCTATAAGTATTGGTACAATGGTGTCTGTGAACTCTGTACATGCCTTCCGGTATTGGTTCGGTAGATAGTTACATAGTCTCTCTAACGCATGGATGACCGTTTCATTGTGTATAACAGAGGTCTGCTCAACCAGCCCGAATATCACGTCGCACGCTGAAACGAGAAACAACAATGAAAAGACAATTCAAATTTTGATCAAAGCCACTGAAATCTTAGTCACATCCTTATATAAAACAGACAAATTTTTTGACCAATGTTTAGTTACAAAGTATGCTGACTTTTACGGAGGTTTGTAAGGTCTTCATTTCTGAAGATTGTGGTTCTTTTGTTGGACAAAATGTTGATTTTCACCCTATTAATTTTTTTAAAGGTAGCGCTAATAATAAATATCAAAATGACACATTTTAAAATGTAATTTTTAACCAGTATTATGCAAATAGGAAAAGTCGGAAAGTAGAGTAAAGAAAGAAAATTTAAGAGCGAATATCGTTTGTTCGATCTGTCGTCCATACGCATGTGTCCAGTGTAACTTCCCAGTCGTATCACGGTGACACAATCAATTAAGCATATAAAAAGGAGTAAATAACTAAGTACTGTGTCTGCCATAAAAACTTCGATGCAAACTGTCCTTGGTATACAACGATATTTTTTTTAAAAAGCTCACAAGAAAAAAGCAATCCAATACATTTTAAATAAGACAAAACTATAAATAAAATTGTACAAAACGTTTAGTTCCTTTATGCTCATTAAACTTCGAAACAGTCGTTTTTAGTTTTAATTTGTCAGTTTTACTCTTCCAGATGATAGAATACAAGTTATCTGGGCAAATGTGGCAAATGTGACTCGGAACTTCGCTGGATATGCGTTCTATAAATAGTAACAACTTTCAAAAAACGAAATAATTCCACAGTTGAGTTCTGAATCGCCGATTATTCGAATTCAGTTTGGAGATATACCCACTTGCCTGGAAATTTGATTAATTATTAATTCTTTTCATATTCATACATTTATATAAACCGATTGTCGCCCATACGACCTGGGTACGAATCCCGCGGGCGACAAGCATTTGTTTCTCGTTCATTTAAACTAGCAGATATATTTTTCTTACAGTACTCCATTAACGACTATTCTCAGATTCCAAAAAAAGACAAAACAAAAATTATTTGTCCAAATATGAAACTGTATCTTTGCACACGGCTATCAATCGTTCTTTGTTATTTTTAAAACTATTTGCACATTTCAACTAGGAGATTGAACACTTTTTTTTAAAAAACAATATACATATATAGCATTTATATGTCGGCTCTGAGCTAACGAAGTGCTGAACGTAAAAACGTTCTTTGAAATACATAATTCAACTTTGAGGTTGAACATTTTAAATATATGTCAGCTGACAGATTAACTTTCTGTGAAAATGTATTATAATTCTACTTGAATATTCAATTTTGTATTCAAAATATATACGTTCGCTCGAAGATAACGGTCGAACTTTTTCACGGAGACATTTTTTTATTAAGAAAATCAAGTATATCCAGATCATCTTGGAGATAAGACTATCTTTGGAATACAGATTACAATTCAGAGAGTTTTTTTAAAGATATATACAATGTAAATTGTGTTGGAGATTGGAAATTCTTTGAAAAACCTTATTCAACTTGGAGTTGGGCTTTTTCACAATATGTACAGTAAATGAACGTGTGGAGTGAACTTGTTTTTAATATATAATTCAACTTTAAGATTGATTTTTTTTTTAATATATACATCTAGATCATCTTGGAGAATTTAGTATGTACATTGAATTCAACTTGAAAACTGAACTTCTTTTGAAGTGCATAATAATTTGGAGATGGACTTTTTAAATAAATAAATGAACTTTTAACCCTTTACTTCATATAGATGCCTTTGGACACCTCTAATATAGACGCTTTTGGACACCTAATATAGAAGGCTTTTGAATTATTGGGTGAATTATGTTTATATTAACTGACAGAGCGAAAAACAGTGCAGGAAGTGTTCAGATTGCTCGTGACGAGCAATCTAAACTCTTCCTGCACTGTTTTCAAAGGCCTTCTGTGATTGGTGCTGGAGAACGCGTATCTAAGGAGTAAAGGGTTAAAAAATATGTATATTATTCAATTCAAGGACGGAATTATTTTTAAATATACACATTTAGATTATTTTAGAGATCTTTTAGAGAAACAGTAATGTAAACTTGGGTATTGAGTTTCATATGTTTACCTGTCAAATGTCTTTGAAATGAAACATTTTAATTGGATATTGAACCATCTTTGAAATATATATATGTATATATCATCTTGGAGACTGAACTACGAAATATTATTTTACAGTTAAACATTCTGAGCAAATATAACAAAATAATATCGCGTCTTATGTAATTTGTTATACCCATACAATAAACAACGGTTTGTAAATGGTAACCTCTACTAAATCACTCTCCATTAGCTTGTTTATATGTTCCCGGCTATATCTGACAGACTTTATTATTTCATTTCAACTTGACCACTGTTTGCCAAGGTTTCTTCGGAGAAGAACTTTATAAGAATTTCATTCTTCCGTTCTAATTCTTTTTCATTTTGTATTTTATATTTGTTTATCTGGGAAAAAAACTGGAAAAAGAATATGTTTAAACCAAGGTTTCAGTATTTAAAACTTAAGATATTAGTGACAATATCCTAGCTTTGTATTTGGTTATATCAGCTCTGGTACATTTTTGTGTACACCATGTACCAAAGTTTTCTCTGATCGTCTGGAAGTTAGCAGGCTTTTTCTTGTGACGGAAATAATGAAATCTTAAATCGTATTCCACAAAATCATCAAAAAGGTAAAATATTAGCATAAATTATGGAAAGAAAAAAACATTTGAAACACATTAACGATATTTGAGATTTTATGTAATAATACTTTGATGTTTTTAATATTTGGTGTTTTTGGGGTTGTTTTTTTTTTTTGTCGCGTTGTGTGTTATTTTATTTTTTATTTATTTATTTTCATTTTTTGTTATGTTTTGGTGGGGTGTGGTAATAGATAATTTTTTTTAAAATACACAATAGTGTTCCATTATAATATGCTATAATTAATTATTTGTGTGCTTTAAATGTTGCGTCAAATGTTATTAATCGGATCTATTCTTTGAAAAAATCTGTGTACCCCCACCCCCTCTCCCCTAGCGCCCATTAAAGGTTTTTACTCCCGTATTTTATTAAAATAATTTACTACATTTCTACTGAAAAACATGTGTGCCCGTTCAGATTTTGTGTTGGGTCCCCTCTAAACTGAAATTCTGGATCCGCCCCTGTTAATCGAAATATAATGTCAGTTCCGGAACAAGTTTTATATGCGGTTTGTTGAAGTTAAATAAATGTTATTAGATTTGCACACCATGCTACACTTTTCCCAGTGGCTTAACTTGAGAATACCTTTCATTATATCACTTGCTTGATGCCGCCGTCACCCCACCTCTATCCCAGCCCAAGTTGTCCAGCCGTTAAATAGCAACACTGTGATTAATCATTTTGTTAAAAAAAGGGTTAATTGTGTGTTTTTCAAGAATTGGCCAATTTACATAATAACAAGTAGAAAGCGAGAATGTGGAATACCTGCACATTTTACTCCTCCATTTGAATCAGTCCAACAACGGTTAATTAAGATAAAACATGTAAAAATGAAGAGGACATTAATTAACTTAATTGGTCTCTCCATCTTTAGTCACGAGGTTATTTCATTTTAGGGAGTCATGTGATTTTATTCTATTTATAGACAGCATGTGATTAACGCCGCGTGTTAACAATTTAAAATAGTCTCGCGCACCTGCGCGAGATATCACGTTGTTTACAACCGCCAATTTCAAACACATTCAGGTCACATCACACGGTTTTGGTTTAAAATACATTTTATGTCGTGATCAATAAACAATGGATCCTTACACAGAGGTGAGTAGTGTTAACTCAAACATCGTGGAAACACTGATCTTTATTTACCGTAAAGTTATAACGGGTTTCTTAATCTCATTTACGCATTCATGAGTTCAGTCGCCAGTGATTTTGTAGATTGTGTAAACAAGAATGGACGGAAGAATGGAACTGTGATTGCAATTGTGTTAGATCTTAGAAAGGAATAATTATTATCAGGAGAATCATTTTATGAAATTATCATGAAAATCAGACAATATGTTTGACGAACATGAACTGGTAAGATGTAGTTGTATATATTATATTTTCCCATCATTTTGATTTTTTGTTCAAATCTGGCACAGCAAATTTGAAAATTTTCTGTCTGTCAACATAGACTGACACTCCTTTTCTGGTAATTTTTATGAGTTGAATTTAATGTTCGCGTCAGTAAGAAAAGTAATAAGAAGACAGATTTGTTGAGATTTTTACAATTTGTTTTTGCTTGTTTGCAATTAAAGACTTGTATGTCGGCAATTAGCTTTACAGCTGGTGTTATTTACTTGTGCATCCGGCACAAGATAAAGTTTCTTTTATCGTGTATAACTGCTGTCACATTAGCTTCCTGTGTAGAGCCAATATTTTATAGTGGCAACAGGTTTAGCTTGAGATCAAACCTGTTCTATATCATGAGTGGCCACTGGCCAATACCCCTCCATTTAGTTTAATCATATTTTATTGCATTATATTATGTTTACAACATATACAATATAGTATAAATATTTTACAATTACACACATAACATAATCAAATGGGTTGGACTGCAAGTTATACAACATTAGTTTTTCTCCCAGCTGCGGCAGATTAATTGAACAAAATAATGACCGAAGTTTCTTAACTAGATTTCAATTTCAAAATGCTTAAGTATAGTTAATGGAAAAAATATAACAGTTTCATAAAGTAAAAAGCTAAAAAATCAGATACATCGATCGTGTCCTGTTAACCATGTTCACTTGCGACATGCATAAAGACATATGCACCACATCCGATAGTTCTCCAAGTTATACCCAGGATTACTTTGAGCATGATTTGTCAATTGAAGTAAAATAAATAAGTTTTAAAAATCGAAACACTACATAGGTGCTTATGTCGTCTAAACAGCTTATTGCATGAGATGACATGCTGCAGTTTAACGTCATAGGCTCTGTCATAAAGAAAATAAGAGCCAAAAATCAAAATGTAGTTAAACAACATTGTTTGGGCTTTACATACCATCTATAGCTAAAAAACATTCACAAAAATGTTATTACAACTCCTCAAACAGATATACAAAGCCATTACCGAACAAAAATAGATATAAAAGTTCAAGATTTGTAGCTGTTCTTTTAGTCGGAATTTCCCCCATCAACAACCGCCATTTTGAATCTGGTGATGTCACATTTATTTGCGAATATACAAATGATGGAGGTCAGTTGTGATTATCTTTTGCGAACAGCAGACTACAGAAATGGACGGACTCACTCTTGCATTTGCTCAGGTTGAGCATGTTTTATCTCTTAAATTTAAATCTGAGCAAACAATGGTCATAACCCATTTAATTGATAGCACGTTTCTTTCGTAGTTAACCTTCTCATTTGCATATCTGCAGATGCATCATGGGTAAAATACTTGGTGGTAACAAGTTGGTGGTTGCGACCTCATTTGTGGTCGCTGATCTGAATGTATAATGAACTTGTAGGTAATCTTAATCGTCAGTTAAGTGGTGGGTATTGTAACCGATTTGGTTGAAAATGACTGATTGTCATTTGTATCAATATTTTATTAATGCATTTGATCGCAAATGGTAAGAAATCATGGTAATGATATGTTATTGACCCTTATGTTACATGTTTTTATATGCGGGCTATAGAGCTCTGAACTGAGGCCCTACAGGGAATACCGAAAATCTGAGCTCTATACATAGATCTAACTACAACCCTGCTAATTTGCTTGATCTGACAAGACTAAGTGAGACTGTGAAGCGCATGATCCAGTGGTAGAGCACCAAACTCAAGATCAGAGGGTCATGGATTTGATTCTCTGCCACAGCTGTGTGTTGTGTCCTTTATATATTGGGGGATGGCATAAAGATGACAAAATAAAACCCAATGTCAATTACCAGTCATTAAGGTGATTGTGGACGGTCGGTGATTCAAACTCGCGACCACTGAATTAAAAGTCAGACATACTCAGGGACTTAGATAACTTACCACTTCCATACAGATGATTTTATTGCAGGAAATGACATTTGATTTCAAAGAAAATTAACATACATAACAATGCCATCTCTGTCTTCTACTGTCAAAATTTCATGACTGAGACTTGAATTGTTTATGCATTTTTTTTCCATTTGTTGAAGCTACACACAAATGTGAAAATTCATAGTGGTAAACAACAAGTATATGAACCACTCACCTGAATATGTACACTCGTTATTGACGCCTGTGAATTTTCACTTTTGGGGGTAGCTTTGAAAAATGGAATAAAATGCCTCAAAATTTCAAGTCTCATATTGGAGAATATCAAATTATGTTTATCCCTTTTAAAATTTTGAGGCAGCAAGTCACCTTTTTTTAAAAAAAATCCACAGACTGGTTCGCTCTATTTTGGTTCAGAAAAAACCACAGTCAAGATACATAGACTAAGGGAGTGGCTACTGTATGCAGGTTACTATTTTTAATTACTTGCAGGTGCATTTTAAGATGCGTGTTCTTTGGTCTTAAATATCAGACCAGTTGTAGCGGTTTTAGAATATGCATGAGAGAGAAATGCACAGGCCCGTCTGTAGATTTGACAAGCTCTGTGTGTCGGGTCTATCCTATTCTTGGAGCACTGCCAATCAACTGTGTGCTATGTTTGAAATTTAAAACATGGAAACTACACTTTTTCGAGCTGATGCGTGATGAGAAAAGTTTCAATTGATCAGAAAGTTATATATGGTAGTGATAAACAGAGTAGGACACATGTTAATCCTTCTTGAGAGCATTATTCATTCCTGTATTGCTATTTTGTTTTCAGAAGTTGTTGGAACGTACCCGTCAGCGTAGGGAGTTGTTAAATCAGAAACTTGGAAAGACACCAGACCCTGCACCTAGGAAGCGTGTGTTGGAGGACAGTACAAACATTAAAGTCCAGCCATCTGTTGTTGACGATGGTAAATTGTTTCAACTTTTACTGTCTTCAAAGGCTCAGCTGTTTTAAATTGTGATTGAAGTCAGATTTCTTCCATTTTTTCTTTTTTGCAATAATTTTGAATGAGTGTTTGTTTACCAAGGCTCTCATTTGAACTTTTTGGGCCTGTTATTCTGCACCATTCCCTATGATAAATTGTATCTTTTCTTCCAATCAAAAGTAACAAAATTCCCAATTTCATAATGCTGGGAAACCAACAAAAATATTTGGGAATATACATTTTGTTTGACTATCGTGTTTCCATCAATGTTTTTGTTAATTTTAGTCATAAATTTCCTTAACATCTGGATCAGATGTAATTTACCCAATTTCTTTGAAATAATTTTGCCTGTTAATTGCTTTTTTTGTTGGTATTTTTATCTCAAAAATAGAAAAAAAAGGAAACACACTGCTGACCATGATCATTATTCAATAAATTATTGAAAAATTGGGAGAAAGCATCAAAGATGATGTTTATTTCAGATGTAGCTGAATTCCTGGACAGTGAATTTCTTGATAGATGTAAAGATTTATTTGTTGCATAGACATGATTAAAATCTATTTCAGCATTGTTATATGTCATTTAATTAATGTTTTACAATTATTCCAGACTCTCCAAAGCGCCAATGTTTGTGGGAGACAGATGGTCAGTTTAAACCAGATACTCCAGCCATTCCGGGTGTCAAGTCGCGGTTACATGGGCTGACCGCAGAGAGAATGAATTGGTCAGGTAAAAATAATTCACATTTTTATGCAAATTGCATAAGAACTTTCCTCACATACTCGATTAAGATAGTTGTTATTTTACAGGTGTGATTTATTAAGAATCTTACATGGGATAATGAATTCTGTCCAGAGGGAAATCTGTTTTTTTGTTATTATCTGCCAGGTTACCACAAACATTTTCCTAAGGAAAAGACTTTTCTATCTTAACCAAAATAGCCGTGAATGATTCTTTTTCTTGCAACCAGACTCATTGAATAACTATTTCAATTTATTATTTGTTTTACCATGAATTTATGTTCAAGTTGTATATATTTTATATGTTCCAGTGTCATAACATGAGAGTTTTATCTTGGCCCTATGATGAGATAGAAATATTTAACCATTGTAAAATTGCAGATATACTTTTCTGGTATTCAAGAAATTTCCTTCCATCTCTACCAAGGGTATAATAATCTTGATGGATATGAGGTTTGGATAGACAATTCCATCCCGAGGAATCTGTTTTGGCGGGAACAAGATTCTAGTTTTAGGGATATATTATGGTATATTCCACAATCTCTTGTGCATGTACAAACTTAAACACTTTTTTAATACATTTACCTTACGTTTTATTTCAGATGTTGATGTTGAAAATGCAAGTACTCAACAAACTGTAGTTGACTCGAAGTCAAGCACGGCCTCCTCCCCAGTAAACAGGAAGTCACGATTTGCTCAATTGGCACAGAACTTGGACAACTTTGAGTGTGATATGTCTCATCCATCTATAAAGTAAGGAATCAGGATAAGTTAATACTTGTGCTTATACCTTGAGAATAATGTCATATCATATATAATATATAGATAGAATCTTTATTTCCTCCATATTTGCAGAGCATTTTACAGGTGTGTGTTGTTTTTTCCAGTCCTAAGTTCTCAACTTTTCAAATAAAAGGAAAAGTAAGTATAAAAAATATTGGCATTGTTTCACCCAGGCTAATCTCATTTCAACATGCCTTCAAAGGGCTTGTATCATTAAATCCTGCATTCAACCCTACACAAATTAACCAGGGATACCACAATGTCACATGATAGAATGACCTGCAGTCTATTGCTGTCATTCCCATAGTGTTGATCTTTAACGCTTGCTTTTCTAAATTATAAATGGCAAGAAGCAATAACAAGACTATCATAAATTTCTGCTTTAGGACACCACAAAGTGTTTAACCAATCAGAACATTACGCTTTATGCTGCATGTCCAATCTTGCATAACTGAATTGCAATGACCCAAAATTTATTTTATGATACACTTCAATCACAAAGAAAAAATTTGGACTGGACAAAAATGTAGGTTTAGCAGTGACTTAAAGGGAATTTATCAGGATTTTTTTCTAAAAAATTTAATTGGATATAAATATTTTTATTCTATATATTTTTTTGCCAATTAACTGTATTAATAATAATCTAGTAGTATGCAGCATTATAACGAAATCAATGCATTGATGATTGTGAAATTTTGAAAAAAAAGGTTCTCTGTTTGAGTCATGTACTGTATTTATAAAACCTGCCCCAGAGCCATCTTGCAACTTTTATATGGCAGTTGACACTTTAAATAATAATTTTGGTACCAAAGCAAAGCTCATAAAAATGTTGACTTTTTCCTATTATGATTGTGTTATCGGTTTTCGATCACTTAATAATCGCTGCTAAAATATTTCAATGCAAAACGGATTTTGACACTAAATGCTTGTATACAACGTTAAAATAACTATCAAATAATTATTTTCTACCAAAACAATTACAAATACATGCCCATTGACTTCACCATTCATGTTAGATCATGGTAACCCAGTATACGTTCAATAAAATTGCGGCACCTGATATCGAGCACATGATAGGATGATGTAATGTGTCAAACTAAAATGACACATGGCTTCAAAAGCACAAATAAATGAAAGCAGAGAAAACTGCATAACCTTTAATATGAATAAATATTTCTCAATAGGTTAATTTCATCATAATATCAATTAACTTAACAGCATGAGGTTTTTAAAAAAATTTACTTTTTATTTTTTTTAAAAATCATAGTAACCAAATAAAAACACTGATTTAAAATATATATATCTTCTTTTTTATTTGCTACTTTATTATTTATTCTTTATATTACCACTTCTTCTTATCCACTTCTTATAACAAACCTTTTCAACTGTTTGCTTGTTTTTATTCTACATTTAAATGTGGTCCTGTACTAATTTCAATCTCATTCTTAAAAAAAAATCTATAAGAAGGTCATTCTTCCGGAACCTCGATAATTTCTGACATGCACAAGCGAAATATTTTATAACATTCGACCTTGACCTGTATTGCATCAGTTTTCAGCAGACGTGTATGAAATCGATATTCGTAAACAAACCTAGCATTTGTCGAGGTTTTATGTAAACTGAAAATTGGACCTAGTGAGAAATACATTTTTTCAGGTCTGTACCATAAAATGACTTTCTCACTTCTATCGGAAGCATTATTTTTGATATTTTTCTTTGCATTCAATGACCACGTGGATACTGTTTGTAAATATTGCCAATAGTGTAGGAAGTTGAAATACGCGTGCGCGATATTCGTAATTCTGGGAAGTGATCAATTTCAGGTGACGCTCGAAAACAGGTTACGGCACCATATCCATTTTATATTTTTTACCAAAAAAAATAGTGTAGTCGTTTTGATTAAAACATTTAAACAATGCTTCATAGATATAAACCATTTATGTAGAAAGATGAAGTAAGTTATCTTTGGGTGGCAAAAGTTTCATATTGACATTGAAAGAATTTTCTGTTTTTTCCTCTCAATTTCAAGGACTTTGGCCTCTTTGCAGTTTCCAAGGAAAATGCTCTGCATTCATTCCTTAACTGCAAATTCTTTGTATTTACAAATTTTTCACATTTTGATTGGACAAGTATATTGACATTTATTGAGAACAGTCTATATATGGCTGTATCAATTTTCAAAGACTCACATGTTTATAAACCAGTCCAAAAAGTAATAATATTGGAAAACTCCAAATTTTAACACTTAAAAATGGACTTTTTTAGTGACACAATTTTTTTACATTGATTGTAGTACTTGGCCCCAACCTTGATCTGTTCTCATATATTTCAAACTTTGCATCCATCGAGTTGTACATATTTTTTAACCATGCATCCTCAGAAATAAACTGTCTTGAGTAAAAAAAGAGCAATTTCATGCACATTTGGAATCTACAAGATTTACTGTCTGACACATTGATTCTTATAGAGACAACTAGTACATGTGGAATGTGAGCGTTTACTCTGAAGATTAAATACAATGCTGGCTTTTTTGTATCTAACAGGAAACCAGAAGAGAAAAAACCAAGATGGCAGCCACCAAAGGGACATGACTCTGGTCCAAACAAAGATGCCAGAGACAGGCATGTTTCCTCCCCGAGAAAAGAATATGAGCAATACCAGGGTCCAAAAAGAGGGAATAATACATCAAATAACGTTGCTCCTTCTCCGAAGAAAAAAGAGGCACCAGCACCTCCACCTGCACCACCAACACCCAACGACATTGCCCCTACAAAGCCCCCCAGGTGTCCCTCCCCACAGAGAAGTTCCTCACCTAAGAAGACTTTCGCTCCAGGTGTCCCAGCCATGTCCCAGATCAGTACAAAGACGGTGAATCTTCAGCTGCCCCAATTGTACGGTTCACCAAAATATTCACATCAGGTAAGTTGACTGTTGATCATACAGACATTATATCTGAGGGCTCTGTTGTTCAAAGGTTTGTTAGTTTAACACTAGGTTAAGTCATTTACTCTTTATACTGAATTTAAACTTAAATTTGGGCCATATTTAAAAGTTGGTTTCCTGTTGTGCAACCACTGAAATAAAAAGCCCCCAAATTAAAATATGTTATTGCTAAATATGTCACTTTTTTTTTTTTCAGCACTAAATTTATAATACGACTGACTTTTTTATATGGAATGTAGTGATCCTCGATCATTATCAGCAGGGTTGGAATTCGTACTGGCACACTTTTTAACGCTGAACACTTTGTGTTTTACAAAGACATTGATAAATGATTTAGGTAATTTGTACATGTTTGAATGGGTAGAACAGATTTATTTATAACAAATAGAAATAGGTTAAGTCAGTGAATTTCAATGGTTAAGCGGCAGACAGTAACCAAAACATTTACTTTATTTGGTCTTAATACTGACAGGTGAAGCAGGTGGGTAATCAGATGCCTGTCAATGCCAGGGCCCGTGATGAACCAGTGGTTGAGGAGACAAGAGAGGAACCTACAGCTCAGCCCGTCACTGCTAGATTGGCCTCATGGAAGAAGACTGTGGACACACCAAACAAAGATAGTCATGTGGACCCAACACAGTTGCCGCTGTCGGAGAGATTTGCTGGTAAATATTTGAAACTGACTACAGACTCCCTCATAATATCATTTAAGAGGTCTTTATATTAAAAAATTTCAACAAGATGTCTGTAACTGGCTAAATATGTTATAAGTAATAATAGGCATGATATTTTTCATTTTTAACCTACATCAAGATTAGTTTTAAATTCTTAACACCATAAAACATGATATTCTTTCTTTAACTAAAATTATATTTGATCCCATTTGCACCTATCTTGGTCACAATATATGTATTGGCAAACTATGACAATTTGATAACCAGTCCAGTAATTGTTTTCACAGATATTGAAATATTTGTATTAATATAGTATGTCAGCGTGAGTTCAAGGTCAGTTACAAAGAAAGAAAAAAAACATGTAGGAAAAGAGTTTAGAAATTATCCAGCAACAAGTTTTAACATGTCACTCAAGTAATGCTCCCCATCTAGGAAATGTCAAATTTATTCCGAAAAAGCATAATGTTCAATGACAAAAAAATCATAGGAGCCACATCCCTTTTGTCTCCTCCAATAAAACTTTAGTTAGGGCTTTTCCAGAATTAAATGTATTGGGGGGTCGGACGGCACTTATTTTTTTTACCCACAGAGCATAAAATTTAATTGTGATATATACCACCATGCATAAAATTTTAATTAGATAAAATACCACCATGCACAAAATAAAAATAAAAAAAGAGGCTAAAATCCCCTTTCCAATGTTTTCTTACTGTAACGCTTCCAAAATTACTAGTCTGGACGGTTGCCTACTTTCTTTGAAGTACGCCGACGTTACACTTTGATCTAATGCCGATATGCAAGTGATTACGTCACAAATTACCTCAGGTCGAGAATTAAATAAAGGGGCACTATAGATAACAAACGAGAAAAAAAAACAACATAATAATAATTAAAGGTTAGTGTTTGTTTGTAACTAGTCTTCTAAAATATTTATTTTCAGTAAACTTACTTCTTAAAAGAATTACTATTAATTTGATAAGATCCGCAAAGAGAGTTATGCTACACATGCCTAAATTTATGCACAGAATGAACACGCTGTCCCTTTCATTAACGCCTTGTGTCAATGTCCGATGACGTCACTCTGACAGTGAAACAAACATTATTATGACACATGTTATTTACTCCCTACTATCCATAAAGGTTTAATCTAATTTGACCTCATTTCGCACACCCGATGGCAAACAATCCGGTTATGGATGCTCAAAGACAATTTCATATAGGGTGTGGGATGACATATCTGAGAATGTTGATTTTATTTTCACTGCTAACGCAATGTCTTAATTTAGATTTGTTGTCACAATAGACTTTGCATTTCTTGGGGTTTCTTTTTGTGCCGAATAAATTAGTGTTTTACACTATCTGACAAACAGCGCGGATATGCATATAATTATAGCAATGCCGCCGTAGAGTTGAATCGTAGTTTTTGCGGAATTTAATAATATACACGTCTGTATATTCATATCCGTATTGGAGTATTTGTAAACATATCCGATACGTCAAATATTGATATATAATTTGTAAAATTTACTTGAGGAGATAATTTTGTGACACGGCATCTTGGCATCAATTTAATAAAGTAGACGTGGTTACGGCCTGCTACGAGTGTATTCCGACATCTGATTAGCTCGTACATTTCCGTGTTAATAATTTATTCACGACTAAGAGTATGTTTCTTGTCCCTTTTCGGGAAGTCCGAAGGTAGACAATTATACTTTATTTCAAACAAACAAATTAAATCATATGTTGTTGTCGGGTGATGTAATTATAGTATGGCGGTCTTAACAAAAAAGATCAATCAGTTTGAGATGAAAAAGTTAATTGAAGACAATTTCTAATATTAACATCACCAGTGTATCGAGTGTCCAACTGTGTAGTCACGTAAAACGTTCACTTGGTCATGATGTCTGGAGGTTGTGTATTACAATCGTTACAACACGCGTGTCAGTGGCAAAACATAAAGGTCAAATCAAGGTAAATTTTAAAGACCTGCAGTTTCTGCTGCGATAAAGATAAGACGGTCGCCGAAATATAGACGCTGCGGGATGTTGACTCGGTGCGGTACATGGGGAAGGACAGGGGAAGGACAATTTTATGTTTTTGTATACGACGGGAGGAAATATCTGGGCAGAAAATGTATAAAATTTCGAGAAGAAAAACGGTGTTGAAGAAAAAATTCGGTTCAGAGACGGAAATACCGGCAAGGCATAAAATTTTAATAAGCTTTTACCCTGCAAGGCATCTTTTTTTTTTATGAAAACACCCACCAGGCATAAAATTTTAATTATATTGCCGTCCGACCCCCCCATACATTTAATTCTGGAAAAGCCCTTACCTTTTATACTTTGCACACACTGATGCTTTTTATTTGATTTACATACACTTTAAATAACGCCCTTAGTAAGGTTAACTATGGGCACATATCAACTGCTTTGCACTCCTTGTTTATGGATACTAAAATATCATTGACTCACCCGTGGAATGGTGTATTTAATGGTATAGCCTTAAAATAATATTTAATTTTAAAGACGGTTCTCCATGGCCTAAGGCACCATCTCAAGATCATTAACCTCTCATCGCTAAGGTCATAGGTTTGAGTCCCACTTGCTACAAAAACTTTATGTGAGAAAGTTTGCTAGTTACTTGCGCAAGGGTGGTGGTTTTATTCAGATTCATTCTGAGGTCTTCCTCCACCAATAAAGTTGGATATGCCATATATAACTTGAAGTGTGTTGAAAATGGCATCATACCCCATTCCAATAAATAGTTTTAGGTAAATATTTTGGGAAGAATACTTTTGTATTGTGGTAGGGAAACAGCCAACTCATACTGATTGCTCTATTCAATCATACATTGGGTGACCAAAATTAGGGGACAGCACTTTCATAAAGAAATTGTAAATATGTTTTTGCATTTTTGCTTAAAAATACAGTGGCTCTAATAAGATCTATAATGTTTGGTAATTGACAAGTTATTTTCTGCTCATTTCCTCCAGGCTGGGAACAAAGAGTGTCTCAGACACCAAAGATGGAAAAATCTGCATCAAGCAGGGTGACCGCCACACCAAAACAGATGTGTACTCCTGCACGAGACATTACTAATCCAGGTATGTTGCATGTATTTACATATAGTTGCACAACTTTCATAAAAATTTCAAGCTTGCCTTTTGCTATTCTGTTCATTGCATTTTGGGTCATTGTTTGAGTAATGACACTTGAATTGTCAAGAAATACATGATTTGGTTAATGCACCCAAACATTAACATTTTTTTTATTATATCCAGACTTTTACAGTACTTTTTAACCTTTATATTCCACTTTTTTTTATCTTGCCATGGAAAAAAATAGACTAATGATAATTTTTCGCTGCCACTTGCATCAACAATTCAGTGTTTGTTTTGAGCTCTTCTCTCAGGAACATCTTCTCAGCATTTTTTAGTGAGACCTACCTTGACCTCTTACAATAATTAAGTTGGTCTACACAATGTTATGTAAATGTATTTGTGTTTAGCTTTGTCTCGGAAGCATTTTGGCCTTGTCACCATATTGGTCAATAATTGTTTTCCTTATAAGAAATACTAAAACCAATGCAGAACGTTTTTTGCTTACCTTGACCTCTACAGATAAGTAAGTTAGTTGTTGTCTAATGGATAGCACTACACAAAACAATTATGGGATAACCTTGACCAGATCTTGTAATAAACAGTCTAAAAAATGTTTAATCTTCATTTCTTTCTACAAAATGTTTAGTCTCCTGCTGGTTTCATTGGGGAATCTGCAGGTTTACCCTTAGTGGAGACTGTGATAAATTAAAAGATACTTAAGTAAATGATGGAGTCGTGAAATTTGACATGGTGCTACAGGGTAATGGCAGGGCTCGAATTTAAGCAATCGCCACTCGCAAAATGCGAGCTGTATTTTGAAAATGCGAGTTGAAATTACTTAAGCTGGCATTTTTTTGCAAGTGGATTTCAAGTTGAGAAAATTACTTATTGCATTCATTTTATTGATTTTTGAAAATAAACAAGTTTTATCCTGGTAAAAATAACGAGTTCTTGTCAATTTTACCAAATTTCTTTTGCTTCTCGCGCCAAATTACCCACTAGCAGCAAGATTGTCAATGACATGTATTAAATATTTATATGTGTAGACTGCGTCCAATTGTTTTTGATCTCAAGTTCATTCTGCAAAAAGGAAGTAAAGTTAACACTCGTCAACAACATAATAAGTAGACTGCGTCTAGTTTGATCTATAAATAAAGTAAAGTTGAAACCCGTCAAATTTATTGTTTACATATTTTGTCAGCTGTTAAAGTGGCTGATAAAATAACATATTTTTCTCCATTGAACCGACGAATGAAAGTGAGTCCCAACAAGAAAAAAGAGAAATAGTCCTTCCTTTAATACTGTAATGAAATGGGAGCGACAGCTCAATATCACACAGGACTATAAACTTGACAATGACAAAATGGTGTGTCAATTGTAGAAACCACCGCGATCGACAGATCATCCATATTAACTCTTGTTATTGTTGAATCCATGATTCATATTTTGGTTTAGTTAAAAGTGTTTATTAATGATATATCATTGTATGCATTTATTTATGGTAGTATAATAAATAACAAAGACAATTTTATTTTTTTAAATATTTTGTTTTGTAAATTACTGCTTTGAATTGTACTTTAACATATATAATAACCTTGATACCATTGTCTATAAATAAGAAAAAGCTAGTAATGCATATTAAATAACATGCAGGCTTTGAAACAATTAATTTTGGGTTTATTTAGACATTTAGGACTACAAGTTTCTGCGAAAATTGGTTTGGCTAGTTGGTTTCAAATTTGGCCAGTTGAAATTTTAGGCACTGGCCAACATTGCCAGTGCACAAAAAAGTTAAATTCTAGCCCTGAATGGATATGAATATTTTGGTGTCTTTAAAAGTAATGATCTGGTCCCTGTTCATGTCATGTGTCACATTCATCATCTGGTCTATGTTCATGTCATGTGTCACATTCATCATCTGGTCCCTGTTCATGTCATGTGTCAAATTCATCATCTTGTTCCATCAAGGCTATTTACACTAAGGAAAAACAATAAATGGACATCAGTTGAGACATTGACAATATATTTATGATGACAAGAAAATGTACCAACTTACGTATATATTGCTATGGCAATGGAAATATGATAGTGTTGATATGCGGATTCTGTGATATAACTGAATAGTACTATTAAAGTTGGAGTCATTAAACTTGACATTTGTGATAGAGGGCAATGAGGAGATTATGCACATAATTTAATTTTTCCAGTTGGGCCAATATTTTGGTATCTTGGGAAATGAAAATGTGAAAAATATTGCCAATATTTTGATCCTGTAATGATGTAGATATAAACCAATTGTACATATTTGTTTTTGTAAATAAAGGCAATATCTTTCTTAAATTCAAGGCATAAGTTTTATGCCTTTTAAGATTAAAAATGTTTGTTTGCCGCTTCAGACCAACACAAAACAATCCTGCCAGTCGAAAAAAAAATTTGAGGGGTTGAAAAAAAAAAATAACTGTTCATTCAAAATATTCTTAGTCGTTACATGTCCTTAAAAAGATTCTCTGATTGATAACAATAAAAATGAAGAAGAAAAAAGAATTTACCTACCCACCCCTAAATGGTATGATTCAGAAGTGGCAAACAAGCAATTTTTTAAGGGTGGCCTAATTAACTATTAAAGTTTTATCATTAAACGTTTCATGACTATGGTGAGCATCCTAGAAAAGTAAGACTGCAATGATTTCTCACTACAATTGTTGATGTCCAATTAATGACAAGTGCTGTAATTTATGATGCACATAAAGCATACAATTTTTCTTTGATTTTAGCTTCAGAGTCAGATGACCCTGCATGTAAACCTGTGTCTGATATAAGAGCTACATGGAAACAGCAAGATGCCAAACACAACCCTCCTAAGAACGAGGAGCCTACAGCATACTCTGTGTCTGACCGCATGTCAGCATGGGAGGTCATGTCCTCCTCTAATAAGGTTAGCTGAAATTGTCTAGTAACACCTTTATATATATGTGAAAACGATATTGGATGTACTGTGACAACTGTGTTTTGTTTATTTTCGGTTTGAATTCTGTTATTGTGAATTTGAGAATGATACTAGTATCTGTAAAATATGACAATAATGAAAACTTTAATAATAAAAACTGGCATACTTATTTTAAGTTGACTATTCCATGAATAGAGGAGTTGTTTTTTTACTTGTCGGGTGTCGGCATCTCATCTGCATTAACGTTTTGGTGCAATTTCATAAGTTTGGGAATGACATTAGCTTAATGTCTACTTTTGGTACTTGCTTTACTATAACCCCATCCCCTTTTGTGCAGTATACTTCTTTTGTTCTGTGTTGTTAATATTATTGACATATACATTGGGTTCTGTTTGTATGGAATGTTGTGCCTGGTTTCATCAGTATTTCGGTATATGTTATGGTAGTTAGTGCTCCATATCTCTGGGAGTCACTAACTACTTCCTCACACATTTTGAGGTTTGAGACTAATAGCCATAGAACAAAGCTTATAAACAATCCATTACAAAGACTGGCAGGTTGGGGATTCAAACTTGGGACTCCTGGATTGACAGTCAAGACTCGTTACCAGATTAGCTATCAAGACATAGTGTATATTCTGCCCTAATATTCCTACTTACACATACATGTATCTACTAGTTTATTGTTATTAAAGCTGGTTAGATCGGTGGTATATATTATATCTACAGTCAAACCTGGGTAAGTGATCATCTCTTTTAAGCAGCCACTTTTGCTCCTTTTGACGGGCTGCTTAAGACAGGTTTTACAGTATAATATTAAATACTGTTCTTTGGCAGCTCTTGTAGTGTTTGTCACTCTTCAGTTCCTGTAAGCTTCAAAAGTTAAACTTCTTTCCTCATTAGTGTTGTTTTGCGCTGTAATTTCATTAAATATATATTTTTGGTAATGGTGTATTTACAAGGCAATTCAAAGGATTTGAGTTCATATTGAAGACAATTTCAAACAACAAATTTGCTAGATCTGTATATAAGATATGTTTATATTTTGCAGGTGAGTTCCATCAAGAAAGTTGACCCAGGCAGCTCACCAAAACATTCCCCGACAAGACCCGTCAGTAATTTCAAACCGTCTGGCACTCCTAATAAAGTTGGTACATGGAAACCCTCAGGAACTCCGCCTAAAGGACTCACCCCACAGAAAAGTTTCAAGGAGAGCATAGAGGAGCGTGCATCACAAATGGGGCGACGAGCACCAACGGGCATTGATGGCCGACCACCTGTTCCACCAACATCAAATAACAGGTAAGCCATAATTGCCTTGAAATTGTAATTAAAGCATTGATATGATTGTTAAAAACTCATAGAGAAAAGTTCTATAATCTTAACTTGTATTTGTATAATTATATTCCTTTTATTAGCTTGCTGGGACGAATGTCCAGGGAGAGCTATTGTCATGACCCCGTTGTCGTCAGCTTTGTCTGTAGATACCCAGGTTAAACTCTTGCGTTTAAGATACCTTTACAACCAAACATTGGATAGGAATGAAACTTCACATGTGTGCTCACCATAATCGATGGAACACACATAGACAAGAACCGTAACTCAGGGTTGCATTTTGGCAGAGTTATAGCCCTTTTTGGACTTAATTTTTCAGGTTAAATTTTTTTATCAGGTAAGATATCTCTGCAACCACTCATTGGATATGAATGAAACTTCACACATGTGTTCACCATCATCGATAAAACAAACACAGACAAGAACCATAACTCAGGGTTGCATGTTGGCAAAGTTATGGCTCTTTTGGACTTAATATTTAGTCTGCAGACACCCAGGTTAAACACTCTGTGTTTTGTTGCATTTCAGTTTTGGTGTTTGCCTCCAATCTCAATCTTTGCATGGGTGGTGAGTTTTATACATTGGTGTGCTTTGTTGTCATCTGACAACTCTTGTTACTTTAAAAATGGGTTAAGAGTTTTATAGCATGCACCATATTATTCTCTAATTTCAGTCATCTGAAAGCTATTGTTTTAAGACAGACTTCAAAAAGTCGAGCACTCTATCTTCTGACATCTCATGTTATATCTTTATCTCAGATCACCAGCAAACTCACCAAGTAAACTGTCTCACTCTCCATCACGAGTAATGGACCAGACCAGTCCAAAACAACCCCTGTCTCCATCCACTGTGGGTAGTGCCACAAAATCGCTACAGCAGAAACTTTTTGCTCAGGTACAAAATAGTAAAACGGACCAGTTGGCAGAAAAAATACGACAGGAGAGGATGGCAGAGGTGAATGCACTTAACAACAGGTTCACCAACGGAGTCTTGAAGGATAATCATGAATTGCAGATTGAGGTACCTTTTTTTTTTTGCAAACTTTTCTTTTAGCTCAGTTCAGCGTTTTTAATAGCTCTGTCTTATCTGTATGAACCCTGACATTAAAAATTACACAGACCCACATTGTTTGCACTGGAACACTTATCTTTCATTGTATCATAACCAAAGAAACATAGTAGTTATTTAAAGTCTCAGACAAGTTCTTGAATTGACTTAATCAAGTAATAAATGTAAGTTGTAAACAGTTTCTTGCTTCATTTGTCATTTTATCTTAAATAATGACAGTATTATATCCCCTTTTGTACTTAAAGCTTCATTAAACTTCCAAAATGCACACTTTTTGATAATATTAAAAATGATTGTAATTAAATGTGTTTATAGTATGGCTAAAACCATTTCTGTAGACCTCTTAGTGACTGTTTTTAAAAAAGCGAGAAAATAAATAATTTGGATTGAAATGTGTGTTTCTTAGACGAGCGGACCAAACTTTTTAACTTTTGTTTGCATTTTTTTAATTCCCTTATGACTGGGTTGCTTTCTGACTGTCCCTCCGCGAGTGTTCGGAAGTATACAACTGAATACTGCAGTGGTAGTGTGTGGATTAAGATCGTTAGATAAGGGGTTCATTAACAAGATTAGAAAAATTATAGCTTCACTAATATTATGTATCGTTATTGGGTTTTCTTTGTTTAAAAATAGATATATAATATTGATGTCTGCAATAAAACTGTATCGAACATAGTATGCATTATATTATTTATACGCACTGAAAAACAGTGTGTACGGAATACTAGTTTGGTCCAGTAACTTGCTCATGATCCTCCCTTGCATATACGCGTGATACTATTGCACGCGCTATTACGTCGAAAATCACTTTATCGCAGTCAATATTGAGAGGCTACCAATGGTAATTTGTTTAGTACAGTTATAAAAAAAGTAATTTTATTTTTGATTTTATATGAACGATTCGTCGCTTACGTTCTTGTGGGTTCCAGTTCATTAATACACTGAGTGGAATAAAGTGAACGTTCTTAAAAACTATTAAACCGCAAGTGGTTATTTAATTTTTTAACCGCATCCCTTACAGTTCCCCATACTATGTTTTCTCTGAAGCGAATTGATCATATATTACCAACAGACGTGTTTCCGAACAAGCTTCGTAACTCCCTGTTTTCTGCCTTTATCGGAGAGATGAACATCAATTTGTAAACAAAACCCGTTTTTAAGTATGTACTAATAATGTGCTTTATATTTATTTTTTCGTTTGCAAAATCTCTCAGTGATCAAATAAACATGTATTCTATCATCTGGAAGAGTAAAATTCACTTAAATTAAAACTAAAAACGACAGTTTCGAAAGTTTAATGAGTCTTTAATTTAAATTATATTTGATTGTCTTGAATATATTTTTCTAAAGTATGAAAGGGAATTCCACGTGACTTGAAACATGGATGGAAGTCAAGATGTGGTAGTGCAGAGTGGAAGAATACGGTGTCTATTTTCACTAATATATTGCATGAACTATACTTTCTTTATTAAGCCTCCGCCTGTAGAGCAGACATGTCCTCCTCCCGCCCCGCAGATGACAGCCCCCACATCGAAGGATACAAAAACTAGTAGACGGGAAACCATTAGATCTAAAGCTAGAGAAGGTACAAAACTATAATTTTTAATTATTTTTAATTTCTTCATTTTAAAAATTCTTGTTTCTTTTGTCAGATTGATATTGCAAACTCATGTTATTATTATTAAATAGTAAATTAATGGTGAAATATTTTTTGGGGGAAAAAGAAACATTAGAAAAAAAGAAAATGGACTTTTGTGATTTATTTTGTCATGATTTTGATTAACAAAGCTTTTATATCAATATTAAATAATATCATTTTCTACTACATGTACTGTAAAAAGGGTCCTCTGTGACCGAATGGTCTAAGGCACCATCTCAATATCACTTACCTCTCACCGCTAAAGTTGTAGGTTTGAGTCCCGCTCACTTCAAAAACTTCATTTGAGAAAGTTTGCCTGTGACTTGCAGATGGATGGTGGTACTACTCAGTCTGAGGTCTTCCTCCACCAGTAAAACTGAATATGCCATATATAACCTGAAATGTGTTGAAAATAGCAATTGCCTAACAAACATAATGCAAAATGTTATTATTAAAATCTCGTAACATTACATCATACCATCAACAGATCGAATAGTAAGTGGCCATATTTACACCAATCAGATATGTTTATGGGATTTCTATAGAAGTTTATAATTTTGGGGCAAACACGATAAATTAATTGATTATGATAAGGAACATTTGTTTTATATTTATGCTGTACCATAAATGTTAATAGACAATTTTGTTTACACTTACCTGTTTATATCCGTGTTTAATTGCTCTAATAACTACCTATTATTATATAAATTCAAATGTACTGCAACACCTCCAATAACCTGAAAAATAATCAATGTACGGTGATGGCTTTAATGTTTTTACGGAAACCAACTTTTAAAATGAAAAAAGGGCAGGATGATTCTAAAAATATTTATTTCATATTTTATAACAACTACGCAAATAAAAAACTTCGCAACATGGTCAATATTTAAAATTCTCTAAATTTTGACCCAGCAAAAATATCTGCTTTATAGTATTCCTCTTTTATGGATGTGGTTTTACAGCATTTTCATTGGTGTTGGATAAAGTATTGCATTGTCATTTCTATTGTTTTATTTATATTCATTTTGGATACAGGTTTGTTTATTCACTGCATGGAAAATATATATGTGTTATTGCACTGTTATATATAAATTGTTATCTGTTATATACTAAAGTTAATCACAGTAAGTTTTTTAATGGCACTTCTGTGAAAAAAAGTGATAGAGATACATGTGCCTAGGTTAGACTAAAATAGATTTCTTGCTGAAAATTGCAACATATTTTGTGACATATTTAAGGAGTTATTTGATTTCACTTAGTTTCAGTTTGATCTGTTGTACAGGTTTACACATAGTTAAAATTGTCCGAATGACGATTAAAGTCGTCAAGCAGTATTAAACAGAGGACAATGAGATAAAGTGCAGTGTACAACAACCAAACATCTATCTTAAATATTTTCAGAATTATATTCCCTTTGCAACCGTTGTTCAAACTGTATTGCTTGTATATAGCGAGAGTTCTGGTTTTAAATTTTTTGCTGGTATTTTGGTATGATTGCTTTATTGTATAAACAAAACTGATTTTATATTAGGAAACTGCTGTTTCAGCTCACTTGTAGTCCCCACTTGCAATTTAAAAGATATCACAAATTTAAACCGCAGCGATGGCCTTAACGTCTGTCTCACATGTGGAAGATCGTGGACTCTATACCCGGTCGAGTCATACCAGAGACTTGAGAAATGGTACCTGTAGCTTCCTTGCGTGTTGCTTAGCATTTATAGGATAGTTTTAGGTCTGGTCGACCCGGTGTCTATATAATGTGACTGGGTTGAGGTATCATACTAGTGTCTGTGGCATGATATGTATGGCAGCACTTAGAATACTGTCTAAGGTAGATACTGTCATGATATAACTGAAAAAGTGTTGAAAGCAATGCTAAACACTATACAGCAGTACAAATATAATGGCTTGTCTCTAAACATGACAGTAATTTGGTACAGTGAATAAATAACAGTTTTAACCTATACACATACAAGGCAGTCCCGTTACAGTACAACATTTGATAATTCATGTATTGCATATTGATTTATACTTGGAAATCAGTTGTTTGTATAGATCCGCCCGCTCGAGAAATTCTGGGTATGATTGTTAGGTAACTGGCAAACTGAATATTTTAAGACTGTCCTTAGTTCTGCTAATTGTATATAACTTATATTTTGAACTTATACACATCCACATTAAATGCTTCATGAAGACTGGTGAAGGTGCCCTTGAGACCAGAAATAAAAAATAAATGTTTGCTGTATCACTACCTGCATATACAAACGGGCCCTCCTGTCTTGTATAGGTTAAAGTTTTTTTAAAGGCATTATGGTGTTTTTTTTTCCACAAAATTTTAGAATTGACAAAATTTCTCAGTATAGCACACTTAGATATACATATGGATAATTAATGAACCCTTATTTTATTGCAATAAGGATTTGTCAAACATGCAAAAATAATAAATACAAAAGAGATTTCCTAATTTGGAAGTTATATGTTATATTTAAACATATTTCCCATTTCAAATTGTAATACATTTACGACATATCGTCAGTGACTTCAGTTTAATTTTGACTGTTCTGTTATTGGTTACATTACTGGTGAATGTGATTTATTTAAGAATGATGTTTTAAATTCAAAATAACAAAAATGGTGGAAATTAAATGTGTTTGTAATATTGCTATTAAAAAGCCATTTCAATCAAAATGTGTATTTTCCAAAAGAACAGTCTGTCATTTTTAAAACCTGTTTAAATTTTGTATTCGACATTCGCTAGTTTTCCAGTTTTCTGCTGAAGGTGTTTAAAGGAAAGAGATAACCTTTCATTTGTAAACAAACACCCATTCACAATAATTAACAATAAATGTCAATAATGTATGCTATATTTACTTTTCATTTGTCAAATACACATGTAATGTGGAAGCGGGTAACCAATCTAAAATATAACAAAAAAGGACCGTTTTGGGAAATTAAAACTTTAAACAAAAATACTTATTTTCAACTTTTAGTGCATTTTTTCTTTATTTCATAAAAAGTTTCAGTTTTCAAATGAATTTTTCAGCGTACCTTCTGTTCTGAATTAAGTTTGGAAAACAGCAAACAAAGGATTTTTTAAGGATGGTCTGATAGAACATACAGTTATTTGCACTTGTATTAGGAGTGTCATTGATGTATAGTATAATATTGATCATGTATAAATACATAATGATATTACACTAGGTTAATATCAGAAATATTTCATGTGATATTAATTTATTACACTCTTGCACCATGCATTATGTGGTAAATACTAGTAGTTTCCATCAATGACAGCCCTACTGTAGTTATAGTTTGTTGCTTTCACTATAATCACAGCATGCTTTAACCAGAGATTCCTCTTTGTGTTCTTTGCCAGAGTTTAACAACAAGCTCCAAGCCATGGGATTTGAAATTTCAGATGAAGGCGGTGCAGCCTTCAACTTTAAAAATGGTCATGGTCTAAGTTCAAACCAGAAGCCCACTACAGCATCAACAGCACACAGACAGCCTTCATCTGCTTCAAAAAAGCCGTCAAGTATCTACAGACTGGTGTCGAAGAAATGTACAGAAGAAGAGAGACCAGTTGTACGTCAGCAGTCATCATCGTCTCTGAAAAAAGTTACGTTTGAGGCCCACAATACAAGCACGGAGAGTGATAGCAGTTTGGACAGAAATGTAGACGAGTGCGTCACGGAGACGGACCATACAGAAACTGAAGATACAATGGATGAAACTGAAGATGACCACTCTCAATCAGAAGACAACATTCAGTCGGAGACTCAGGAATCATTTGACGACTCTTTTGACAGTATGACAGATTCAAGTATTCCAGATTCTTATAAGGGAGGTAACACAAGAGAATGTCACCCACAAATTGCAGCACATGGTCACCTGGCAGAGGAGGATGATGTCAGTATGAGTGCGTTTGTACCAGCATCTGTACGCCGAGAGAGTGTACTACCATCAGGTCCTGTACATGATGATACTACCAGTATAACTAGTGAAGACAGCCTCGACTACAATGATCATCATAGCAACCCGTATCAGAGTTCATCCAACCTGGGTAGAGGATATTCAGAAGAAAGCAGCGGGTCTGACAATACTCGTAGAAATCAGTGTAATGATGAAACGACAGATGACAGTGAAGATGATAATGACGCCGGGGAGATTGATGACCTCCTGGATGAGGCCATGGATGATATCTCGGAGGTGGAAATGAGAAAGAAAGAGCCGCAACCTGCACCAGTAAGTTGTACATTTATGACACTTCCAGTTCAGTTTATACGTATTTATGTTAGTTAGATTGTGAAGAAAGCTTTTAAAAGCTTTAATATTTGAATCACTTCTTGGTAAAACCAGTAGTGTGTTAGAGAGGCTCGAACCCATAATTTCTGGCATGAGTAGCCAACACTATCCACTACACTACCACTGTCCTGTTTAGATACATTATAATTAAGTGAATGATGTGTTTGTACAATGACTGAACATATTGAAATAAAATCTCAGTTTCGACTTCAAACTAACTAACATATTTTACAAATGACTAACTTTTTAATGATATATTGTTGATACTTCCATGTTCCATCAGTACAGTTTTAAGAATACATGTATGTTTACATGATTATGATATTCTGATTAAAATTGTAAATGTTGAATCATTGTCTATATAGTAGCTTTTTCATATTAAATGGACATACGGCAATTTTGATAAATTTTTACTTAGCTTTAAAAAATATTTACAAAATTATATAATAGGTACATAATTCACCAATAAGTTTAGTCATCCAAAGTGTATGTATGCTGACCCTTTAAATTCTATTCTATTGTAGAAAGGGGCAAAACTCATAGGCATCATATTTTGCTTATGTGTGGTCATATGATAAAAAATTACATAGCAAATATTTTATTCTTATAAGAATGCATTGGGGTGAGTGATAAAATTCAAAAATATAAATCCGAGCTCCAGATTATTTTGTAAGCCGATGAGTAAATACTCATTGAAATCAGAGTATATGTGTATTCTTGAGTGTTCAGATATAATTGCAAACTCCTGTTAGATTGCTACGCTATTTTGTGTTTAGCTGTTCAAATGGACATCAAATTTTCCATTTTGCCTTTTATCTTATATCAGTCATTTTACTCCTCAATCTTTGAATTTCTTACAGACCATTGCTGAATATGACAGTTTAGATGTTAAAAAATAGATGGTATACCAATGCTGTAAAAAAAAATAGGAACAAAACATTATACTGTGGCATAATTATATTGACTTATTAGTACACAGAATAAGCAAGTTTTCTGCTGCTTATTCGTTCTTGGCATGTATGTCATAACTAACCAAAATGCGATCAGAATAAGTACAAAAATATAGTTTTAACATACAAACTGCACAATATGGAAGTCATTTAAATCAATATGTGACATTAATTTTTTATGAACATGGCCAAACGGCCATAAACTTTTCAATTGTTAATTAAATTTCTAAAAAAAATTATGTAATCATTTTTTAAGCATAATTTGCTTTCAAAATGAACATAATTTTCTAAACATTAATTTTTTTTTCCGTTACCTTTTAACATCCATTAAAGAAAAATAAAGGGCACCGACAAAACCGTTAAGGGCACCATAGAAACATAGACAGGCCGATGTTTAAACTGGTATAGAAAGTCGCGCATGGGTGTCTCGATACCTTACAAAACAAAATAGGACATTCAAAATAAAAAGTTTCTCGTCTAATATCGTCTGTACATTTTGAACAAACTAACATGGCTTTTTAAACAAAGTTTCATGATTTCCACATTTTATCTTAATATACCAACAACCTAAAACCGGGTATATATTAGTGAAATTGTTGCAGTGTACGTTGTTTTTTTTTCCAAATGTTTTCTTCAAATTACAAAAAAAAGTCATTTATGATTTACCCTGACAAGTGAGCGCATATTATATAAAAATAACCTCAATATGTTGTTGAATAGGATTTTCAACCAGCGATATACCTAAAATATTGAAACAGCTTGGGAATTGCAGGTATCCCACCAGAACACTCAGCTTTCCAAAGTTGGTGTCCCCATCAAGAATGAATTAACCAACTTGGCGACATTGTTTATTAGGTTACCATTATAACCGGTATAATTTATCACTGAAGTGAGTTTAATTGAAACCATTCAGCTATTTATTTACGCAGATAAGTTAAAAAATTAGTGCAATGAAGATCGATATTCAGAGAATGTACACTTATTTACACATATAGAAATTGATTTTAGCGTAAAACTCGTTGCTTATGCGTAATTGATACACACATAAAACAAATCTGGTGCGTGTGCGATACACATCTTTTCAGGAGTTCTGTATAAATATAATTTTGAATATATCAAGATATTAATATCTTTTTACTCATATTTTCTAAACTAGTGTGACCTCACTACTTAAATGATATTTGTTTTAAATTTGGAGATTAATAATTTCTTGTGGGTACAATCATGTTCATACTGTTTATGTGAAATATTGATGTGATGAGTTGACATTGATAATAAAATTAGATTTGAACTTTTCCCAGTGTCTCTTTAACAATAACAACCATAATGCACAACTTCATCTTATTAACATGAACATGTACATATATTACATACATATATACAAATATGTCATTTCTAGCGCAAAAGGAGGAGTCACATGTATGCAACAACAGAGGGAGAAATGTCACTGCCACCAGCTCAGAGACGAGAACGTCACGAGGCAGCGAAGAGTGATGGTCTAGCATACAGTGTTTCCATGTACAGAAATAACAGGTAAATAACTGCTCATTTCACCCATATATGATAAAACATAGCTTGGGAAACAAGTACAGTATGGGTAGTACAAGGATTTAAAAATGTCACTCTTTGTGAATTATAAAATAGGCAGTTTTAGGTATGCTGTTCAAATTGCAAAAAAAGTGAAATCTTCGTTTTAAATGTGTCCTGCTGCAGGTTGTTACCGACTCTTTCATGTTCTCTAAAGAAGGTTGGATTACTTTGTAGAATGTTTTAACCCTTACTTCATATAGACGCCTTTGGAAACCTCTAATTAATATAGACGCCTTTTGACACCTCAAATATAGACGCCTTTGGACACCTCTAATATGGAAGGCTTTTGAATTATTGGGTGAATTATGTTTATATTAACTGACAGAGTGGAAAACAGTGCAGGAAGTGTTCAGATTGCTCGTTATGAGCAATCTGAACTCTTCCTGCACTGTTTTCAAAGGCCTTCTGTGATTGGTGCAGGAAAACGCGTACATCTATGGAGTAAAGGGTTAAGACAATTGCTGAATAATATTACTGTACAGCTGTGTACAGAGTTGAAATGTACTGAGAACCACATACTGTAATTGATTCATTACTTCATTACTTCATCATAATATATCTATACAAGAAAATGTAGTCACATTCAGTCATCATTAAATAATCTATAACCAGATAGATATATAGCTACTACTGTTACTGTTTGAAGCTTCTGATATTAACAGGTTTTGGTTGAAGAATTTTGTTTACTTCTTGTTATGCTGCATGCATTTGAAAGTTCCATAGGAACATCTTCCTATAAAAAAATGAAAAATATATACTTTAGCAAATTGCATTGTTCAAAAGTCTTGAGTACACTCAGGTCCCATTATAACGTGGTCCGATATAACACGAAACTCGTAATATTTATTTTTATTGAACACGTTTTTTCTATAGGTCGAAAATTTAAAATTGATATTTTCAAACAGATTAATTAAAAATTCCTGGTATAATAACTGATGAATTGATCGAAAATCTCAACTAAATTGCTAAGTATTTGCGAGCTCATTATGTTGCTGTGACCATGTATTTGTGCATCAATTACACCTTGATAATTCAGACTGACATGAAAACAACTTCTTATTGTTATAAACAACATCTCTTTTAATTGATTTATGCCGACAAACATTGGTCTGTCATATCTATCACATAAAACAAAATGAGGTTAGCCACTAGGCCTGTTTGGTTACAACTTTTGCTCTTTTATAAGGTTTTGTCTTTATTTAATGTTGAATCACCTTCATGGACACGATCCTGGGTCAGCCTATAGAAAGTTTGTTTTTGTTTGTGAACAGTATTGAACATTGCCACCGCAGGTATGCCAGGTTATATTGAGCCATATAAAGAAATGTATAAAAATGACAACTACTCTAAATCAAGATCCAGTATTTAAAAAAAATGTTGATAGTGATCTTTCAAATTTTATATTTTTGGTAAGTATTGAAGATGGCTAGGGACCTACACACAGGGTTTCAAAGTTTGCATCGAATTATACAAAGAATGTATAAAAATGGCAACTGTTTCCAACTGCTTCCATCACTTCAGTACAAGTAGACAAAACTATTTCCTTGGTTGGAATCTTGCAGATTTCTGTTCTTCTGTCATCATTCACACTTCACAAGTCAGTAATGCTTTAATGCAAGTGAGCATGTGTTGGCCTTGTTACTTCTGAGATGTAATATGATACCTCTACCTGCAACCTCTATAACCTGTGTGTAAACTTAATTTTCAGATGTACTACAATACAGACCACCGTTAATTTCAGACAGTAAGCCTAGCTTAGTGCCTTAGCTTGTTGGTTGTGGCTTATATATATATGGTAGTTTTACTGCCCAAAATAACTGGGAACTTACAGCTTGCTTATAGCACTAACATAAGACCCTCATACGTCAGTGGCTCATTGCCAGAGTACCTGCCATGCTTGCAGGTTCATTTTCTGGCCAGTCATATCAAAGACTTCAATGTGGTACATGTACGTTTGTGTCAGGTGCTGATTCAAACTTAAATTCATCAACCATTTTCAGACTTGTACTCAAACTGATAAAGTTTTGCAAACACGTCATTGGATGAATAGTGGATGGTGATTAAGAGTTACCTCTTTCTGTATGTGAGTCCGTCTTTCAAATTAGTTTCCAATGAATAACTTCTGGTATGGTTTGTTTATTTTATTCATATTTTGGCTTGTAGCTGAAAAAATATAAAATAATGGTCAAGTTAGACATTTGTGAATATTTCATGGGTTATGGCCCCTTTCTAGTCTAATTAATGGTAAAATTTACTAACATTTAAGTCGGGCATCTGTGTCTTGTTTATATATAACCACTGACACTGCTTGTGGCTGCCAGGCAATGTAGTAATTAACTTGTTTAGTTGATATTTTAATTTGGAGTCTGGACATATTGGTGAATTTAAGCTCTGGTCAGTTTGGTGTTGGTATTTATATTTGTGAAGTAACATGTCATTTTTGTCTGCAGCATGAAACTTTGTGGTAATGCTACATCTTAATTTAATACAGAAGGGCTGATCGAGTGTTAAAGATGATGCCATATATACCATTTACGGTTTTTGCCATATTTTGTTTCTTGCCATACATGTATATACCCACCCAAATAAATGCTCTCTCAGTTGTTACAGTCATATAGGTTGTTTTCAATTTCTTGTTGTATAAGGCAGAGTATATTTATCATAGGTTGTCCTTGAGAAAAAACTTTTTTGCCTTCTCCTACCTACTCACTCAAAATTGCAGCTACCCAAACTTTTTTTATTGCCTTTCAAAGCATTTAATTTTCATGATTTCTGTTCATTTTTCTTTATAATGATATATACAAAGTCAAAATCTGGAGAGAGAAAAAAATAGTTACCTACCTACATGAAAAATACTGCAATTGTTTTTTTTTAGGATGGTCTAAGGTAGTTTTGCTCTCTATATAATTATAATATCCTCTTTAAAATAATTAATGTTTTGTCTGAAAGGATGATAGTTCAACTATCTGCAAATATGAGACGAGGATAAAAAAAACCACCCAAACCCTTTAATTAGCTAAAAACAATTACTCTTACATAAAATATTGCTATTGTATATACCCTCCCCAAAACCAAGGATTTGTACACCCCCAACCCCATGGATTAACAATTGATGTTGCAAAACCTTTATTTTTCATATGCCATTACCGTAATTCTACATCATGTCTTGTTTTTTCCCTTCATTTGCAGTCATTTCACATTCATTTAACTACTCTGTCACACTTGATACCACACATGTATTGCAGCTTGTTGTTTAACATTTGCTTCATGTTCAATGTACTGCTGGTGATATATGCATGTCTCCTAACTGCTTGTTCATGCCATATTTATACATCTACTCACAGCTGCTGCTTTGCGCTTATTGTTTTATGTTATACTTATCATCATCATCAGCATCATCAAGGATTTTTATCACAAACATGCTTAAGAAGAAAATGGCATCAGTTTCAAACAAATAAATCATACAAGCTGTTGTTTTATACATTTCTTATATAGCAGACATACAATCATACAAGTTGTTGTTTTATACATTTCTTATATAGCAGACATACAATCATACAAGTTGTTGTTTTATACATTTCTTATATAGCAGACATACAATCTGTTGTTTTATACACTTCTTATATAGCAACCATACAATCTGTTGTTTTATACATTTCTTATATAGCAGACATACAATCATACAAGCTGTTGTTTTATACATTTCTTATATAGCAACCATACAATCATACAAGCTGTTGTTTTATACATTTCTTATATAGCAGACATACAAGTTGTTGTTTTATACATTTCTTATATAGCAGACATACAATCTGTTGTTTTAAACATTTCTTATATATATAGCAACCATACAATCATACAAGCTGTTGTTTTATACATTTCTTATATAGCAGACATACAATCTGTTGTTTTATACATTTCTTATATAGCAGACATACAATCATACAATCTGTTGTTTTATACATTTCTTATATAGCAGACATACAATCTGTTGTTTTATACATTTCTTATATAGCAGACATACAATCTGTTGTTTTATACACTTCTTATATAGCAACCATACAATCTGTTGTTTTATACATTTCTTATATAGCAGACATACAATCATACAAGCTGTTGTTTAATACATTTCTTATATAGCAGACATACAATCATACAAGTTGTTGTTTTATACATTTCTTATATAGCAGACATACAATCATACAATCTGTTGTTTTATACATTTCTTATATAGCAGACATACAATCTGTTGTTTTATACATTTCTTATATAGCAGACATACAATCATACAAGTTGTTGTTTTATACATTTCTTATATAACGGACATAAAATCATACAAGTTGTTGTTTTATACATTTCTTATATAGCAGACATACAATCATACAAGCTGTTGTTTAATACATTTCTTATATAGCAGACATACAATCATACAAGCTGTTGTTTAATACATTTCTTATATAGCAGACATACAATCATACAAGTTGTTGTTTTATACATTTCTTATATAGCAGACATACAATCTGTTGTTTTATACATTTCTTATATAGCAGACATACAATCTGTTGTTTTATACACTTCTTATATAGCAACCATACAATCTGTTGTTTTATACATTTCTTATATAGCAACCATACAATCTGTTGTTTTATACATTTCTTATATAGCAGACATACAATCATACAAGCTGTTGTTTTATACATTTCTTATATAGCAGACATACAATCTGTTGTTTTATACATTTTTTTATATAGCAACCATACAATCATACAAGTTGTTGTTTTATACATTTCTTATATAGAAGACATACAATCTGTTGTTTAATACATTTCTTATATAGAAGACATACAATCATACAAGTTGTTGTTTTATACATTTCTTATATAGCAGACATACAATCTGTTGTTTTATACATTTCTTATATAGCAGACATACAATCTATTGTTTTATATATTTCTTATATAGCAGACATACAATCATACAAGCTGTTGTTTTATACATTTCTTAAATAACAGACATACAATCTGTTGTTTTATACATTTCTTATATAGCAGACATACAATCTGTTGTTTTATACATTTCTTATATAGCAACCATACAATCTGTTGTTTTATACATTTATTATATAGCAACCATACAATCATACAAGTTGTTTTATACATTTCTTATATAGCAGACATACAATCTGTTGTTTTATACATTTCTTATATAGCAGACATACAATCTGTTGTTTTATACACTTCTTATATAGCAACCATACAATCTGTTGTTTTATACATTTCTTATATAGCAGACATACAATCATACAAGCTGTTGTTTAATACATTTCTTATATAGCAGACATACAATCTGTTGTTTTATACATTTCTTATATAGCAACCATACAATCATACAAGCTGTTGTTTTATACATTTCCTATATAGCAGACATACAAGTTGTTGTTTTATACATTTCTTATATAGCAGACATACAATCTGTTGTTTTATACATTTCTTATAGAGCAGACATACAATCATACAATCTGTTGTTTTATACATTTCTTATATAGCAGACATACAATCTGTTGTTTAATACATTTTTTTATATAGCAACCATACAATCATACAAGCTGTTGTTTTATACATTTCTTATATAGAAGACATATATTCTGTTGTTTTATACACTTCTTATATAGCAGACATACAATCTGTTGTTTTATACATTTCTTATATAGAAGACATACAATCTGTTGTTTAATACATTTCTTATATAGAAGACATACGATCATACAAGTTGTTGTTTTATACATTTCTTATATAGCAACCATACAATCATACAAGTTGTTGTTTTATACATTTCTTATATAGCAGACATTCAATCATACAAGTTGTTTTATACATTTCTTATATAGCAGACATACAATCATACAAGTTGTTGTTTTATACATTTCTTATATAGCAGACATACAATCATACAAGTTGTTGTTTTATACATTTCTTATATAGCAGACATACAATCTGTTGTTTTATACATTTCTTATATAGAAGACATACAATCTGTTGTTTAATACATTTCTTATATAGAAGACATACGATCATACAAGTTGTTGTTTTATACATTTCTTATATAGCAACCATACAATCATACAAGTTGTTGTTTTATACATTTCTTATATAGCAGACATACAATCATACAAGTTGTTTTATACATTTCTTATATAGCAGACATACAATCATACAAGTTGTTGTTTTATACATTTCTTATATAGCAGACATACAATCATACAAGTTGTTGTTTTATACATTTCTTATATAGCAGACATACAATCTGTTGTTTTATACATTTCTTATATAGCAACCATACAATCATACAAGTTGTTGTTTTTTACATTTATTATATAGCAGACATACAAGTTGTTGTTTTATACATTTCTTATATAGCAGACATACAATCTGTTGTTTTATACATTTCTTATATAGCAACCATACACTCTGTTGTTTTATACATTTATTATATAGCAACCATACAATCTGTTGTTTTATACATTTGTTATATAGCAACCATACAATCTGTTGTTTTATACATTTATTATATAGCAACAATACAATCATACAAGCTGTTGTTTTATACATTTATTATATAGCAGGCATATTGGTGCATGATAAAGGTGGTAATTTAATTTGTGTCATGAAACAAATTTTCACTTAGGCCCTTAAAAATCTTAATTCTTTTGTATTTATAAGTATTTGTCTCATTAAGCACATGTTTCAATAAGTAGTACGGGTACTATATATAAATTTGTAATATGCTGTTGTCCCCTCATGTGCACAAACCACTTATGTAAGACCATACTAAAAAAATATTTGTTTGCCGATGTTTCTCATAATCCACTCCAATTACAGCTGCCCAAATCATTTTTTTTTTTAATATACTGCAAATCATTTTTTTTTTAGCTCGACTATTCGTAAAATGGGGGGATAGGGGGGCTGTTGTACTCACGATCAATATCATCAATAGACCACACAAAGAGAAGAACCATAATTCTGGGTTGCATTTTGGCACAGTTACGGCCCTTTTTGGACTTAATTTTTTATGTTAAAGTTTTTTAATCAGGTAAAATCTGGTTAAAGTTATTTAGCAGCTTAAAATCGAATATAATATAATATAATCGAATATCGGTTGAAACTGTTCATATCGCCGACAATCGCTAATGATTTTTAACCATTGGCGACATTATGTATGTCCAGGGCTTGCGAAATCTAGATCCGGGCATGTTCTTTGCCTGTCGGGCTTGTCTTAAAGAATGGGACAAGCAAGTTTTCACAACACACAGGTCTGCAAATATCTCTATTCGATACCACACAGGTCAGACTGTTATAGAATCAGTAGAAACAATTGACCCCTGCAATGTACATCACACCACATGCCTGATATTGCAACTTAGGTATCCCTCAAATCCTCCATTATATAGAGAGCCTAAAATTATCTCCCTTTGCCAAAATGGAGACATTTTCTAAAATCTGATTATGTTTTGCATATAATTCGCGATCGGTCACGTCAACGTTAGGATCTGGAAATTTTATGAATATTTCGTAGATTTACAATAATTGGAACTGTATGTATATAAATTTTCTTCTCTGAAAACGTGAAAGTTGATATTTAAATCGAGTTTATGGTTAAGAAAAATGTGGGTGGGGTATCATAGTAATACACTTATTACTTTTTGGTTGTGTAGTTTCAGCGTATAATTTTCTTTGGCATGATTTAAATATAGTATTGAAACAACAATTAAGATCACTTATGTTTTGTTTTTTTTAAATATTTGAAATATAGTTGTCTAGTTGCACTTTCTAGATATTGATATTCTAGATACTTGCACAGCCTGGGAAGTTGGGAACATTTAACTGTTTCACATTATGTGAATGGTGCATGTAATAGAATATTACTTTTGCAAGTTTTGAAGTACTTAGCATAGAGCTTAGACGCTTGACCAATAGGGTCAGTTTGTTTTTTTTTAAGTTTTTTGTTTTTTCTTCTTTTTTTTTTTCTTTTTTTTCAATGAAGTTTAATTTTCTGTATTTTTTTTTTTTTTTTAAGTTTTCACGGAAATAAATAGTGTTGGTAAATTATTTTTTTAATTCATTTTTAACAGACAGGCAATAATTATAGCTTAATTTTACTACCCCTGAGTTTTAATTGTATTCCATTTGGTACTTATTTCCTGAAAATTGTTTTAGAACAGCATCGAAATAGTCGAGCGCGCTGTCATTCTGACAGGTCTTGTTTGTTTTAAATGAATTCTGTCTTTTTTTTCTACAAAATGACGATGAAATACAATATCTGGCAAAAAAAAAAGTTTAGCTACCAACCTATCCACATAAAAGTACTGAGTCCAACCACAGCAAAAAAATTTGAAGATGGCCTAATTATAATACCATCAAATGAAGTTTTCCTTTAATTTTGTGTCATAGTACTTAACTAGAGCTACACATACTTACCTATAGTTACACATCAATAAATGCCTAAATTATTGATTTACATCTAAATATCCCACAGCAGTAATGAATGGGGGATGGGTGCTAAATCTTGCACAAATTTTACATAAATTTTAAATTTGTGCATAACAGTTTATACTTGCATTAACTCTTAATCAAATGATAAAACTTCGCTGAAACGCAATTAATATCTGATCTGATCTCTAGGTTTATTTTATAAAATATGCTATAAGTCTATTATCGATATTATGCATTTATAAAATTCTGTTTCGAAAATAAATTTCCTTTTAATTGAATACATATTTCGATTAAAATTTCAGTAAGGTTAAAAAAATATCTTGCATGTCAAAATTAAAAGAAAAAATAGTTGTTTGCTCTCATAACTTGGGCTAATTTCTAATATCATATATATATATATATATATATTAGTAGTTATTGTTTACAGTGTGATTAAGTTTAGTCATACAAACACATAATACATAACATTACATGTATATGCCTAAATGAAAGATCGGAGGGTCGTGGGTTCGATCCTCCGCCACGGCTATATTTGGCGTCATTGAGCAAGACATTTTTTCTGCCTGTGCTTAGTACTGATTCTACCCAGGAAGACTTCGAGCATAATTTGTCTTACGTTGTAAGAACATGTTTCGTAATCGAAGTAAAATAAATATTGAAGTTTAAACTAAATGAAATATGATAACTTCCATTTCTAGGAATTTTACTATTTAAAAAAAAATAATTAAAAAAAACATTTTTTAACCGGTTACATTTTAGTTGTAGGTAGAAAGAGAGAGAGCATACATTAATCTTTGACCTTTAATATCCTGTTGAAAAATTGCAATGCTTTTTGTTACAGAATGAGCCAGGAGGTGCGTCCTGCCAGTCTACACTATACTCGGAACAGTCAGTACACACACAGCAATGTGGAGGAAGAAGATATACAGATGCCCACACAAATGCCACCAGAAGTACAGCGAAAAAACATCCAGGAGAGAATCAAGGTGCAGCACAAGTTTTATAACAACTGATCACAATTATTGTAATGTTTATTTGATTTCAAATCAGATGCTGGTACAGAGCCTTTTTTCTGGAAATTGGGGAGAGGCCCAAGCCTTGGAGATTTGGAAAAAACAGCATGATTGATGGGAAATTTTCAGCAAATTGGAAAATAAAGCGTAACATTGTTACCAGTAACTATCAGCTATTACCATTCTAACCAGTAACTATCAGCTATTACAATACTACCTCATATCAAGTTGTTGGGTTTATTCTCTAAAAACAATTTGGGAGTTTTTTTTCCTCAGTTGGACAAAAAACATGATTTTTTAATAGGGAAGCTACAGAATTTCAGCATTTGTTTAGTTTAATAAGGTAAAAAAGTCCTGTAACTTAGGTAAACATGGTAATATGTCATGATCTTCGCACAATACAGCAATTTATTATACCCCTATCCCCTCTCCACTTTGGAAGGTGAGTAATCTGGTAAATAATGTCAAATGGAATGCCAGTGGAATACTAAACTGTTACCAACCACTGAGAGGTTTCCTGGATGCCAGGAGAGGATTAGGTTGCTACTTACTAGTTAAAAGTTCATGGAATACCAGGGGGCAAATTGGATTAATTTATAATATATATATGAAGAAAAAAGTATTCATGCAAAAAGAAAAATTTTGTAACATCAAAAATTGCGTTATTTGATGTGTACACTTTAGCACTCAGGTTCTTCATTTGATATTCACCAAATTCTCACAGTGAGTTGGATAAATGGGATAATTAATGTTGGAGATATGGCACTTGAATGATCAAAAATTGCTTTATTTGACTTTATGTGCACTGTAACACATGCGATTGTTTTCATTTGTTCTTCACCAAACTTACGTGGTAGTAATATATCTATAATATCTCAGCTTACCAACTTGAAATGTCTGATGTATGGTCCTTGCATTATGGAAAATTGTATTCTTAATTATTGCATTCTCTGTCATAGGTGACAGATTTAGGGCTAACATTGTCCTTTAGTTTCCAAATTGAAGTTGCATATAAGATATTCTCCTGTAAGCTGTCATTTCAGTAAATTTTGTTTTTTCCAAACCCTCATTTAATAGGACATCAAAGTGTTACTGATAAGTATGAAGATCTGAATTTGAAATGATACGCCACGGTTCCCATTTTTTATTGCAAACAGTAGTTTGTTATTCAGTTTCTTAATACAAAATTTATGTTGTTTCCCTTTCACTATTGCAAATAATAAACAGTTTTCCAATCTCTATTGTAAAATTCCTATTTGAAAGATGGTGATGTTTTTATACATTTTCAATTGAAATCTTGGTGGTACGATTTATAAAAAAAAATTTGAAAGGTATAACCCATATATGTTGTAGAGTTCAAAAGGTATCATGGAGGTTTCATGATGATATTCAGGAAAATGACTACAGGAGATTTCGTTGCCAAGAAGATTTTTATAACAAATTAGTATTTATCTGAGATCTGTAATATGTGTGTATAACATACATTATAGGAGTTACAAGAGTTGGTGAGTCAAGAACAGAGTGTGATCATGCAGACGAGTAACGCTCTCAACAAGTGCTGTTCAGGAGACTCCCAGTTTGCCGGGTCAGCTGAACAAGTTGAATGTAACAGATTGCTGCTTGTCTCATGTAAGTTAACTTTCGATGAGTATGTTTTGTTTTTCAAACCCAATATTAAAATGTTTGTTTGAATATTTAGTGTCACTTTTATGTCATCGAGGGCTAACAGACAATCAATTAACCTAACCACTCTTTCCTGGGATCCTGGAAGATTAACCAGTACTCAAGCACACCCATCTCTGCAAGTAACTGATAACTTGTCCATTTGAATCAGCAATGAGAGACAAATGATAATAAGCACAATGTCGTAATTCAGTCATCATTGAGACTGGTCAGATAGGGATTTGGACTCGCAACACCTGGATTGATAGTCAGGTGCGCTACCAACTGAGCTAACCGGGCCTGGCTCCCAATATTGAAAAGACCATCAGTTTCCCTGCCAATCATCAATAAGAATTTGATGTGTGAATAATGACTGAAATGGTATAGTCAGTTTCCATTGACTATTAAAACAAAACCTTCTGTCCTTCAGTTAATGGTAACTGAAAATGATAAAATATAATATCCTTAACTACTTAACTCTTTACTCCATAGATATGCGTTTTCTCGCACCAATCACAAAAGGTCATTGAAAACAGTGCAGGAAGAGTTCAGATTCCATCTGAACACTTCCTGCACTGTTTTCCACTCTGTCAATTAATATAAACATAATTCACCCATTGCTGATACGTGGTGAATTAATGCTTTCAATTTGGAAGAGTCCAAGAAAATGCTTATGATGCAAAGGGTAAATATATCTTTATATGGATGCATAGGTATTTGATATACTTTGTAACATTACCGTGAAATGAAAACTGAAAACCAACTTTCTTATGGTTGCTTTTCATTCATATTCAATACTACGGTGTTTTGTAAATTGATTGATTGTTATAAGCAATAGACAAGTAACACCATTAAAATGAAACTTACTTAATATATAGCAGCTGATTTTTTTTCCCTCTCCATTAAGTATCATGGAAATAAGAAAACTTTGTAAATATACTGTTACAGGTCAGAGACGTCAGGCATATTTGATGGAAATGCAGCGACTGAAGGAAACTGGACGTCTGGAAGCTGATCACCAACAAGGGCCAAAGGGCTCGCTCACAATAAGTGACATCCGACTTCCTCTCAAGAAGGATTTTGTTACAAAGATTGGCACTGCTTCGGGTATGTTTACTTTATTAATTTGTATGATGAACGATGGTAACTCGAGTGTGGTTGCTACGGGCTATTTTGAGTTGTGTGATTTCAGACACATGTGGTCTATATCAGTGTTAAATAATATAACCAAAACTGACATTAACAAGAATGCACTTATTTTAAGAAAGTAAAGAAACATAAATTCACCTTTCCTTCATCCAAAACTTATTTGTTCACAAATGACGGTTTTCAAACTTATATAAGCTAGATCTTCTGTTAAGAATTAAAGAGATTTTATAAAGATTAAAAGGAAAGGTGCTAGTCATCTCACACAACCATTAATTTTGTACTGTTCTGCAGATACAGAAATGCACCTGGATCACTGAACTACTAGTATTGGTTCTAACTAAAGGCATCTGTTTCCACACAGTCAACTATACAGGGGAAAAATGGGGTTAACCAGATAGCTTTTTTTACAAATTTAGTTTTAATGACACCCCTTCATATCTGGTATTTCCGCCATTGTGCTATGGTTTATCACTACACACATAAATCTTCCATCCAAAAGCACCCAATGTCATCCAAACTTGGCAAAATTCATGAAAATTTTAAATTTTCTCACCCATTCAAAGAATCATGACCATTTTATATTAAACATTTAAAAAAAAAATGCCAAACTAATTTTCAAACCACCAATTTTTTTAGAACAAGCATTTTGCTACAGTCACTATGGGGAGGTAATTGTTATGTGAAATCTTTCTTATATGTTCACAATGCAAAATATAGCATTTATCATTGAATCAAGGTCCATAACTTCTTTGTCTGATGATTAGGGGGAAGGGGGTTATTTGACATAATTTTTGTTAGCCAGATCTAGCCCTGAACAAGCACTTGAAGTGTAATAAGCACTCTGCCAATAAGTGAAGTACCTTCAGTGAAGTGTCTACTTTCAGTGAAGTGGACAGACAGACACAAAACACAACAACCACCTGTATAAAAGAGGGCACTTTACTAAGCCACTCAGATTTAAAGTAGTAATTATCCTGTATTATTTACAGATACAACAGTGCACTACTTTGTGATGCTGATACGTAATGGTCCACAGGTGATCCTCACTCAAATGTTGTCCACCCATGACCCCATGATGCGGGGCAGTCTAGACTTCCCTAACCTCATCAAGATACACGGTATCTCAGCTAAATTCAACCTCACCCTGGAAATCTACAGCATGGTAAGTGAATTTGGTGAAATATTGAGAAAATAATGTAAGCTGATAAAAAACGTGTTTAATATTTAATAAAAAAATCAGAAGAAATAATAATTGGCTCGGATCATGAAGATTAACCAGTACTTAAGTACACTATCTTGGGTAAGTTACTGATAACTTTCCCACTTGAATCAGTAGTGAGAGTCCAATCACAATGAGACGCAATGTCTTGTATTAAAATAAATTAATCATCCTGGAGATTGTGGGCAGGTGGAGATTCAAACTTGCAACCCCTGAATTGATAGTCAGTTGCACCAGTACACTATCTCATGTCCGCTCCACATTGTGTAAACCACTTCACCAAGGTTACACTTTAAAGTTCAAGGTCAGAAATAGCTACAATGGCATGTCGAGGTATTACCTGGTAGAACCAATACTTAAGCATGTTTGGAGATGTGGCAGAATTAATTTTTGTTTGAAAAGACTTATCAAAATAAAAACCAAGAATAAGGCCATTTCTTACTTTATTTTAAGACCTTTCCATTTTCACTGAAAATGGGTGTATATAAAAATTCAATGACTGAGAGGCAAACACTACAGACCATGGCCAAAAACCAGAGTTTTTGGCAGACTTTGTGTATTGTCTACATTGTTTACAGTTATATAATTAGATGAAAACAAAATTCCTAAAAATAGAGGGGGGAAATTTTACTGGTACACTGTAGGTCTTTATTTTGGGGATCATAATATCCTAGCCAGGCCCAATTAGCTCAGTTGGTTACGCGTCTGACTATCAATCCAGGGGTCGTGAGTTTGAATCCCCCGTCCGGCAACAGTCTCTGTGATAATTGATATACGACATTGTATCTCATTATCATTCGTCTCTCACCACTGATTCAAATGGGAAAGTTATCAGTTACTAACGGAGACGGGGTATGCTCGAGTACTGGTTAATCCCAGGAAACGGTGGTTAGGTTAACTGATTGTTTGTTAGCCCTTGATGGCATTAAAATGATGCTAAATATTCAATCAATCAATCATAATATTCTGCCAGTATTATATCTTATTATATATCTTCTTTATTTTCAGTCGGTATCAAGGGAGGCAATTAAGGATAAAAAGAGAAAAACTCCCAAGAAACATAAAGGCTCAGCATTAACTAGTAAGTACAGACATAATCACCAGTTTATGTCTACAAAAATAATTGTGTTTATTGAAATTAGATGAAGTAAATTTCACCAATTAATGTTTTTTGTTTCATATTGATGTTTTATGATTTACCCGCAATATGAATTTATTATTGGATAATCCTATATAATTAATATTCACTTTTTAAACCAAACATGATATTTCTTCACACTTTATTGACAATCCAAAGTAATTGCAAATCATTGTCTTTATATCCCATTAAATACAAGGTAACTAAACCTTAATTTGGTATACCAGTTTAGTTTCCGTACACTGGTAAAGTTTCAGATGATTAAAACAAATGCATACATAATAATTATTATCTTCCCTTTACAAACAATGTAGCTACTACTCAATGTAACACTTGAACCGTCCTTAAAACAATAATGATGGAGCAAGTGTGGTTACTTGGTCATCTTATACTAGTACAAGTGTTCTGATTGGTCTTGCAAAGGACATATACATATATAGGGATTTTTCTACTCCATTAGCAATGGTGAAAAAAAAATTCTACATTTTGGCTGCCATTTCCACTCTGTTTTTATTTTGCATAAAAAAGTTGAAGCTATGGTATCAGTTCCATGATTTTAGGTCTCACTATTGATTCAGAAATTTAAATGTTAACTATGGTTCATTTAAAGTGCACATTAAACTTTTGGATTATCTGTTGTGTTGATTTAATGTTTTAAAGGAGCAGATTTGTGCTTGCCCCTTTTGCCATTTGTAAAATTGAGTTTATTTATAGATTTATATATATATATATATATGTTCTATTATTATAAACCTTCAACATGTGTATAACAATTTATAATGATGAAAAACACTAAATATTTTATCTTTAACACCATCTACTTGATATAAATCTTTGACATGGTGAAAGTTACAATTTCAAACTGTTTGGTCAAGTGTAGAATAGTCATGGGTCGCCTCAATCATTCTAAGGGAGATAACCAATTTGTTCATTTTCTGTCTGATAACCACAGGCTAATGGCAATGACTATTTAAGTACTAAGAGTTACTAGTAGACTTTAGCAAAGTCCCTTGTTACTCATCCACTGTTGTCATCCTAGTTACTTACCCACTACTGTCAAGTCCCTAGTTACTTATCCACTACCTTACAAACAACGCTAAAGACTCAAGTTCTTTGATTTTGTTTTTTAAATATTTGTAATGCCATAACAAATATAGTGCAATAAGGACAGCAAACTTATGGAATGTCCATGTCACTTGTTTATTTTACTTAATACAACATTTTAATCTTTCTTGAATATATGTTTTTCTTTTATAGGAATAAATTTTTAGAGCAAATAATTCTGCAATGTTAATTTTAATATGTTTGCACTAGTCATTTACATGTTATTTCATTCTCGTTTGGATTTGTTGGCAAATTACATAGATCTTCATTATTTTTTTGTGCTCTGTGTCATGGATATATACACAAATAAATGTCATGCATATTATACACAAATAAATTTTAACAAATAGGTTTGAATGTTGAGTTAGAACAACACTAAACAGGTGTGTAGTTTTGAACATGTATATTTGTATTTCAGTGGAGAGTCCAGGTGGACCAATGGCAGTTAGAACAACTAGTTTTACGCAGATTACATCTTTACCTGTCACCATGAAGTGTCTTGATAAGAACAGCTTCTCTCTGGAAAGGGTAGGTAACTTTAAATAAAGTAAATGATAATGAGCACGAGCTCAAGATTTCATCAAGTAACTGAGAACAATGGTACATGTATCATTTATTTTCCAGCTCATATATATTAAGAAACGTGACATAAAGGGTTCTCCAAGATTCTTTAAATAATGCTTAGTTTCCATCTTCACCATAACATCTTAAAATAAGGTCCACATTATAAGGAAACTGTACAGAATCTGTATATTTCTTATTGTGTACCCGCTTCTGTGCTGTCAAACCTTCATGTGAGCGGTCACTTTCCTTCAGCAGCAACATTTGCTGTTTCCTATTTCTATACATTTCAGAGCAAATAAACTTATATTAAGCAACAACCTGTCATAAAAGGCTGTTTTTGCTCCTTCTCTTGACTGACTGCTTAAGCCAGGTTTGACTAGTCTGTGAAATTATCTCAGAGTAAACTTTTTTTGTTGTAGCTTTCCAATTTATTCCCACAAATTATATTATATGGGTTTAACAATATGTGATAAAGAAATGACCAACACATACTAAACCAAACTGGTTTCGGAGTACACTTAATAATAAAGAATACAAATGATTCCACCTGTGTAACGACATGTACTGTATGTAACAAACGGCCCACTTCCAATATTTACATTTCCAGATACCTTTCCTGTGTCCACTACATGGCATGATCTACATGCGGCTGAAGTGTATGATGGAACAGAACGTTGAGGAGCGGGGCTTTCTTACCATGTTTGAGGATGTCAGTGGTCTCGGCTCCTGGCATAGACGCTGGTGTGTGCTCACAGGAAACAAAATGGGTTATTGGAAATATCCAGACGATGAAACTAGAAAGGTTTGTCTTGTGCTGCATAACATTCGGAACGTTTTATTGAGCACTTTTACAACTACCTTTTTCATTGGATCATCACTATACTTACATGGTAGTTACGTAATTACAAATCTCGAAAAAGTTCTTGAACTGACCAAATTGGACTTGTTTCTATTGGTTATTTTTCACCAGGTCTTTGATGGTAAAAACTGTGTCAGTTATATCTCATGATTGGAATATACATTTTACAACTGGGTTCTTAGGTCCTAAATTTAAGTCCCGCTCTGTCCATAACCTTTATGTGAGAAAGTTTGTCTGTTACTTGCAGGAGGGAGATGGTTTTACTCAGAATTATTATGAGGTCTTCCTTCCCCAATAAAATGAGATATACCATACATAACCATGAAATGTGTTGTAAATGGCGTTAAATCAGTTTTCAACAGTATAACCATGAAAGACAATGTTACTATTTACTTTTGATGCTCTAATTTGGACTCTTTTCAGGATCCTATGGGATTTGTTGATCTGAAGCGTGTCATTACAGAGAAGATAGGCCTGATACCACGAGACATCTGTGCTCGACCTCACACTTTTGAACTGGCTGCTGTGAGGCCACCCAGGAGAGGAGAACAAGACACACTAGTCACGAAAACGTACAACACGATGACAACCACAAGGTTTATTTTTATAACTTTATTTTTTTATTTTATTTTATAGCAGACGAGACGAACATTGCACCAGCATATCAGACAAACTTTGAGTTGGATTATCTATAAAGGGAAGAACTAAAATTTTGCAGGATAAAAAAAAAATGAAGACCAACAACCTCTACAAATCACATTCAAAATCTTCCTTGGATAGATCCAGTACTAAGCAAATGCAGATAAAGTGTCTTGTTCAAGGACACATAGCCATGGCAGAGGATCAAACTATAAACCATCCTCACCCTTGGTCAGATGTTCTACCACTGGACCATATGCTCCATAGTGAACATTATTTTACTAACCTTTCATGTCTTGTAATTTTGACTCATAGTTTTATACAATACACTATCATATAACAGGGTGCTTCTGTTTTATTTGGAAGCGACTTTTAAATGTGAAATAAATCATTACGGGATTATTTTATGATTTTTAAAGTACCAATATACATGTAGGTTTGTAGTACTTTACATAAAATTGTATTTAGTTGTAAAAATGAAAAAATATTGCTATATTAAAACACCCCTTTTCCAGAATGTGACCTGGTGATTTATTAGGAACAACATGGTAATTTGCCAATTTTGCTCCTTTAATCATGATTTGGTGTAAAGTTAAAAAACAACAACAATATTATGCCAGCTCAGGAATGTTATACAAAACAGTTTGGCAGTTATATTTGTGATTAAAATTGTATGATCTGTATCTTCCTAACCTAACATTTATTATATTTAATTTTCAGGTTTATGTTATCTGCGGATACAAAGGAGGAGAGGATTGTTTGGTGCAATAAGATCAACAGAGCCTTGGCTAATCTGCGTACATGGCATGCTGATGCAATGAGACCGATCAAATCTAAACAGTAGATATTCTTGCAGGAGGAGAGAGTGGGGGAGGTTGTGAATTATAAAATCTGACAAATTCATACACAATATTCGTATATGATATTAGAAATCCTTTATATTGAGGAATGATTAATGTCAGTTTATTGATTCTTGCAATATCTGCAGATACATGTCCTTGCAAAATATTATGGTTGGATATTGTAAAATGTGTATTTACAGAAATGAGAAAAGAAATACCATACTAGAACTAATGTTTAGCAAGTATGGACAGGTGTGAAATGAATAGTGTTAACCATTCTTGTGTCTGATACAGAATTTAAAACTTAAAAAGGAGAAAAACTGTTAGATTTTCAGTATTGAGAGACAATTGTGCATCTAAGATTTTCCCCAACACCAAAACATTTTGAACTATTTATAATTTATTTAAGATGGTGTTGAACTTCATCAGGATTTGCCAGATTGTGCATGGTGCAATGAACTTGTCAGAATTTGCCAGATTTTGTATGTTACATTGAAGAGACTGTGTTCAAAAGGCATGCTTGTGATATTATTTTAACTGTATAAATATCTATTATTAAACTATATAAGTGTATAAATCATTTAAAAAAGTGTAAATTTTTAATGTAATCATGTAAAATATTTTATTATGCAAGGTGTTAGGATTTATATGCAGTGACATAATATAATATATAGAAAATGTAACAATGTCCAATAGGAAGTTGTATCGTATGCAAGAAATTTTGATTTTGTCTGAAGAAGTTACTATATGCAAAGTTGTGCTACAATTTACTGTCAATAAACATACAAGTTATCCTCTGTCTGCATGGTCCAGGTAGAGCATTGGTCTCTGGGTCAGAGGTTCACTGAATTTAGAGTTTATTTATATACTCCCTAAAGGTTAGCACTTGAAATGCTTCTTTATTACATTTATATGAATAAGTTGGTTTTTTTTGTATATAAATGTGTTTGCCATTATTTTGAAAAGAAAATTGTAAAACACTATTCAACCAATACATATTTCCATAATGTCTTCTAGGGCCTATGGAATAATCTAGGATTATGTATATTTAAAAGTGCTTGATACAAAATTATTATAATTGCATCTTGGAAAAGGATAAGAATATTTGTTTTAATATTGAATACACAGTACACTTACAGCAGTTTATATATTAGTCAGCAGTGGAAACCAACTCTTGTAAAAATATGTGACTAATGCTGTTGTGTCTGATATACAAGGCTTTCCTTCAACTATTACATATAATATGGTCTTTTCTTGCCTATTAAAAAGCTAAAAAAAAAACATTTATATTAAGAAATGAAAAATTCTTAACATTGGGAGTTGATGCATGTCATCTTGATTGATAAGAATTTTAAGTTTCTTAATTAAGCAGCACTGATTTAGTCTCAGCCCAATGTCCTACTGGGCCTTAATTAAAATAATGTTTGTTTGCCGCTTCTGGCCGACCCAAAACAATCGCACTGGTCGGGAAAATATTTTGGGGTTCAAAAAAAATTGATATTTTTTCAATTTTTTTTTTTTTTTTTTTTTTTGTTCATTTAAAATATTCTTGGTCATTTCATGCCCTTAAAAAGATTCTCTGATTGATGACAAAAAAAAAAAAAGAATTTACCCACCCCTAAATGGTATGGGTAGGAAGTGTCAAACAAGCAACATTTCAAGGTTGGACCTGTAACAGTCATTTTAAATCAAATTAAATGATACTTGCAACTAGTTTATAATACGAAGACATTGAATCTTCAACTGTAAGTGTATTTTTGCTTCTCAATGTTATTGATTCCTGGTAAGAGCTATAGACCTAAACAGTGTAAGTTATACTGGGTATATGTTTATATTTAAGATCCATTTCCTTCTTTCAACATTTTGTTGTACTTGATTATTTTCTTTTTATGTATGAAACATATTAAAAAAAACATTTTTCACTGCTTACAGTTGGATATCAACACATTTATTTACCTCAATATGATTTGATTAGTTTGTGCTTCTTAAATGGAAATAGTTTTCACTAGAAAGTGACAATTATAGCTGGACCAGATATCTTTCTTCTCGTTTCTCATTTTCCAGATTAAGATATTTACATATATAAAAAGCAATAGGATTTGATTCCTTTATATTTTCAATACTTTTTGAGTGGGGTTACTAAATTGGGTTGAGTGTTCAGTAGCATATCCAGCATATTACTCTTAATAACATTCAAGATATCTTCACGAAACTTTGTAGACATTTCAACCTAGTGGTTTAGTAGTGCCTTCTGCTTTGAGTGAGATTTTGGTTTCAGAAATTTTCTGTTACCATGATGACAAAACCACAAAATTTTGCTTTTCAGAAGCATACCCTAAAAACGTTAACTCCACGAAACTTTGTACTACATGGTACTAGTGGCATAGTAGTGCCTTTTGCTATAAGGAAGTTTTCATTTTCAATATTTATCTGTTGCATGGATTTTTTTAAATACTAAATCATCCATTTCTGGAGAACAACTCGAAACAAAAAGTCTAGTAGTGTATTTTGCTCTGAGAGAGTTTTCATTTTCAAGTTTTAAAGCAACAAATCCACGTTTGAACTTCTAAAAAAAAAAATTTAATTGAGTTATGAGCACATTTCCCATACAAACATATGATCAATTAGCTGTATATGAGCATATAAACACAATCCCGAACAAAATGATGCCCAATTTATAATACGTGACTAACACTTTATAAAACAAGCGTGTAACTCACCCGAGTCAAAAAAAATTGTCAAAATGACTTTCAAGGCAGGTAAAGTACACTACGCACTAAAATGTGAAGTTTTTTAATACGACTCGCATAATTCAATTTGAAGCCAAGTTGGAATCCTCGGCAATTTAAAAATAATTTATAAAGCGTTTGTCACACTTATAATTTGGACATCTTTTTTTATAATTCTAAAGCGTTCTGGATAGTGTTTGTTAGCACATATACTGCTCACTGACCATATATTTATGTATGGGAAATGTGCTCACAACTCAATTGAAAAACTTTTTAAAAAAGTTTAAACGTGGATGTGTTGCTTTAAATCAAAACATCTTAAGTGAAATACCACATGGTGGGGAATATAAATGTCTTGTTTTTTATCGCCTAGACAAAATCCATTTTTGAAAAATCAAATTTAATTATCCTCTAGTGGCATTAATTTTTATTTGTAAATATGCAAGTATAAGAAATAGATTGATGCTTTGTGTATATTAGTCATATATCATCACTGTGTAGATGCTGACACATTATTTCATGTTTAGTTTGAATGTTACAGTGTTAAATTTCTTCTCTATCTGTCAATCTATCTCCTAGGTCTATTTCTGAATGTTCCTTTGACTATCCTCTTCATATTTTACTTAATTCTTATATCCTGTAACTTTGAATCTGTGTTTTTGTTTATACAATTATAAATGGAATATATGTGAATGAAATAAATAGTATCAATGCTAATGTCTTTCTTTATACGCCATACTACCCAGTATTTGTTGTAATTAGTCTGACACAACTGCTTTGCAAATTTTGTAATTTGAAAAATGACTTCCTGTATGTGCAGTAACTGCATTCAATAAATAATTCATGAATAAAAGCATGAAATTATTGATGTGCATAAAAATGTTGGCTATTGGCAGGGCATTTAACAAGAGACTGCCTGCCCTAGACATTCACCTGAACAAGGTCCACAATGAAATTGCTCTGGCAATTTATGAGCATGCAGCTTCAACTCTGAATCATTACTGCTAGACGAGTCCAGAATGAAGGACTTGAATTTCATGATCAATTATTTCTTTTTAAAATCATTAAGCTTGGAGTATCTAGTTCCCAAAACTGAAAGATAATTAAAATCTATTGTCAAATGAACGAGACAGTTGGTCATTTGGCATCAAATTTACGCAATATCTTTATCTTTAACCTGGTGGTACCATTTTACTTTTTCATTTATTATTAAATATTCTTTATATTCTATGTAAGAAACATTTATGTTCTAGGAAAGCTTAATTTATTGAAAATTTATCATAGATTTCAAAATATGTATACTGAAAATATATTATTTTGCTGTGGTACATCCAAATCTTATAGACTATTTGTTTGATTTTAATTTATAAGATAAAGTTCTGTAGGTTCATGTGATATATACTAAATCAAAATCAGATAATATGAGTACAAATTATAAAGATGGACCACTGAAATTGGACTTTTAACATGAATTTTACAAGGTCAATGCTGCTTCGAGTAGAGTACTAACCTGCTTCTCAACAAAGCCATCTGCAGCCTCAGGCCTTCAGCACTTTGATTAATTACCGTGATTCGACCACGACATGATTAACCTAAAAAACAATCCCAAGTTTCGAATTTATGTGAGAATTACATACATAAAATTTAATCAAAAATATACAACACATGAGGAAATGCGACAGTCCTGTTTTGGAAAAAGATCTTTGGAAGTTCTCAATATGTACCCTTTTGGGACCTCTTACGGTAGTTTGCGGCATTTCTATGGGATTTTTTTTACATTTGGCATAATTTATCAAAAATCTGTACAATTGATCTCTGAAGTCTCAGCTTTCATTTAAGCTTTGTTTTATTTAATATAGTACCGCAATTTCTCGTTAACAGCGCCTCCTGGTGGTACATATCTTTCGGACGATTTCCGCTGTTTTTCCCTTGTTGATCAAAAAAAATTTTGATAACATTATTAAATTACTTATTTTATTTCCTGTGATAAGATTATAACTTTCATGCAGATAATATATAATTTGTGTTACCTTTACATCTAATCATTACGTCGGGGTTGATATAAACGTGGGTTAAAAAACAACAAATTTTGAACATTCACGGCTGATTACGCGAAAAAGCTCTGGTACAAGTTCTTGAATTTTACATACATGTATGTTTAACTTTATTATCGGTAATTTTACTAAAATATGATCAAATAAAAAGGCTATTTTTTTCATGAATTTTAATTTAAATTAAAATCAAACACTAAAAAAACACGTTTCCTTGTGATTTCGAATAACGTCAAGAAAAAGCCATATAATAATAACTTAAAATAACGACGTCGTCTGAAATAGCAGACAAATGTGTTTTTAAGGGTTTCATTTTTAATTTGAATTCGAAATTATGAAAAAACTAGTGTGAACACCCTCTCTTTTTTCCCATCATACTATATTAAAATGAAGTAAATTTCAAGTACTTGTACCAGCGCGTTTTTTGTACAATTAGGCGTGAACGTTGAAAATTTGTTGTGTTTAAACCCGCATTTAAACCAACCTGGTCGTAATGATTAGAGGTGAAAGTCACATCATTTGTATTTTATCTGTATAAAAGTTATATTACTCCCACAGGTAATAAAATTAGTAATGTAAAAATGTTGTCAAAAACAATTTTGCGTTGATGTCGACTATTTCATAAAGGAAAAACGGTGAAAAATTTTCGAAAATATGTACCGCTAGGACGCGCTTTTAACGAGAAACTGTTGTACGTTTTTTTTTAAAAAAAGCTTAAACAAAAGCTGAGACTTTATAATACATGTGTACATATTATTGATAATTTTTGCGAGATGTCAAAAATCGACTAGGAACGCCGTGAACTACCTTAAGACAGAGGTTACCAGTCACTTTTTAAAATTTATATCTCCATGACCAAAAAATAAATGCTTAATCTCTTGTCACATGAGAACCCTAACTGCACTCCAAGGACGGGGTCGTTATTAACCCAGAGTCACCATTTGTACAACACGATCTATATTTTTGATAATTTTAATTAAATATTTTCAAAATCTGAAAGTTTTTGCATATGTTTAGTAACTGGCCATCTTGAATTTAGATAAAACAAGAAATGTCACTGGCAAGTGTCGCATACCCCCATAAATGGTCTGTGAAAATAACAATATATGTTATTATAGGTAACAATGTATCCATGAATATCAAGAGTAATGTTTCAGACATGCAATTTCACGGTTGTTTTTTTTTACATTAAAGTGTGACCTTGACCTTTGTGTAATGTTGACCGTGACATCTGATGTAAACAGTTTATTTAGTAAATTTATATCCATAGGACTAGTACCATAATTCTAAAATAAAGTATGACAACTTTTTTGTCAGGACATAGAAATACTTGTTTCACTTGACAAGTGATAAAAAATTAATGTAATTGCTTGACTTGTGTCAAGTTATTTTAAAAATCCTCCATGTAAGACAAAGTTACAAACCAGTTCTGAAATATCAAACAAACTAATAATGTGACCTTGAGGTAATGTTTTTGGTTTTTATGTGTCGCGTCGTTATGTCATGTTGGTCAATTGATAAATTGAGCAAAGTGTTTTTGAAATCCATCCATGTATGATAAAGTTACAGGACGGACTTGAAATCTCAGACTCAAAATGTTGTCATACAAACTCAAAGTGTGACCTTGACCTTGAGGTACGGGTAAAGGTCTTACTTGTGTGACACGCCATCATATCATCTTGATCAAATGAGCCAAGTTAAAAGATAAAGTTACAGACCAGAAACACAATATCAAAAAAATTGACAGTGTGACCTTGACTTTTGAGGAAAGGTTCTGGGTCTTACATACGACTCTTACATACCATACTTAACTATGTCATGATGATCAACTGAGCCAAGTGTTTTTGAAATTTATCTATAGGTGACAAAGTTACAGACCGGACATGAAATCTCAAACAGACTGAAAGTGTTGTCAAAGTTAAATTGTGACCTTGACCTTTGAAGTTGGAGTCTGGGTGTTAAGTACTACAAGTTGTCATGTTATGTTGATCAATAATAGCAAGTATTTATAAAATTCATCTATGCATCACAAAGTAACAGGCCGGACACAAAATCTCAGACTGAAAGTGTCATCGAAGTTAAATTGTGACCATGACCTTTGAAGTGGGAGTCTGAGTGTAACGCGCGACATATCATCATGTTATGTTGAACATTTGTAGCAAGTATAAACAAAATCCATCTATGCATGACAAAGTTACAGGCTGGACATGCAATTTCATATAGACCATGCCCTTTGAGGTACACTGTGGGTCTTACTCGCGACACGTCGTCATGTTATGTTGATCATTTGTAGCAAGTATTTATAAAATTAATTATGCCTGACAAAGTTACAGGCTGGACACGAAATCTCAAACAGACTCAAAGTGTTGTCAAACAAACTCAGTGTGACCTTAACCTTTGAGGTATGGGTATGGGTCTTACTCGCGACATGTCATGTTATGTTGATCATTTGTAGCAAGTATTAACAAAATCCATCTGCATGACAAAGTTACTGGCCGTCAGACACGAAATACCGGACGGAAGGACAGATTGACACTGCTATTACTAGATTTTTGAGGTGGGGGGCATAAAAATCTTGTGCATTGTGTTATCACTAGAATTTGGAATATGTCATTAGAAATATATTATATTGAACTTTTCCCACATTATTAGAAATACCATAATGAAGTCTTTCTCCTCCGAAAACAGCATTCATCTCTCATAATACCTGCCACGGTGAGCGTCATTTCCAGTATGAAAATTGTTTAGTGCCACATTTATATCTTTGTTAAAACTCATAAATTATATAATATTTAGATATCTTTTTTCGAAATAAATACCTGAAGTTTATCAGTATTTCTTTTAAGGAAATGTGAGACAATTAATGACATATATGTATTTCTATTAAAAGTCAATGCCTTCTTACCATCCCTTACTGTAATAACTTACCATATTTGGTTAGTGATGCATCTTAAGCACACAAATCAGTCAGAGCTTGTGTAGTAGTCTGCAATGAAATCTTGCGTATAGTCCCACATGCAGGAGGAACATCCATGTGAAGTTTCGAGTATAACTGTCATAGTGGTTTTAGAGAAAGTGATGCAAACAGATGGAAAACGCAACATCGCATAAGCACTTCTGCTCTTTGGTCAGTACAGCTTACAAATGGAACATATAACTTAAGTGGTCCGTCTGTTCCAGCAGATCAAACACTTTAAGGAAATGTTGAAATATACTGTTTAGAACATTGAAAGCTGTCTGCCAAAAAACACCACAAGCACCAATGTAAACTTCCTTGTCAAGGTACGATTTGTCCGAGTGGTGTTTAGCAAAAAATTATTAGTAGAAACTCATACACATTCAACCAGTTTAGTTTAACTGTATGTGTTTAAAGGTCATTTGACTATCATATGGTTTATTAACAAAGCACAAAAGCAAACTGATTGTAAATGTTTAATAACCAACCACACCACACACAAACAACGATAGATATACACTGTTTACATAAGAAGGCAATACAGCAACCTCAACTAACCAAATTAATAGTTACAGGTATATTACAAGAAAATACATTTCAAGCCCATTTCCAAAATAAAGGTCTCAAATATTTTCAATATGCATATCGAATTAGTTTTTTGTAAATGGCAAAAATTCCATACAGTATATGTCTACCATTTCAAAAGGCTTGTAATTTATATTTTCCTGTAAAATAGGATTTCTCATTTCTATTGTTTGAATTACAATTCCATTGCATGGTACAAAACCAAATTTAACTAAGTTTTAATTTTGAATGTCAAATGTACCTGCATGTAATTTGATTTAATCGGCAATATCACTGAAGTTACATAATTTATAATACAAAATCATGGTGAAAGTTCATTTTTGCATATTGTAATGTTGATACTACTAATTAGGATCAAACATTCCAAACAATGTATGCAACAACTAACTTTCAAAAGAATCAAATTAAATGTAAATATAAGATTCCTATTGTTTTCAAAGACCGTTGCCACTTAAATCGATATATAAAAATAGAAGAATAAAATGAGTACAAGATAAAGCTATATATAACATAGTGTAAGAATCAATTGTGAATTTGTCATGTGAAAATCATGCATATCAAGATGTTCTCCTTCTTTCTATAAAAGTAATATAAAGAATTTGTCTTGCTTTTATCAATCCTCTGAAACATCTATACATACACATCACATACTAAAGACGTCCCAAATTTCCAAATATTTGGTTCACACATTTTCCTCCAGCTGAATGTATTTACAAACCTGATAAGACTTGTTAGTTTACATAATTTTCACATGAAAAATTCATAAAGCAATAGTTTTACCTTTAAAAGAAATTGAAACTTTGATTGAGAATGGTTTGCTGTCTAGATGCCTAGTCACTCAAACTAAACAAAGATCGTACAACTTTGAACCATTCTATTCGTTCTCTCCAACAAAGCCCAACAAGCACATTACTCCCCTCAATCACGGTACTGTTTCAGTATGTCACTATATTTTCCATGTTAAGTGGTCACAAGGGGCATGGATTTATAAAATGCAGATGACAAAAACAGTGACTGCATGTGCATAATCATTTGGCATGGGAACCCAGTGGGTTGAAATGCTTTATATAAGTTATTCCGATATTGTATCATGACCCATTATCTACACATCAAATACTGTTTTATGTAGTATACACATAATTAAATTTGAGAAAATGCTTTAAATACAGTAATGTGACTCACTTTATACATTTATTTATAAGTGGATTTTTCATGAAACACCAGCTGTCTTTTTCTTTTTTGACCCTCAAGTCCGTATTCTAAAATTATTCAAATAGCCACTTATTGTTAAAAAACAATGATGCTTTTAAAAATCACTCTTAAGATTTTCAATGAAAAATAATAATAACATTTTTTTTTTAAACAAGACCTAGACCATTCATTTACTGACACAATCTTCATCATGGTATGCATGCAGCAGTAAAAATTGTGTAGTTACATTATAATTTTTGACAGGCAATCCGGAAACAAAATGCTTACATATGTAAAACAAGTAATAATAAACATTTTTTTAACCCAATCGTGCACATATAGTAAATCCCTAAAATTGCAGAGAAATAATATTTGGCATGTTAAAGGTCCAACACTATAAACCTGAAAAATAAATGTGTTGCATATCCCTATTTTTGTACCATCTAGTTCAAGGCAACTTTACTATTCAGTCTGTTTAGTCAACTCAATATGGTGACTACATTATCTTCCAATCTGCCATGATACAGGAGCCTTATTATGGAAATATTGGGTCATACAATCTGTCATGACACATGACCCTTATAATGGAAATATTGGGTCAAACAATCTGTCATGACACATGAGCCTTATAATGAAAATATTGGGTCATACAATTTGTTGTGACACAGGAGCCTTATAATGGAAATATTGTGTCATACAATCTGTCATGACATAGGAGCCTTATAATGGAAAAATTGGGTCATACAATCTGTCATGAAACATCCAAAATTTTACATTCTGTCGTGAAACATTGAGATTTTACTATCTGGTATGAAATATTGAGATTTTTCATTCTGTTATGAAACATTAGGATCTTTCAAATCTTTCAATCGGCCACGAAACATTACGTTGTTTACCATTAAGTTGACCACACAGATCTTACAATCTGCAATGAAACATTACATTGTTTACCATGTACGTTGAACACACAGATCTTACAATCTGCCATGAAACATTACGTTGTTTACCATGTACGTTGACCACACAGATCTTACAATCTGCCATAAAACGTAAGGTTTGTTTACCATGTACGTTGACGACAGAGATCTTACAATCTGCCATGAAACATAAGGTTTGTTTACCATGTACGTTGACCACACAGATCTTACAATCTGCCATGAAACATCACACAGATCTTACAATCTGCCATGAAACATAAGGTTTGTTTACTATGTACGTTGACTACACAGATCTTACAATCTGCCATGAAACATATGGTTTGATTACCATGTACGTTGACCACACAGATCTTACAGAGAGCACTCGACCACAGGATACATTCTTGACTTTCAGTACACACTAATACAACTGGTTTCTCACCAAATTTTATTTATTCTCAGTATGAATACGACCAAAAATAAACATTTGCCACAAGCTCAGGAACACTTCAGTCATATCTAGGTGTAAATTCAGCAAGAATTGAAACCTTGAGCTAAATACTTCCTTTCTGATGCATTACACCCCAAATAACCATGATAGCAAATAGTTTAAACTGTCAAAAGAAACCAGTTTGATTTAATGCCACAAAAATCAACACGCAGCCTCAACAAAAAAGTAACAACTCCACCTTATACACTGTACGACGAATATCATGGCTGTCTTCATTAAGTCAAACAACGAGTGACGCATACTTCGAGTCTCATTCCAAACTTTAACAGTGTAAATAAAAATAAATCTATATCAAAACCATGATAAAAAGTGAACGGCATCATGGTCTAGAAAAAATCTCTATAAAATATCCATTGGGAACAGAGACGGTCTAGTGTCAACAAGTAAAAATGGGCAGGACTAGAGTCATCTGTTTGACAGATTAAAAATTTAACAACAACTTTGATAACAACAGGTGTATAAAATTATATAAAACAATTTATGAACATCGTAACGAGTTTTCATTCTATCAAGCACATTAATGACTCACCTAAACTGATCAGACTCGGCATTTTGAGCAAATTGTTTTGTTCATTATCTGTAAAACAGCTTATTTTAGACACATTCCACCTATTTTAACCTAGCTCTTGTACCCAAAATACACTTGTAACATTGATACACCTATTATCTTGTATAAATACACACACTGACCCATTTTGTAAACTTTTGCATGTTTTGATTTGCGATTTGTTTAATCTCCCAGCACACACAGGAACTCTGTCACATTCACTTGCAAACACCACACACAAATCTGTGATTCAATCGTTTCCATTGTGGCATTCCATTCCCGTACAAACACATGAGACATGTCATCAAAAAAAAATATGTTCAAAACTGATGTAAAAAAACAAATTCAATAGCTTTTTACAGTACAGCTTAAACATATCTTTCTTGCATCACGACACATACTTTTGGCCAACTGCTTAAACATGTCACACCAAATGAATGACAAAAAATAAACAAGACCGTCTCTGTCCCCTTGTATGATCAATGTAAAACATTTATGGAATTATATAGCACTTGGAGTATATCAACAATTATATTTAAGCAATAATACATACATGTACAAAATTATGTAAACAATAACAAAAAAATGGTGACTTGTCAATATTAATGCCAGACAAATAGGAATTTTCCGAAATACAGAAACAATTTTAACCCAGACCAAGTATATTCAAGAACAAGTATGCCGAATAAATTATTTGTCAGACTAAATAAATTATTTGTCAGAATTTATATTTTGTATGCACTATTAAACCAGCACATGTCTCTTTTTAATACCCTATTTGTCTTAGCTTAAACTTTGGCAGGTGACACAACCACATAAAATATGTATCAGCTTCAGAATTTCATGAAAACAAGTAAGTTACAAGAGGAGTTGGTAGCAGAATATAATATATGCTCAACAATTATAAATGGGATAATACAATGTTGCAGTCATGTGATACTATCAGGTGCCATGGCAGCCATGTGCCACCAAAAGATGACACACCAATCATGTGACACTAACATTTGACACAGCAGTTAACATTGTTTTGTTTCAATATTTACCACTGAGGGTTAACAGAAGATTAGTTAATCTAATCACACTTTCCTGGGATCCTAGAAGGCCAACATGTACTAACAAACCTGTCTCCATAAGTTACTGATAACTTCTATCATGTAGACTGTGGCAGTGCTTGGATTTAAAACTCGCAATCCTTGGATTGAAAATCAAGACATGCTACTGACTGAGCTAACCGGACCCAGCACAGCAATCATGTGACACCAGCCTATGACATGCTGAAGAGCTATAATTACTTTCTTATTATCTATTACATTAATTACCATTTTAATCAGCTCAACTGCTTAACATATAATATCTAAGATGCAAAAAAAAAAAAAAAAACATTATTGATATTTTTGCCTGTCTACTGGACTGTTAACAAAATCAAATCGCACAAAACTTTCAGTAATATACCACTAAAGTATGATACTTAATGCAACAACTAAAGAAACACAACAATTTCCTCATGTTTTTTTCTCAGTTCATTCTCTGCTTTAAAATAATGTGAAACAATTTAACTTATATATACATATTGAAAAAATGTGTATAAAAATAATATCAATGTGGATTGCCAAAATAAAAACTTAGACAACTTGTTTGCAACTTGTTTTACAAAATCCACTGATAAATTATCTCAACAGGAACCATTATTTTCAAATCACAATTAAAAGGACAATAAAACTCTATTTCAAATCAGTGCCCTATGAAACTTAAAAAATGCAATTAATTGTCCATAGAAAAAAAAAAGATGAAGAAATAGTAGATTCAATTAAAAAAAAAAACAACTGAGTATTTGATGTGGTTGTCATAAAACAAGAAAATATAACTAACAAACTACATACACACAGCTACTATGAATTCAAGATACCACATTATACCTCTACAAGTATGTATATATACATAAAAAAGAAACCCTCAAGGGCAATAAAGAACATCTGTAACTAAAGTTATTAACATCTAATACACTCCAGTGAAATGTCAAAATGTCACCTATATTCTAAATGATGAAATTAACAACAAACCCCATCACTGGCATTGAATTCATAGTAATCCTATTTACACTCAAAGGAGATCAAATCACAGCGACATTCACAATTCCTTTTTTTTTTGTCAGACGCACCAAATTATTCATTTCAGAAATAACAATCACCTGACATGGACACTTAAAACAAAAAAGACCCCATAATGGCTGTACAAATCGACAAGGATGAGTTCATCCCAACATATATATATATTAACTCGTCTACAAAAACACTTTAAAACTTGAGACACACAGAAATGGTCACGGATTTATTTAAATGCCAATATAAACATCAACACTTTAAGAATCTACATAGTTTAATAAATGTTGGTCAAACTCATCTCAAGTCAATCATTATGTTGTTTGTACAATACATACCATACGATATACCAAGACCCATTTGGCCAGTTGAAGTTTACCAAAATATATCAATTTATTTTAAAGTTTCAAACTTGTTAAATTTTAGTACTGAAAAATTGATCAACAAACAACAGAAACTGTCACAATTTTGAGAAAAATAAAACAATGTCATTTCCAGTTGACACTTGCATAAGAACATTACTATTACAGGAATTTGGATGACACTGATCGTTGAACTCTTTCATACATTCCTAGTCACAAAGCTTAACTCCAGCCCTGCTGCTGCCTGTTGGACCCGCTCCATCCTGCATAACTTCCTGGCTGGGGCTCGGACTGATGATGGCCCCATCCCCAGGAGGAGCTAGTCTGTGCAGGTGTGGCACCGTACACATGGCTTGGATTTTGCTGGGTGTTGTCTCCACTATTTGTGGGCGGCGGTTGCTGTGGAGGAGCTGTTTGGGGTGGGGGAGCCATGTGACCCCAGTTACCGGCTGCCTGACCTTGTAACATGGCCTGCGCTGCTGCTATCATCGCCGAGTTGAACAAATTGATTCCCATATTCATCTCCTGGGGTGGCATATTGGGTGGAAAGTTCATAGGCTTGTTCATTTGGTTATTTTTATGTTGCTGAAATGCGCCAGGTACTTGATGGAGGTAACCTCCTCCGGCCCTGGGTACAACTGCTCCATTCTGCTGCTTCTTGTCACCGTATCTATCTGTTCCTTTTGGAGCGGCATAGCTTACATGGACACTGACCCCCTTCACTATGTGGTCTTCACCACACAGACTGTGTGCAACTTCTGGCTCGGAGAAGGTTACAAATGCAAAAGAACGAAACGGCTTTGGGATGAATACGTCAACAACTTCTCCAAACACGCAAAAGTAGTTCCTGAGATCGTCAGCTGTGATGTCCTCGGTACATCGTGCAATGAATACTTTCCTACTAACAACCTGCTGGGCACCTTCCTGCAATATACACTTAAATAGTAACTAAAACGAACTGTGAATAAGGTAAATGATGAAATCACTAACCTAATATATAATTTAAAAAACACACATTCTTTTCCTGTCAGGGCTTTTCCAGAATTAAATGTATGGGGGGGGGGGGGGGGGGGGGGGTCGGACGGCACTTATTTTTTTAACCCACAGGGCATAAAATTTAATTGTGATATATACCACCATGCATAAAATATTAATTTGACAAAATACCACCATGCACAAAATAAAAAAAGGCTAAAATCCACATTATAATGTTTTCTCATTGTAACGCTTGCAAAATTACTAGTCTGAACGGTTGCCTACTTTCTTTGAAGTACGCCGACGTTACACTTTTGATCTAATGCCGATATGCAAGTGATTACGTCACAATTTACCTCAGGTCGAGAATTAAATAAAGGGGCACTACAGATATCAGACGAAAAAAACACACAATATAATGATAATTAAAGGTTAGTGTTTGTTTGTAACTAATTGTATTCCAAACTGTTTATTTTCAGTATACTTATTTCTTAAAAAATAATTACTATTAAATTGATACAATCCGTAAAGAGAGTACTGTCTATAACTACACATGCCTAAATTTATGCACAGAATGAACACGCTGTCCCTTTCCATAACGCCTTGTGCCAATGTCCAATGACGTCACTCTGACAGTGAAACAAACATTATTATGACATGTTATTTACTCACTACTATCGATAAAGGTTTAATCTAATTTGACCTCATTTCGCACACCCGATGACAAACAATCCGGTTATGGATGCTCAAAGACAATTTCACCGTCTAATTTATATTTTTGTTCGACCGCTAAAAATATCTGCTTTTCCCCATGATTTTTTTAACGCTGGGGTAAGAATGAGGTGTAGGGCGTGGGATGACAAAACTGAGAATGTGGATGTTATTTTCATTGATGACGCAATGTCCCAATTTAGATTTTTTTGTCACAAGACTTTGAATTTCTTGGTGTTTCTTTTTGTGCCGCATACAATTCCGCCGTAGAGTTGAATCGTAGTTTTTGCAGAATTTATTATTATAAACATCTGTATATTCATATCATATTCATATTGGACGCTGCGGGATATTGACTCGCTGCGGTACATGGGGAAGGACAATTTTATGTTTTTGTATACAATGGGAGGAAATATCTGGGCAGAAAATGTATAAAATTTCCAGAAGAAAAACGGTGTTGAAGAAAAAATTCGGTTCAGAAACGGAAATACCGGCAAGGCATAAAATTTTAATAAACTTTTACCCCACAAGGCATCATTTTTTTTTATGAAAACACCCACCAGGCATAAAATTTTAATTATACTGCCGTCCGACCCCCTGATACATTTAATTCTGGAAAAGTCCTCATCAAAAGGTCTCGAAGTTGCTATTTTCCCTTCCTTATCATTTTTTTCTTAAAGTTTAAGTCAGCTTAAAAGTGCTTCTTCTCAAGCATGTTGTTAGAGGGAATATATCCGGATTTTTAAAAATATTAAAATTGGCTAAAAACATTTTTTTCGATATACAATGCCTATATATAGTCACCTACACCATATTGCCAAAAATGTTTCTATTTAAACATGCCAAAATAATATATTGAAAAGGATTCATCTAACTTGGGCTACGTGCCTATGTTAGACTAAAATAGATTTCCCAATTAAAATGGCAACAAACTTTGTGAAATACTAAAGGAGTCATGCTATTTCATTTTGATTTCAATTTAATCCATTAAACAAGATTACACATAGTAAAAATTGTTTCATCTTGGAAAGCATCAGACGTTGGGAATATTGTCAAACAATATTAAAGTGCTTTCATTTTTAGAATGAGGATTTTGTTTCAAGTTTATCACTTTGTTGGATTTGACTAAACATTTGGATTATATTCATTAATGAATATGAAAGTTTTTTCCCCCATTTTGATAATTATTTTATTTTCTATAGACATTTATAGTGTTTTATCCTGATACACACCCTTTAAAATACAATATTGTATCCCTGCGCTGCAGCTGAAGAGAAGTTCTGGAGACAAAGATAGATGTGCTTTTTTTTTTCAAGCCGTTTGACACAAAAGTTAGCCTAGTGTTATTATATGGATCAGAATTATGGGGTTTTGTACATATGGATTATATTGAACAGCTACATATGTATGTATGTAAATGATTTATGAATATGCCAAGTCAATCTTGTAATGAGGCAGTCATTGGAGACTGTGGCAGATATTCAATGACATTGAGGCCAACAAACAGTATAAATTATTGGTGTAGAAAACTCTAAATGTCATAGGTATGTTAGAAAGTGTTATAATCTGTCAAATTTTCTTGATAACCAAGGATATGTCAACTGGGTATCCAAATTTAAAAACAATTTGTACACCAATGGCTTTGGCTATGTTTGGCAAAACCAATGTGATGATAATGAATATACATTTCTTAAAATGTATGAACTAAGACTGAGAGACCAGAATATTCAAACATAGAGTGAGATGTTACAAAGCAATGCAAAGTTGGACTTGTATAAAATCTATAAATGAACTTCGCATTTGAGAAATATTTAAATGTGATGACAATTAAGAAATTTAAAAGTGCTTTGGTATCTCCCAGAACTTCATCTCATCCACCACACATACAAACTGGTAAACATTCTGGCATACCTAGGGAATGGCATTTTTGTTTTTATTGCAAAACAAGTATGGAAACAGAATTTCACTTTATATTGATGTTGCTCTATATGACAATTTGAGATCTCTATCTGCCAAAGAATTTTTATCAATTGCCAAATTTTAATAAATTTTATACATTAATGTCTTGCAAAAACCAAACAACTATACAAAAAACTGGCAATGTTTGCTTACTATTGTTTACTCAAAAAGAAAAATTATCCAAAGAAATATATTGTGAAGACTTCAAGGCCATGATATGAACAAACCTTGTAGATGACAATGGGCAAATATTACATATACAATATGTAAAAGGACAAAGCAATCCCTTTAGTGTTGCCGTGAACACAACACTCATATTGGGGATTCCTACACTTTGCAGTAACCAGCAGTGGTCCATTTCTTCTAACCAACAACAAAAACAAATGTTCAATTATACATTATGACAAAAATGTTTTTCAGCTGAGGAAATACTCTTTTATTATTAATTCGTCAAACTGGGTTGTTATGCTGTTTAATCTTCCTGCTGTAATCACTTACATTTGAGTTAGGGATGGTAACATCACACCATCTACCATCAATGTTGTGTCGTGTTGACATACATTTGATCTGGTCCTCATATTTGCCAAAACGAATAAAGCCGTATCCTTTGGACTGGGAGGTCTTTGGATCTCTTTTTACCTGTTAATACAAGATGATGACATTTGTTTTCCAGTATATGGAGCTGAAAATATATCTATCATCAATTTTGAATATGGACGTGCAGAAAGTATGAGGACAATGATGATCTATAAACACAACTTAATCAATTCATCAAAAGAGCTTGCAAAACAAATTTTCATTTAAAATGTATTTATATGTATCCAACCAACTGCAAAAGATAAGTAAAAACAGTTTGTATTTGAAATGTCAAAAATTAAAACTATGGTAATAAGAGCTGTCTGAGGGACAGCGCTCAAGACTATTCCGATGCTATTCTAAAACAACAGCTTGTTTTGTTGTTTTTTTGTTGTTTTTTGTAATTGTTTGTCACAGCCACACAATATGCTTAACTCTTGATTAATTAAACTGACTGCATAATGGCTTAAGATCGTTGCTGCTAATTAGTTTAAATCATTATATTAATATTCAGTTTGAAGATGTACATATGCCCCCACTCAACACACTTGAGTGAAATCAATCAATAAAGTAACACTTAATTATCTAACATAGTTACCAGTGTGAAATTTTCAGTAATTATAACTACCTATTGAGGGGATTTTGAAGACCCATCTTTGGGATTTTGATCACACTGACATTTTTGCAATTGGGATTTTGACTACCTGGTACCCATCTTGGTGATTTTGACCACACTGTCATTTTCGCCATGGGGATTTTGACTACCTGGTACCCATCATGGGGATTTTGACTACCCTGTCAGTTTTGCCACTGGGATTTAGACTATTATGCCATTTTTGAGCCATAAGGATTTTGGCCATGGGGATTTTGAGTGTTCCCAATACAATATAGGCATATGCAATAGCTGCACTTCAGAGGGCAATATATTGGTACAAGTTCATGAAAATGAATCTATAGTTGAAATAATCTTGAATCAGCATAAGAGTTTATCACAGCTGCATATCCTTTCATGATAATGAAGAAAAAAATTACAGAAAATTAAATTCATGAAAATGAAAACAAGAGGCCAAATAGGACCTGAACGCTCTACTAGCAACACATGCTACATGTAAAATATCTAATGTCTAGGCCTTAAACTTTTTTAAAATTATACTTTAAATGTAATTATAAGCCATGTGGCGGGGGCATTTGTTGCCGAATCATGCTGGTTCAAGAATTCCTATATAACTCTAAAACAGTGACCCCTGTGGCCGCCCCAAATTTGACCCCAGGGACCCTGACTTCAACAAATCTTTTAGGGGAAGTCCATGCAATGTTACATGTAAAATATCTAAGGTCTAGGCCATGAACTTTCAGAAAAAATGTTTTTTAAAAATTACGCTTAAAATGTGCTTATAATCCCTGTGGCGGAGGCATTTGTGGTAGAATGACGCTGGTTCAAGAACTCGTCCTAGATCTTGTAGTTATATAACTGCTGTGCAAGTTTGGTTAAGATTTAATGAAAAATGAAGGTGCTATTGCATCTACAACATTTACCCTAAATAACTCTTATGTAAAACAGTGACCACTGCGACAGTCCCAAATTTGACCCCAGGGACCCGACTAACAAATCTTTTACATGACTCCCATGCAATGCTACATGTACAATATCTAAGGTCTAGGCCTTGAACTTTCAGAGAAAATATTTTTGAAGTTTCGTTCAAAATGTGCTTATTAGCCCTGTGGCGAGGGCATTCATAGTCGAAAGACACTGGTACAAGAACTCATCTTAGATCTTATGGTTATATAACTGCTGTGTGGACATTTTACCATGGCAAAATCAGCCAGTACAGCTAAACAAGAGGCCCAAGAGGGCCTGAGGACGCTCTACTGACTCATAGTGGCCATAGCACTTTTTGAAATTCTACTATGCAATAGAAACATCGGGACGGGGTCATTTTTTACCCTAGGGACACCATTTGAACAAATCTAACAGAACTATAGTTGGTCATCATTACTACATAAACACTTTGAAAATCTGTTGGGCCGTTCATGAGAAGAAGATTTTTGAAGTTTTGGACTATTTTTAGTAATGGCGGCCATCTTGAATTTCAGATCGAAAAAAAAAAATCTTCTGTATAGTCTCCTATGCAATAAAAACACCCATGTGAAGTTTCAGTCTTATTGGCCTAGTGGTTTAAGAACAGATGAAAGAAAAAGAGAATTTTCTGTTTTCCCATAGTATCCCTATATAAAATTCTAAGTCCCCTTACAGGGCCCCTATAAATTTTAGCCCCTAAATTCTTATCTGCAATCAAACCCCTACACATAGGGATAATTTATGCCAAATATGAACAAATCTGACATACCGGTTGTTAAGAAACGAATTAGTAATTCCCAATTTTTACCCTTTTGGGGCCCCTCCTGACCCCTTAAGACATAGGAACCCAGTCATTTTTACAAATCTTAACCTCCTTTACCTAACAATGCTTTAGTGAAGATATAGGCATAATTATTTCCATTTAAAAAAAAATTAAAAAAAAAATTATATTGACATACATGTGTCCCCTTATTGAACACTCGGGGCAGGGTCATTTTTACCCTAGGGACACAATTTGAACAAATCTAACAGAACTATAGTTGGTCATCATTACTACATAAACATTTTGAAAATCTGTTGGGCCGTTCATGAGAAGAAGATTTTTTAAGTTTTGGACTATTTTTAGTAACAGTGGCCATCTTGAATTTCAGATCGAAAAGAAAAACTTCTGTATAGTGTCCTATGCAATAGAAACACCCATGTGAAGTTTTAGTTTAATTGGCCTAGTGGTTTCAGAGAAAGTGCTGCTAACAGACGACAAATGACAGACAACAGACAACGCGCCATCGCATAAGCCTTTGGCCAGTAGCACTAAAATTGAAGTCCAAAAAGAGCCATAACTTTTCCAAAATCCAACCCAAAGTTACAGTTCTTGTCTCTGTGTGTTCTATTGATGATGTTGAACAAACATGTGAAGTTTCATTCATATCCAATGAGTGGTTGCATAGATATCTTACCTAATAAAAAAACTTTAACCTGAAAAAACAACGCCAACACCGGGGCAAGTACAATAGAATTACTATTCTATGAATAGTCAAGCTAGCACCCTGTGTACTTTTTGAGACGTCAACAGCATTTTCAAGTCACAAAAAAATCTAAGAATATTTCCAAACTATCAAAGCAAACATGACTGAAGAAGTCCTGTTCTTACCAAGAAGAAAACACAGTATCTTATTGTTAGTGTTTAGAAAAACGACCATGTGATCTTTTTGAAGACTTCTTATTTTTTAATTGCTGGTCTATTTATGACATTTAAAGTCTTATTTATGATCAAAATTCATATTATAGTTATTATAATAGTCTTTTTTGATGCTCAAAATTCATGTCCTAGGCCCAAATTAAAATATTTTTTGTTTCCCCTCCCAAGACCGACCGGAAAAAAATCGGCCCCACCAAAAAAATTTTATTGCCGAAACTGAAATGATATTAGTCGACAGCGATAGACATATCATCTTAAAACAAAATGGCAGAACATAACATTTGTGTTTCTGTGAAAACAGAAAACGACGGAAAAAAACAAATGTAAGTTTTCAACAAAACTGACCATTGATGACATTTTGGAGGAAGTAGTAGGTGATCGAGAGGTGGATGAAGGTATTAATTTTGCTCTCAACCACAGTTCATACAAGGCAAAACTTTCAGTCGCAGAAAACGGTGACCCATTTAGCACTGATGCAAATTAAAGTCTGCAGACGGCACTCGATTTAAACCGTAAATTGCGATTTTTACATTTTGTTGTTAAACAGCCCAACAGTTTAAGTGATTTATTAAATGGTTCAAATGGAAATATTGTTATCATTTGTACCATAAGTTTATTTAAGACAGACATTGTGTAGGCTGGTGTTCTCCTTCAAGTCTATATATACTATAATATCTTGACCATTATTTTGGGAAAAAAAAATAAAAAAAATATTTTACCTACCCAGTACTAACCCATACTAAAACTACCTGGGTCGCAGGAGAGGAAACCAAAAATATTTTAAGTCTGGCCCTATAATAGTTATTTTAATAGAACCTGTTAGTAATATTAGATTTCCTATTATCACATTATAAGCCAAATACACTACAACATTTTCTTTCATAATTGATTATTCAATTTCATCATCAACAGTAGAATGGGATTATAGATTATACACATCACTAGTTTAAAACTTTTTTTACCTGAACAAGAAGTAACTCTCCAAATTTGGAAAAGTAATGCCTAAGGTCCTCCTCTGTGCTTTTCCATGGTAATCCCAAAACAATCAGGTCACTGCATTTTTTCTCTCTGTCTACTCGGATATTTTTTGAATTCAGTGAGTTACTGGCCTCATCTCCCTTTCTCTTGTTGTCTATAGAATCAGAAAATAAAACATTTATTTATATTAATCATCAAATAGGTAAAAAATATATGAAATTGTTGTATAGTCACTGTGCAAATTTAGTGAAGATAATATATGGATGGAAAAATGGTGCAAATAAATTTCTATAACAATCATCTTGGTTTATACTTTATCAGATTTGTCGAATTTTATGAAATATGTGTGAAAACAATTTGATTGCTTGGTTTTAAAGATAAGTGGTTTAATGACAAATCACACAAACATTCCAATATTGGCTTCCATTTTGTTATTTCTGATCACTCAGATATAATGAGGAAAAAAAAACGTACAGCACCAAATATGGTGGACAATGATGTAAAATTATGAAAGTGAAGAACAATGCAAAACAAATTGATTTTATTTTGTGACAGAGATACATTTATGTATAGTATTGTCTACAATTGCTAAATATAATTTATGTATGAACAACCTGTATCAAAAACAACGTTTAAATCAGTTGAATAGATAAAAAAAATAGTTGTTTGAAATGTGGGGTGGAGATTTGGAGATTCCTCTCTTTTTTTTTTTAAATATATATATATCCCTTATATACCGAACACCACAATATGCATATTACCGTGAGGCCATCCTTAAAAAAATGTTTGTTTGCTGTGCTCCGACCCAGTTATTTTTCATGCGAGTAGGTAGGTAGTTAATTTTTTAAATGCTAGATTATGAAGTCATTTTACAGGGCTCAAACTAGAGGGCGACGTGGGCGACAAAGTCGCTTTTTTCTCCGTCACTTCGCTTTTTTTTTTGGTCACGGCGAAGTTTTAAGTCGCCTTAAAATTAGCAACATCGCTTTTTTTCTGGATGCTAGCGAAGTGCAAATAACAACTATAACCAATATTTGGTATATGCACTAATCCGTGGATAAGTGTCGCCACACATGTGGGAATGCAAATTGCAATAATCGGTTACTTCTGATCCAAATATCCCCAGGCAATTTTCGGCATATATGTTTACACCCCGTGCCAACATCGTATAGGTTGCTAGGCAACGCAATCGTTTGGCTGACCAAGATCAAGGTTTCCCTTGCATAGAGTTAAAACATCAAGCGTCTAATTGAAACCGATCATTTTTTTTCAACTGTCAATCAAAGTTTTCCATGAACAAAGTAACTTTCCACGTATGACGTAATCATCCTTTGTGTTTGCAAGATGCATAGTTGATTGACAAGAGTGTAATTCAATTCTGAATTATACGTTTAAAATGAATAATTAGCACGTTTGATTTTTAGAAATTACCGATGATTAAAGAGGTATTGATAATTATGTTGCCGCTAACTGTTGTCTATAAATATGTTCGAGTCGAAATAAACAAATTGAACTGAATCGATTATAACAACTGTTAATTTGGTGTCTGTGAGTGATGTATAGAATTCACATAAAAAAATTGTTTTGTTACTCAATTTGTTTGTTTAAATCAGCTGGTTTAATTACTCTAAATATTTGTGATCCGACCTATAACTACAAAGTTTGACTTCCAAAGAGCCTTGAAATATTGGAAACAACAGAAATTACGAAATATTTATAAATGGGAATTAAAACGATCAAGTAACTAAGTTAGTTTAAGCAGTGTGTAGACTGCAGTGGGGATAGCATGAAGAATACTCCTACCATGAAAAAGTAGATTGTAAGTTCATTTAGCTGTATCTTTATTTAGAAAGTTGAACTCCCTGTTCTGTAAGAATATATCACAAAAACTTGTTCCTTAATTACAACATCAGATAAAAGACAGGAAGGCAGTCAACCAACACATTTGATATAAATCAAAAACAATATAAAACTTTATAAAAACAATATAAAACAAAAACACATAATGACATAGCATTAATTTTAATGAAACTAAGTTTTCGTGTAACCGCGTGACGAAATTTACCACTTCTCCCTATTTTTTCTCCACTTCTCCTTTTTTTTGGATGAAGGAGAAGTCACTTCTCCCTAAAATTCAGACCCAGTTTGAGCCCTGATTTTAAAGAAAAATGGACAGAAATCATGAAAAAAAATAATAAAACACTTTGAAAGGCAATAAAAAAGTTTGGGTAGCGACAATTTTGAGTGAGTAGTAGCCTAAATGCCCATAAAATAACATTTTCTCACACATGTGCACTTAGAATTTCCTACCTTGTGACAGTGGCAATTGCAATGGATGGGTATGCTGAAAGTATTGTACACCAGTAAGAGTTCTTAGAAAGGAGTCAATATTTTTGTGTCCTCCATTTAGCAAAAACTATAACCAGTATCAAAACAAGAGGCCCAAGAGGGCCTGAGGACGCTCTACTGACTCATAGTGGCCATAGCTCTTTTTGAAATTCTACTATGCAATAGCAACATCGGGGCGGGGTTATTTTTAACTCTAGGGACACCATTTGAACAAATCTAACAAAACTATAGTTGGTCAACATTACCACATAAACATTTTGAAAATCTGTTGGGCCGTTCATGAGAAGAAGATTTTTTAAGTTTTGGACTGTTTTTAGTAACGGTGGCCATCTTGAATTTCAGATCGAAAAAAAATAATCTTCTGTATAGTCTCCTGTGCAACAGAAACACCCATGTGAAGTTTCAGTTTAATTGGCGTAGTGGTTTCAGAGAAAGTGCTGCTAACAGACGACATCATGCTAACGTGCCATCGCATAAGCACTTCTGGCCTTAGGCCAATAGAGCTAAAAATGTAAGTGTGCAAATTGACTGAAAATGTTGTTTTAAGTTCATTTCTATTTTTCATAAAGGAATTGCTTAAAATAGAAATTAAAGGTTTAGTTCATCACCAGTATTTCTAGCTGTCTGAATACCGATATGATTGCCGGGGGAAATCTAATTGACTGACTGCATATCATAACCCACTGTTGTTTCCAGGTCGGACTCTGGCTCAAAATTTCTTTGCACCATATATTTTTCTGTGAAAATTAGCAGTTATGGTCCTTGTTTCAATGGACTTTTGACTTCAACTTAATCTAATTCTTACATAAGATAAAGCTTGTATAAGAGTATAGAGTAGCATTCCTGTACATGCTATTCTATATTTCCAAAAAATCCTTGGACCTTATTAATTGAACTATGTTATAGCATATAGGGCCTCTTGTTTTCCTATGTCTAACGGTGCACAAGTCATGTGGCAGGAAAGATTTCTTGTAATATATGTTACAAATCTATTTTTATACCAGTGCTCCAAGAAAAAAATAATTTGGGACTAGCCCAGGGCAAGTAGGTTGAAAAAATCTACTTGCCCTGGCTAAAAAATAACTTGCCCTGATCAACGGTTCCCATACCCGGATTTTTATTACCAATACACCTTGCGGTATAATATGAAATATGTAAACATAGACTTAAATGTATTAATTTTATGTAGGGTTAGCTCCCCTAACATTATGCATGTCTAAATCACAAGTTTTAGAGTTTGAATAAGACCGGAAGAATTGAGAGAATTTCAGGGAGAACTGAGTACGTCTCTATCAGTATGCCCAACTTATTATGTTGTATTTAATCGTTGTTCTTTATTGACTATCATTTCTGTTCTGTCAATTCTGTGGCAGTGTGGGAGCTAGCCTGGTTAATTAAGGCGTGAATGGACAGCTTTTTTATAATTTTGATATCTGATCTGCTGTCCATAAAATCGGGAGACGCAAAATAAAAATCTTTAAAAGGCTCCATAGAGACGTGCACTATGTGGGAGCAGGAGTTTATTTAAAACAATATTTTAAGTATCTTTCTCTTCTTTCTAATTATTGCTGTCATAACATACAATAATGGCAATGTGAAGCCTACAAAGCTATTCAATCTACCCAAGAAGACTTGGCAATATGATAAATAAATGCAGTCTATGATAGCCTTCAAATATCTAGAAAGTGCAACTATATTTCAAATATTAAAAAAACAACACATAATTGATCTTAATTGTTGTTTTCAATACTACATTTAAATCATGCCAAAGTAAATTATACGCTGAAACTACACAACCAAAAAGCAATAAGTTTGTTACTATAATACCCCAACCACATTTTTCTTTACCGTAAACTCAATTTAAATATCAACTTTCACGTTTTCACAGAAGAAAATTTATATACATACAGTTCCAATTATTTTAAATCTACGAAATATTTATAAAATGACCAGAACATAACACTGACATTTTATATAACGCGATTGATCGCTAATTATCTGCAGAAACATAATCAGATTTTAGAAATCGTCACCATTTTGGCAAAGGGAAATAATTTTATACTCTTCATAATGGAGAATTTGAGAGACACCCGCGAATTACGTCATCGTCTATTTTTTTTTTTTTTTGCTCAGGTAGGTGGTAAGAAAGGTGTCCCTTGGTCGTAGATATCCGACCAATCAGAACGGTTAACAAAAAAAGATTAATTTATATTCAAAGCTATCCAGCAATCCCATTAGAGGTATAAAAATAGATAAATGAATATGCATGAGAGGTTTTCCCAAGTTGCATTATCAGGCATGTGATGTGATAAGCACCGCGGGGGTCAATTGTTTATACTGATTAGTTACGGTCTGTAAACAGTTTGACCTGTGTCGTATCGAATAGAGATATTTGCAGACCTGTGTATTGTGAAAACTAGCTTGTCCCATTTTTTAAGACAAGCCCGACGGGCAAGTAACTTTGAAAAAAGCGCATGCCCGGATCCAGATTTGACAAGCCCCGGGCATCGGGCTATCCTATTCTTGGAGCACTGTATACACAAACCAGAAACACCCAAATTCGAGTTAATATTCTCCAATGAAGTCAGCCTCACAGGCCCTATCTTACTATAGCTTTAGGATAGTGATATGTAGTAAATGATGGATTATTTATAATATAGCTAGCCAAAAGCTATAGTAATATAGGGCCTGTGAGTGTAGCCACATTACCCCACCCACTTCTGTGTTCATTTATCAGAAGTCTGCAGAAGATCAATCAATGTTTTAACCTGCGAAAAACAATATAATTACTACATGTTAACTCAAGCAGTACTAATACCCTATATAAAGTGTGTATTGAGGTGTGTGCTTTTTTCCACAGAAAAGGTGTGAATTTCAGAAACACTCACTCATGAAAAATGATCTTGAATTAAAGATAATGACATTTGAAATACAATTTCTTGTAATTGGTCGTTATTTTAGTTGCAGTATACAAATTTTGAAATCAGAAGTACTTCAACAATATTAAACACAAATTGCTGGGAATGGTAATATTTTGACGAGAATTTTATTCTCCCATGTAAGAATTCCGATTTGTGTTCCTGATATGAATTGCACTGGCAGTTAATATAAATGAAAACCAGATATTGCGATATTTTACGTAAATATGCAAGTGTTCACAAAATACAATTCAGTTACCTTTCCTACACTATATTATTCCTGGCTTGGGATAATATATAACCAGCATTTGAACCAAAATAATTTCTGGCACAAAGAGGAAATTATGAGGAAGTTATTTGTTTTCAGCTATAAATTTAACAAGACTATCAAACGTAACTATTATTTTAATATTACCTTTTGGATAAACAACCTGAAACACGACGCTGCCCCAATAGTTATCTGGTGGATGTAAACGACCTTCGTTGAGGCGGATCCCACGAAAATTTCCAGACTGCGGATTTCTGTATTTCAGCCCGCAAGCGTTTGGGAACTGTCCAGTTAGGGTGCTAAGCAGCAAAGTACCATCCTCTTCGCTTGGTATCTCAATCGGTTCTTCATTCTCGTCGTCTGTTACCTGAATATATTGAGTCATTTTGTTATCTTTCTTCTTAAAACCATAAATTTAATAAGAAGATTACCCAAATATTACTTCCGAAAACAAAAATGGCGACACGCGAAATTTCTGACTGGGATATCGGTTATTAACGGAAATTTGTACTGTCGACAGAAAAGGTTTGTATTCCAGTCAGTTTGCGGCGCATCGTGAAAATTATTAAATGTGAGATGAACACAGTTACTGACCAACTTCAGGCGATAAGGACGATTATTGACCTGTTCGATGGTTTAACATATTTTTATAATTTTATACAAATATAAATCAATATAGATGCATATGTGGATGTGAATGGAAAGATAGTTGCAATTGCCTTGTGGTCAGCATGCTTGTTAAAAAAGCCAGGAGGTCCCCAGTTTGATTCCTGGTCGGGTTTCAAATGCACGTACACAGTGCCTTATTCCAGCAAGGTGCTGTAAAAGGATGCAATCCCTCAGAAGGGAAATCAAGCATAAAGTCCCTTAAACAGGGATAGTCTTACCCAGTGTATGTAAAATATCTCCCTTCTATGTAAATCAGTTATTTAAATACCGGAAACCTTCCTGGGAAATGGATTGCTGAGGTAATGGAAGAAATAAGATGGGGGGGGGGGGGGTCTTCGCAACGTGTAAAATTTGTACATATCTGGCAGAAACATTTTAGGTGTGTTTTTTATTATTATCTGTTTAACTGCATTAAAAACAGAAAAACAATATGATCTCAATATATTCATTTTCATGATAGCTACTATATCTAATCAAGGACAAGTCCTTGATCTAATATATGATAAATTTATATAAAAACAAGAAATGTCACCAGTAAGTGTCACATGCCCCCCAAATGGTCTGTGAAAATAAAGATATATTTTATAATAGGTAGCGATTTAAATGTATCCACGAATATCAAGAGTAATGCACTGATGTTTTAGACTAGAGACGGTTTTTTTTACATTAAAGTGAGACCGCGGCATGGTCTATTGGTAGAGCGTCTGACTCGCATGCGGAAGGTCGTGGGTTCAATCCCTGGCCGGGTCTTACCAAAAACTTTAAAAATGGTACTAGAAACTTCCTCGCTTGACGCTCAGCATTTAGAGGAGAGTTCTAGGTCTGGTCGGCCTGTTGTCAGTATAATGTGACTGGGTGGGGTTTCATACCATGTGTCTGTGGCATGATACTCCAGTGTGACAGCGCTTAAAATACTGTCTCAAGTAGACACCATTGCGATACGACTGAAAAATTGTTGAAAGCGACGCTAAACACCATACAATCAATCAAGTGTGACCTTGAATAGTGAAGTTGACCTTTTTGTAACCATGACTGTGACATCTGATCTATAGGTCTGGGTATTTCTACAAGTAAATGTAGGTGGCACATCATCATGACATGTTGATCACTTGTTTCAAGCCATTTTAAAATCCCACAATGTAAGACAAAGTTACAGACCAGTTATTAAATATCAAACAAACTGAAAGTGTGACCATTACCTTTGAGGTAAAGTTCTGGGTCTTTATGTGACACGTCGTCGTGTCATGTTGATCCAACGAGTCAAATGTTTTAGAAATCCACCCATGTATGATACAGGACTTGAAATCTCTAACAGACTCAAAGTGTGACCTTAACCTTTGATGTACAGGTGTGGGTCTTACATGCGACACATCATGTCATGTTGATCAATTGAGCCAAGTTAAAGACAAAGTTACAGACTAGACACAAACTATCAAACAAATTAAAAGTGTGACCTTGACCTTTAAGGAAAGGTTCTGGGTCGACACATCATCATATCATGTTGATCAATTGATCTAAGTGTTTCTGAAATCCATCCATGTATAACAAAGTAAAGGACCAGACACGAAATCTCACACAGACTCAAAGTGTTGTCAAACAAAATCAAAATGTGACCTTGACCTTTTAAGTACAGGTTTGGGTCTTACTCGCAACACAATGTCATGTCATGCTGAGGAATTGTAGTTTTTTTAATTTATCAATAGGTGACAAAGATACAGACCGAACAAGAAATCTCATACAGACTGAAAGTGTCGTCAAACAAAGTTCAATTGTGACCTTGACTTTTAAAGTGGGAGTCAGGGTGTTACGCATGACACGTCGTCATGATATTTTGATCATTTGTATAAAGTATCTATAAAATTCATCAGCGCATCACAAAGTTACAGGCCAGACATGAAATCTCATAAAAACTCAGTGTTGTCAAACAAACTCAAAGTGTGACCATTACCTTTGAAGTTGAGAGTAACGATGCAAGTCTTACACACAACGTGTCTTTGTGTCATGCTGATGAATTAAGCAAAGTGTTTTTGAAATTTATCCATAGGTGACAAAGTTACAGACCAGAAACGAAATCTCAAACAGACTGAAAGTTAAATTGTGACCTCGACCTTTAAAGTGGGAGACTAGGTTAACGTGTGACACATCATCATGTTATGTTGATCATTTGTAGCAAGTATTTATAAGATCCATTTATGTATGACAAAGTTACAGGCCAGACACCATATCTTATATAAACTCAAGGTAAGGGTGTGAATCTTACTCGCAACACATTGTGATGTCATACTGATAAATTGAGCCAACTTTTTTTTTTAATTTATCCATTGGTGACAAAGTTACAGATCGGACATGAAATCTTATACAGACTGAAAGTGTTGTCAAAAAAAATTGAAATGTGGCCTTGACCTTTAAAGTTTGATGTCTGGGTGTTACAACGACACATCCTCGTATTATGTTGATCATTTGTAGCAAATATTTGTAAAATCTATCAGTGCATGGCAAAGTTGCAGGCTGCATATGAAATCTCACACAGGCTCAAAGTATCGTCAAACAAACTGAAATGTGACCTTGACCTTTAAAGTTTGGTGTCTGGGTGTTACAACGACACATCCTCGTATTATGTTGATCATTTGTAGCAAATATTTGTAAAATCTATCAGTGCATGGCAAAGTTGCAGGCTGCATATGAAATCTCACACAGGCTCAAAGTATCGTCAAACAAACTGAAATGTGACCTTGACCTTTAAAGCTTGGTGTCTGGGTGTTACAACGACACATCCTCGTATTATGTTGATCATTTGTAGCAAATATTTGTAAAATCTATCAGTGCATGGCAAAGTTACAGGCTGCATATGAAATCTCACACAGGCTCAAAGTATAGTCAAACAAACTCAAAGTGTGACCTTGACCTTTGAGGTACCGGTGTGATCTTACGTTGGGACATGTTGTCATGTCATGCTGATGAATGAAGTCAAATATTTTTGAATTTATTCATAGGTGACAAAGTTACAGACAGGACACAAATTCTCAAACAGACTGAAAGTGTCCTCAACCAAAGTTGAATTGTGTCCTTGACCTTTGAAGGCATAACAATTAATGATCAACACAAGGACTTACATCTCCCAGCTAAATAGCACATGATGGCTTAATTTCAATTTGGCAAAGTAATCATTCACAATTCACAGGTACTTATTTCTTATACATAAAGTTGTATGTAACCTAATAGATGTCTTATAATGTTTTAATCATTCACGGTTATCTTGAATTAAAAACAATGCAGTTTGAGGTAAAGTGGGAAGTAATGTTTGTTTTTTAGATTATATAAAGCATCTTACAACACATTTTAATACAAGATGCAAATACAAGATATAAAATTTTGTTTACAGCCGACATATATAATACATTATAACATTAATTAGCCATATAGAGCTATTGACCACAACTTCATATTACACGAGTATTACCATAGTAAATTACAACTGATGCATAATGATATATAACTATTAAAAATATAAGTCCATGGAATTAAATGTCTTGCCTATATCGCTTTATCACAAAGGTCTACTTGGTCAACCCATTGAACAACTATAAATGAAATTTGATGACTTGGACAAACTGTTTTTTGACACAAAAACATAACATTTTAAAGGCCAAGTTAATTAATTATTAGTAGAGGTCAAGGTAAGAAACAATGCTTTAACTAGATGTTGCTTCAGAACTTAAATAGAATTGATTTTGCCAAACTGATGAAAAAAAGAGAATTTTCTGTTTCCCTCTGTAAAATTTTAAATCCCCTTGCAGGGCCCCTATTAATATTAGCCATTAATTTTTATATTTGCTCAAACCCCTACTCATAAGGATAATTTATGCCAAATATGAACAAATTAAATTGACTGGTTCTTTTTGAAATTCCCTCCTGATCCCTTTAAGACAGTGGAACCCAGTTATTTTTAGAAATCTGAATCTGCTTGGCCAAACAATGCTTCTGTGAAAATAAAGGCAAAATCAGTTCCATTTTTTAAAAAAAGTTTATTACGAGATGTGTCCCCTAACTGAGCCTTGGGGCAGGGTTATTTTTAACCCCAGGGATGCCATTTGTACAAATCTAATAGAATTATAGTTAGTTAGCATTACTACATAAATATTTCAAAGTCTGTTTGGCAGTTCACGAGTAGATTTTTTAAAAGTTTTTTACTATTTTTATTAACAGTGGAATTTTAAATAAAAAAAAACATGTTCTGTATAGTTTCCTATATAACAGAATCATTCATGTCAAGTTTGAGTTTAACTGGCCCAGTCATTTCAGAGAAAGTACTGCAAATGGATGACAAATGACAAATGATGGACAACGCGCCATCGCATAAGCCCTTCTGGCCTTTGGCAAGTAGAGTTTAAAATGCTGCATGTTTTTGGTAGTACAACCATTAACACAATTAGTTTAATGGCTCTGGGCCAAATAAATGTAGTGCTTAACACAAAAAACATTTTGTAAATTAATTATTAGTAGAAGTTGTGGTCATTTGTAAAAAAGAAGATCTAGTTGTCAGTATTCCCTGCAAGTGGGTATTCTACTTAGATGTTTTGAGTTCTAAACATTAAAATTCCCTTATAACAAAAGGCACTACTAGTCCACTAGGTTTTAGAATAGTGCTCAAGAAACAGAGAATGGCTTTTATTAGTACTAACCCTAACACAACTATGGATTCTGGGGGGAAAATGTTCTGAGAAAAAGAGCTCAATGCAAAATCTTAATATTAAATTTCTTCGAAAAGGCGAGTAAAAAGTTGCATTAATAGGTCTTAAACTTTTAACCATTATGTTAAAATAATTAGTTTATGCATCATCTTCAGGTATATGTACAGCACCAATCTCTTATATATAAACCTTACGGTACACAATCTGCTTTATCTTTTTATAATTGAGATTTACAAACATGACAATTTATACAAAACAGAAAAAGTGAGATACATCAAGTACATGGCAATGCTATATACATATATATATTATAACTTACACAAAAATGCATAAGATGGAGAGAACAAATAATTTGGAGAATAAGAAAAAATCATGACTATAACAGGAAAAATGAAGATGAAACAATAAAGATAGAGAGAAGAAAAAGAATATGAAATAACTGACAAAACATTTCATCTAACCATATTAGCAGTCTTATCAAAATGAGAATTAAAAGATGATTGAAAAGTCAACTGTGAAGTGATTTGCCAATGAATATACAATGTATTTGGAGGTATGATTTTAGAAATCTGTGCAAAGAGCACATCTTCTTTGTAAAATGTTGACTTGGAGGTATAGTTTCGCTCAGTGTTCAATTGTTAAATTCTTTCTTTTATATCTTTACTTTTCGTATGGTAAATCAGTAACTTGCACAGATACAATAGTAACTACAAGATTGAGGTAGAAAGGAGATTTAATGATAAATTAAATCGGAAAGATGAAATGAAACCTAAATGGAATCCCATTTCTAAAATAATCGAACACACATACACTACTTGACAACCGTCATTCGTCATTCAGTACGAAATTAAAAAATATGAAACTAGTATTGAAATCATACAAAATAACGAAAATCATTTGATTTGTTCGAAAATGCATTACAACTTTAAGGGGAAATATTCTGGGCATGTAGGCCAAATTAGGAAATACTGGTACACATATCAATATATTGTTTTGTCGTGTTTTAATAGGTATCCCTGTGGCAATATTAATGTTCAGTGAATATATAACTCTATACATGGTACCAGTATATTAGGGAAATGTATTCTGTTACTGCTAAAATTTTGATAAAAAAAGACACTGCTTTTCACATAGAATTGAATTGAACTGAACATTAGGTCTTTTTTTCATCTGCGATGCGTATTATGATACTTCATTTTCAGAGCAATACGCATCACGATACATATTGCCTGTGAAAAAAGGCGATGTGTATTGCGATACTGAAGTTGCGATGCAATGCGCATTACGACACTGATTTTTATCTTATGCAACCACCACGATTGTTTAATAAGGTGAGTAAAATAACTAAGCTCAAACTTTAGTTACAGAGAACAACAGTATAACTGTATAACTGAGAGAGTGATGAAAAAAACATAGTGGGATAGAACCTCACATGTTTAGCCAGTTTATATACGAAAATTCGTCTTGTTTTTTAAAAAAAACTTTCTTTTTTGTTTGTTAGTTATAATTAGCTAGTTTTTATGTTTCATCAAGAATGGAATTGCAATGCACAAGATCTGACAATCGTATTGATGCATCTTAGGTCTAAAGAATTCATGGCATACTTGAATTTTCATTTAACACCCGATACACACCTCAGCGGAAAGATGAATTGTGATCCATCGATGAATCGTTACACCTCTACTGAACATGGAATATACCAATTTTTATTAGAAATTATTTACACTAACAATACACAAATACCAAAATTAATTACGGTTCTTCTGGACTATACCGATATCGATTAGAGGTTGTTCACATTTAAACATACAATGTACAATTATTCATAAGTTGTTCCTTTTGAAAAATTAACAAATTTTTTCGGGTACGAAAGTGAAGTGTCCATTTTATCATACCGCAACAGCAATTTCCGTACAAATACACCCGATTATTCTTCACTGAATACCAGAAAATTTTATAAAACGCTCGACAATTTCCAAAATTTATTTTATCTTATTTTGAAATAATTTTATGATGTGCACTACTATAATTTTTTTATCAAATGTGCTATTGTTAGTGCACTTGTGTGTGTTGTTAGTGCATGCGCAACTGCTAGAGCAGTCATGTGTTAAAGTTTGTCACTTTTCAATCAACAATTTAATCCACTGGGATATATATCACTTGAACTCTCATACTACGCTGGTATTAATTTTGCTATATTTTTGTACATGTTGCATAAACCTTCTAAAGGGATATATACCGACGTTAGAACACACACAAAATTGTAAATCGAGGATTGAAATTATATCAAATGCTAAAATGAACTGTTTGCCAACGAATTGTGGCCAGAAAAAGTACACCATGCACCGCTGGAGCATGCATATGTTAACTCAAATAAAAACTATTAAAATACCTGTCCATTTATAAAACTCTCAAGAAAACACATATCCAATAGATTGGTTACTTATATATTTTGTTGTCTTGGTTTCAAGAAGTTTTCTAGTGGTTAAAATATATTTATGGTTTGCATATATTTTATGTTATTAGATCTACACTTCTTCTTGGACTCGCAATATTTCTCAGATTATGCTGGATTACGCCTTCAGATGTAATATTTTCCACCCATTTAAAATCAAGAGTGCTAGACTTGCCCTTAATTGCTCACCTGTGACAAAGGAGACACCGCTGGAGTATACATAAATTCATATAATTCAATTATTGGCGATTCAAGGACCACAACACCCGGCATTAATAATCCAATTTGGCCAGTTAAAGAACTCGTCCATAACTTGTTGCATAACAACTGTGTAAGTTTAATGAACATCAAATATAAACTGTGGGTGCTAGAGTGCACACAAAATCAAATACATAGTTATACAACTACTGTGTTAGTTGAATGAGGATTAAATTAAAAAAAACAAACTGCAAGTGCTTGAGTGTACACAACATCTAATAACACATTTTTGATGATTCAAAAGCCATAACTGTGACAATAGTAATTTGATTTGACCATTTCAAGAACTTGTCCATGATATTATGGTTATGTAACTACTATGTAAGTTTGGTGAACATCAAGTGAAAGCTGAGAGTACCAGAATGCACAAAAGGTCAAATAATGCAATTTTTGACGATTCAAAGGCCAGACATTAGATTTGGCCGGTTCAAAAACTTGTCCAAGATATTATGTTTGGTGAGAATCAAATAAAAAATGCTGGTGCTAGAGTGCTCACAAAGTCAAACAGTTTTTGACAATTCAAGGACCTTTTCTCTGACAATATTCCGATTTGGCCAGTTCAAGATATTAATATGGCTATATAACTACCGAGTTACATGAAATGTAAGGGTGCCAGAGTGCACACAAGTATTTAATGTTTCAAGGGCCACAACTCTGACTTGGCCAGTTCAGGAAATTGTCTGTATTATGGTTATTATTACTACTGTGTAAGTTTGGTGAGGATCTAACTACAAGTGCGGATGATAGAGTGCACACAAGGTCAAAAAGTGCCTATTTTATGTTTCAAGCGCCACAACTCTGACTTGGCCAGTTCAGGAAATTGTCCGTATTATTATTACAACTACTGTGTAAGTTTGGTGAGGACGACAAACGACGGACACCAGGTGATCACAAAAGCTCACCTGTGAGCCTTTGGCTCAGGTGAGCTAAAAAGAGGGTGCTACAGTGCACACACGGGCAAGTAGTGCAATTCTTTTTTAATATTTGAAGGGCCATACTCTTGACATTAATTATCGGATTTGCCCTGTTCAGAAAAGTTTGACGAGGAGCAAATAAAAAATGCAGGTGCTGGAGTGCATACAAAGTCAAAAAGTGTGTTTTTTTTATTATTTCAAGGACTGTTACTCTACCTTTAATGATTTGATTTTGCCAGTTCAAGAACTTATCCAAGATATGGTTGTGCAACTACTAAATAAGTTTAGTCAAGATCCATTGAAAAATGCAGATGCTAGACTGCACACGACAAAAAGTTTATGGATGGAGAATAGGTGATCAGAATAAAAATTGATAAAGCAATGATGCAACAAACATATTTTTATGCATAAATAAATATTAAAATATCAGTCATTGAATTACACTAGAAAATATCGATGAACATTTTTTATGCGACAGTATTATGTACCGTCTTGTCAAAGTTACCGCACGCGATTGATTATTCGGGAATGGAAAATGCATTCGAAACACTCTCAATCTATTGTAATATCGAAGGTTAAAAGTATTGGCAGAGTTCGTACGATTGCAGAAAATCGATATGAAAGTGAATAGGTTTCCGTCAGTCGGGTTCTTACCTTTATTCTCTGTGCCCAGGTCCTTTGTGGAAATCACACAGAACACCATCTACATATAACCGTGGCATTGTATGGACACGTGAGCCAGCCAAGTGTCTGTTGATTTCTGTCAGGACATCTTTAATTAAACTGATGATGTTGAAAGGGATTTGATCATCTTTATCATCTCCTCTTTTATCACCATTCCCTATAGCCACCACTTATCTGTGTCAGGTCCATTTTCTGCTAATTGCATACAACCGGTTTTTATACACATGTACGACTAAGTGGACTACGTCTGTATATTAATGACCTGGGTTCCAAGTGTGGCACAAGGTTTGGCAAAAAGAACTTAACTTTATACAATAGTATGATTAATACTCGCAGCTTAAAATGGTGTTATGTTAAGTATATTAACTGTAGTTGTGGTTTTATATGTTGGAATTGAACACATGTGTACCACTAAAGCCATTATTCAACATGCAATACAGCTAGTAAAAGGAAATTGACCTAACAGAGTATTCTTTTGTGTTCCAACCTCTTAAAACAGACATTAAGTTTAGGACAAGTCGCATTTCTGGTTAGAAAATTGTACCAGGTTGTTGATATTGCTATTGCAAGGTTATTACTACTGATTCACTCATAATATCAATGATGTCTATGTCACTTCCTGCCAACAAACTAGACTGTAGTTCTTTGCTGGATTAAATATATTTTCAATTTTATAGGTTTTACTAGACAGAGCCATGAAAGGTCCCATTCTCTCACAAGTCAAAATTCCGCACTAAGAAAAGCAAAACAGCAAATTGTTCACCTGTGAAATATGAGACTGCGCCAAATACAATTCAAGCACCATAACATTAATTAACCAATTTGGCACAAGAACACGTTATGAGAGTTATGGTTATATTACTACTGAGTAAGTTTTGAGAGATTCCAATATGAACTGTGGGTGTTGAGAGTGCTCACAAAAACTTAAAATAGGAATTCAACAGCCACAATGCCCAACATAGAATACTGGATTTGGCCAGATCAACAACTTGTTCAAGATATTATGGTTTATAATTACTGTGGAGGTTTGATCAAGATTCAAAGAAAAGGTGTCGTTAAACAACTCAGTATTTCAAGATTCAAAATTACTCTTACAACTGCCCCATTTGGCCAGTTCAAAAACTTGTTCGAAACAGTATGGTTACAGAACAACTGCGCAAGTTTGGTGTGGATCAAATGAAAAATGCAGGTGCTGGAGCACACACAAAGTCAAATAGCTTTTTTTAACGTTTCAAGGGCTGTAACTTTGACATTAATAATCTAATTTGGCCAGTTCAAGAATTTGTCCGAGATATTATGGTTACATATTTGCTGTATAATTTTAGTGAAGATCCAATGAAAAATGCGGGAACTAGAGTGCACACAACAAAATGTATTAAATGTTGAAGGTATTGAATGGTTTCTCGCTAATTAATGCTGCGGCATCTATAAAACTCAATATGGTACCACATTGGCATTAACTATTGAGCCACATACACAACTATTGAGTCCCCTTGTCATTAACTACACGACTTTGATTCAGCCACCTTGTTATGTAATACCATGGTTTATACCAGCCTATTGTATGGCCATTTTGTTTTATACCTACTGGTATGTATAATACTGTTGGGTCACCTTGTCATTACTACTGGAGCCTAACAATTAAATGTGCTTGTAATAACTTGGATCGAAATGTGTATTTCTTAAACTTGTACAACATATATCCGTCTATGTTGAGGAGTAGACAAATGAATACAAGTATTTTAATGTGCACATCATATTGAAACAGTGTTCAGATTCGGCAAAGAAAAAATAAAAAACTGAACAAGATGTCACTTTAAGGGCGTCATACCATTACAATTTATAAATTCTTTCCGGAACTTTACTCACTGCAGATTTTTTACGTCCCTGATGAGGCATAATGTAGCGTTATATATTTAGGTGGTGTGCCAGTTTATGTCTTTAATAAGCAAAATTCAGTGGTAGTTTGAGGATTAAGCCCGTTTAGATAAAAGGTCCATTAATAACACCAATAAAGCTATGGCTTGAAACATTTTGTATTGTTATGGAGTTTTCTTTTTTTAAAAATAATACTGATGTGTGCGATGAAAATGTATCATAATCACGAGTGAGGTCAGTTTATATTATTTATACATATTGAGAAATAATAAGTACCGATTACTGGTTTAGTCCCGTAAATTTTGCTCATATTCCGCTCTATACACCTGATACTGCTGCAGATACTTTTACATCAGTTAATAAAAAAGTAATTTATTTTTAATTTTGAGTGAACGATTCGCGGTTATCGAGCAATAAATTAGCTCATAGGTTCCAGTTCATTAATACACTGAGGAGATAAACTATGTTTCTCTCCGAAATTAGTTGATCGTATATTACCTACCAATGCATTTCCGAACAAATTTCCCTGTTTTCTGCCTAATGTGTTTATCGGAAAGAGACAAACATTTATTTGTAAACAAAACACACTTTTAATTATTTTAAATGTATTTTATATTTATTTTTTCTCAGTGGTCAAATAAACACGTAATCTTTCATTTGGAAGAGCAAAACTAATTTACATTTAAACTAAAAACCATTGTTTCGGAAGTTTAATGAGCCTTTAAGTTGATTAAAACACGAAATTAGATAAACAAGTTAACAGTAAGTTTGAGAATTGTTTACGTTTAAAGATAATAAACACATTCATTTTATGTCCTTTCATAATAAATTAGGAAAGTTCTACTTATGTTCGATCAACCAAAACTTAATCAAACAAGAGGGCCGAGATGGCCCTACATCACTCACCTGAGTGACCTTGAGTCACATAACTTAAGTAGATTATATAATACATGTACACTCAAAATTCTAGAAAAACGAGATGGGCGAGTAGTTAGAATTTTGATTTGTTTTGAAGATGTAACAGATGCATAGAAGAGTTGTGCGGTAACAATAATATCCTTGTGCAGATATCTTGATATCAGATATTGAAAGAAAGTTTCTCTATATATCCATATGAAGAAATCCAGTCTCCACTCCCAGATTTTCCACGAATCGTAATGGCTTGAACAAACTTAGTAGAGGTTCACCCATGGTAAATGTCAATGAAATTATATTGAAATCAGGTCAGTAGATTCTGATAAGAAGGCTTTTGAAGTTTTTACTATAGCTGCCTATATAGTAAACCGGCACCTCACTGTGGCAGTCATGATTTTTTAACAAATCACAACAGCTTGAACAAACTTGGTAAAGGGTCACCCAAGGAACATTTCTGCGAAATTATTATAAAAATGATCCAGTAGTTTCTGACAAGAAGATTATTTCAATTTTTACTAATTAAACATGCCCCGCCCCCTGACGGCCATGTTTTTTGACAAATCAAGATGGCTTGAACAAACATGGTAGAGGGTCACCCAGGAAACATTTCTGTGAAGTTATATCAAAATTGACCCAGTGGTTTCAGAAAAGAAATTGTTAGAAGCTAAAATATAATGACGGACGATAGACAACGGACACCAGGCGATCAAAAAGCTCACCTGTGAGCCTTTGGCTTAAAACCTATGACGTAATATATCTAATTTGGTGTCTTAAAAGCTATCATGGTAAATATATAATGATAATTTAAATTAAAATTCACTGTGTTTGGAATGGAAGAAAAATAATTTTACATAGCATTTTGGGTTCAGATAGAAAATTCTGTCCCTTGGGATAACGTTTTTTGCGGGAAATCAGCAAAACTTGTTCCTGTCAAAACAGCTATTCTCGGGACAACTTTTTTTAATCAGAACGTTACAATCTGGTGAATATGACTGGAGACAGTAGAGCAGTTTGGTTTTACCTTCTCTACTGGCCAACTGAGATAACTTCAGTGCACCTAACTGTAATATGATATAAAACTGCTTCAAACGACCGATTTATAGCTGTAAACTTTTAAAACCAATGTTTTACCTCATAAAATAGGGCCAGAACAATACAAACTGACAGGTGTTTTTCACCGATACACACTTTTTTTAAAGAAACAACACAAAAATTTGAATCTCTAACTGGATATATACACATTAAATTATTTGACTATAGGATTAAATTCATTTTTTCTGGTTTATATGCATGTGTAAAGAATGTCAAATCACACACAAATCAAATAAAGTCCAAAGGATTTTATGTCAGAATTGTGTATGATTCAACATTCTTTACACATGCATAAAAAACAGAAAAAATGAATTTAATCTTTATAATTCCAATCCTGATGATTATATTTAATTTGAGACTCATCAAGTGAATGAAATAAACAAAACAAAAATAATTATACGCTGCAAAGTAAAAGCGTAATACTACATCACCTCTGTCCTGGTTGACATCAAATTCTCTAGATCTTATATTCAATAATATCATAACGGCTTTTGTTTCCACTATCAGATGAAATCTGTAACATTAGTTAGTTTATTGTATAATGACGAAATATTTTGAGGTGAAAAAATTAAACACCCGCCTTTTATCTCTCGATTTAGACAAACAAAAAATCAATAATTCCAGGAAATACCCACACGGTGTAGACGCTGACATTATTGTTTCGTTTTGTCTAGGGGATTGTTTTTAAAAAATTGTGTCAATATTTACGATGGTCATATAAATCCGAGCTCACTGATGGAGAATCCGAATTTGGAACGTTTTAAACGACTTTTACGTGCAAGTTTTGTGTATTTACATCGTCTCACGATCGTTTACTTTTAAACTTCCACTAGATCTACATGTACATGTTTTTATTTCATTTTTGCTGTTGAATAAATTTGTTTGTGGAAATTTTTGTCAATGACTTGTATTCACGTTCGGTAAACCAGGGTTTTGTTCAATGGTACACTTTACATCTCAAATCTGACCATTTTATGACCTACTTCATTGTTTCTCAAAACAACTGATGGTCTGATTGTGATACCCGGTTAAATCGCTGAACCAAAGACATCTATAAAACGATAAACCGAAGAAAACAGCTAGGACTAGATCTAACATTTGTTTTCGTTGTGTTTTATTATTAAAAAAAGTGTGGAACCGTTGTGAATGTCATTTAAGTTCGTATATTGATAAACCGACCATCAAAATGTTGATGCTTCTTTGTTTACGTGAGAAACGTTAAAGTAGTCCGGCTCACGGGTTTTATCGAAAAATAAGTCTTTAAAAAATTGACGCTGTCCAATGAAAATGCTTTAAATACATATATGATAATGAGATTGGAATTATCAACTATTAAAGCAAAGCTATTAATACATCATGCATCGGATTGAATCGATTCAAACGCTGTTTATATATTCATGTTTATTTTGATGACATTACAATGAAATGACATTATGACAGACATGACAATAGACTGTACATAAACATGATATATGTAACTACAACATGATTTTGGTAAAAGGCAGCACAATGACTGTTACGAACTAAAAGCTGAAGTTAACACATGACTTCAAAAACTTTAGAAGTTAAAAATGGTTAAAAAACAAAGCTGTTTTATTCAGTTTAACATCAGAATTCAATGACTCCTGCATATGTTTGTGATTTCTTAATAAAGTCAGTACATGACAACTATGGCAATTTTAAACAAAAATATAGTTAAGATGGTTTTATCATTACCGTAATACAATTTTTAGGGATAGCTATTTTTAATAATATGCATTGATGACTTCCTTTGGGTGAAACACAATTTACTATTTATAATAATGTATGTACTGTCACTTTCTTTCAGTATCTTGGTCTCACTCCTTGCTGTGGGGCTCTGACCCCAAATGCTGGTCTCTGTTGACCACCATAATTCATAGCAATTCCTCTTGGAGGTGCAGCACTTTTCTGGGCAGCTTGTGGCTGCTGGTACTGGAACTGTCCTCCGTACCCACCTGACTGTGATGGGGCAGGCTGACTTTGTGCCTGCGGCTGTTGTTTTTGTGGATAGCCACCCATGCCCACAGTGGCACTCTGGGCTCGAGGAGCTCCTTGCCCTGCCCCGGGGTATTGACTTGGGTGTGCAGGTGCTTGTTGGGTGACATTTGATGGGATACTTTTAAGCAGACTTGGACCACTCTGAATCAGGTTGTCCAAGGCTTTCTGAACATTTGGATTATCAAAATTGATAAGTGGGTTCGGCCCTCCTGCACTCCCACCATGACTAGGTTGGGGTCGACCTGTTGACATGACACTTCCACCTCCTCCGTAACCTTGACCTTGTGCCGACTGTGTGGGGGCAGGTGGAGCATTCGGCGTGGAGCCCGATCCATTAAGGATATTGAGGATCTTGTTCTGAAGCTCCTGTTGTTGCTGCTGTAGGTAGGCAGATGTCCCTGACGTGTCCCCGCCACCACCACCAGGGGCTGGCACACCACTGGGAGCTGCTCTTGTTGGTGTACCTGAAACAAAGGACTAATATATAACTTCTATATTACCTTTGGAAACAAAGATTGATTGATTGATTGATGAATATTCATTCATTTTTATGTCATTGAGGGCTAAGAGACAATCAGCTAACCTTATCACTCTTTCCTGGAAAACAGTATTTGAGCACACCAATCTCCACAAGTAAATGATAACTTTCCCACTTGTATCAGCAGTGAGAGTTGAATGATAAAGAGATGATAAGCTGTATATCAATCATCATATCTTAATTACAATCATAAAATCTTCTATTTAAATTTAATTTCACTGGACATACCTATATACAATAAATATATCAATTCAAAACACACTTTTTAAAGGAACCCGGTAACCTTGACCCAATTAACCTTAAACCCAATCACAGTTTTCCTTTTCATGTTGGGAACTTACATCATTTTATCTTAAAGAAACTAAAGTGATTGTGCGGATTTTTTTCTCTCTATTTTTAACAACAGTGACCTTGACCCAATTTACCTAAAAACTAATCCCAGGCTTCCATTTCATGTTAGGTATCTGTACAAAAACTTTCATTAAAAAAAGTAAACTAAAAGATATCAAATGTAAACAATTTCCTGTTAACAACCAATGCATATAACAAGAGTTGTCAGAAGAAAACAAAGCTCGCCCCTGGGTGCCTAAGTAAAAAAAGGGCCATAACTGTGCCAAAATACAATCCAGAGTTATGGTTCTTGTCTGTGTGTGTTCCATTGACGATGGCGAACACACATGCAAAGTTTCATTCACATCTAAAGAGTGGTTGCATAGATATCTTAAACTTAAACGCAAAAGTTTAACCTAGGTGTCAACAGACGATGACAACGCCAATGCCTGGGTCATGGCAATAGCTCTCTTTGGACTTCATTCTGGCGAGCTAAAAAATAGGCTTGACCCATGTTAACTTTATTTGCTGTGTTGAAATTCAATCCCATACATAGTGTTGTGAAAAGCAACCAAAAATTTGAAAAGAATTGAGTTACTGAAACTAAATTTCATCTGCCTGCCCTTTCAGCCACCTGTAAAAGGTGAAAACATAATACATCCACATGAAAGATTGGCCTATATTAATATATTTCTTTTAACAATACAAAATTGAAATGTAACGGAGGGGCTGTTTGAAAAATAATGACATTTTATGCTTGCCTTATTTTCACGACCTGCAGTACCGGTATATTTACTTAAAGTTAGGTGCTTTCTTGTTTTACAACAAATAGTTGAAACATAAAATGATTGAGTTTAATTAAAAAAAATCTAAACTGAAATAGAGGAGGGGGCAGTGAAAATATTGCATCACAGATATGAAATATTATCTGACACCAGCACTGTTTTCAAAGAAAAAACAACAGCAGTCCTCACTGTGATAAATCCTGTACATGTATTTGTACTGAAACTAACTGTTTTTGTGGTACTGTTCTTATTTAATATAAAAGATGTTCCTGTACATTTTCTGACTAAGGAACTTTTTGTAGTTTTTCTACTGAATAAACAAGGTATCTTTGTGGGTTTTTTTGTTGTTGTTTTTTTTTTATTTAAATGCAATTTTCAATACATTCAGGTTATATATGGCACCTAGTTTAATTGAAAAAGCTCGGAATGAATCCTGAGTAAAACCACTATCCTTCCGCAAGTTAAACTTTCTCACATTATTTTGAATGACTTAGGCTGGAACCCATGACCTTAGTATTGAAAGGTTAAATTATCTTGAGATATCATTTGGCCACAGTGGACAGACCCTTCCTCAGACACGAAGGTCTGAGTTCAAACTTTACACTCAGTTACCTGACCTTTAAACAATTGAAATGAGCTGAATTTGCCCTAACCCATGGGGATCCTTTATTGAAGAAAAAGGTCACAATCATCAGGGATGTGGTCATTATCATAACAAACTTACATGTACATGACGAATTAAGAAATCTTAAAAGTTTTCAAAACTTCTCTTGTTGGTTAACATTTTCAACAGAAATATTTGTACGACCCGTTATATGCATGAGCACTCATAGTATCAACCCTTGGTGAACATTTTTAACAGAAATATTTGTACGACCTGTTATATGCATGAGCACTCATAGTATCAACCCTTGGTGATCATTTTTAACAGAAATATTTGTACGACCTGTTATATGCATGAGCACTCATAGTATCAACTGTTGGTGAACATTTTCAACAGAAATATTTGTACGACCTGTTATATGCATGAGCACTCATAGTATCAACCGTTGGTGAACATTTTTAACAGAAATATTTGTACGACCTGTTATATGCATGAGCACTCATAGTATCAACTGTTGGTGAACATTTTCAACAGAAATATTTGTACAACCTGTTACATGCATGAGCACTCATAGTATCAACCGTTGGTGATCATTTTCAACAGAAATATTTGTACAACCTGTTATATGCATGAGCACTCATAGTATCAACTGTTGGTGAACATTTTAAACAGAAATATTTGTACGACCTGTTATATGCATGAGCACTCATAGTATCAACTGTTGGTGAACATTTTCAACAGAAATATTTGTACGACCTGTTATATGCATGTGCACTCATAGTTTCAACTGTTGGTGAACATTTTCAACAGAAATATTTGTACAACCTGTTATATGCAAGAGCACTCATAGTATCAACTGTTGGTGAACATTTTCAACAGAAATATTTGTACGACCCGTTATATGCATGAGCACTCATAGTATCAACTGTTGGTGAACATTTTCTACAGAAATATTTGTACGACCTGTTATATGCATGAGCCCTCATAGTATCAACTGTCGGTTAACATTTTCAACAGAAATATTTGTACGACCTGTTATATGCATGAGCACTCATAGTATCAACTGTCGGTGAACATTTTCAACAGAAATATTTGTACGACCTGTTATATGCATGAGCACTCATAGTATCAACTGTCGGTGAACATTTTCAACAGAAATATTTGTACGACCTGTTATATGCATAAGCACTCATAGTATCAACTGTCGGTGAACATTTTCAACAGAAATATTTGTACCACCTGTTATATGCATGAGCACTCATAGTATCAACTGTCGGTGAACATTTTCAACAGAAATATTTGTACGACCCGTTATATGCATGAGCACTCATAGTATCAACTGTTGGTGAACATTTTCAACAGAAATATTTGTACGACCTGTTATATGCATGAGCACTCATAGTATCAACTGTTGGTGAACATTTTCAACAGAAATATTTGTACAACCTGTTATATGCATGAGCACTCATAGTATCAACTGTTGATGAACATTTTTAACAGAAATATTTGTACGACATGTAATATGTATGAGCACTCATAGTTTCAACTTAATTTTGGAACATGCTCAAACTATTTTGGTTAATTGACACATAGGAGTTTAATCAACACCAACGAAGAATTATAGTTCCTACCGTAAACCTTCTATCCCAACTCATATTAGATCAAGAAGCAAGTTACTAAAGGAACACCTACTACACATATGTACATTGTACTACTAAACAAAGACTAGAAACTTGTAAACAAGGACTTGTAAACAGGGACCATACACAATGTAATTTATGTTGTAATTTCAAAAGAAACTATTAATATAATAGAAAAGCATACAGATACCATGATTTGCAGTCACAAAGTACTAAAACATGAAATATTCTCATTGTCAGTTTTTTACACTGATTGTGAAACAAGTTCTTAAAACTCATGTTCAAAGTCTCTGTGTGTAGAACCTGAACTAAGCATATGTGGATAAATTGTCTGGCTCATAGACACTACACATAGCCATGGCGGAGGGTCAGACCCAAGAACAGTGTGCTTTACCACTGGACAACATGCTTCACATCTCATTGTCATTGATGACAACATACAGAAGTATGGAAGAAGTTATAAAGTTGTATGTGACTGTTGAGGTTAGAAAAAATGGGTCATTCGTTTTAAGAATTTACTATTGTGACACAGATTAACAAATGCATCATTGGGTATAGTCCTTCTGCATACATGCACTGATTAAAAGTAATGAAAACAACAAAACTGAAAGCAGTACAAACCTAGCAGATATCTACGTGTTTTCATACCACTATATAAAAGGTAGTTGTAATGCCATATGAAAATTTACCTGCAGTCTAATTAATTCACCCATGAACTAGAATTTGTTTTTTTGTTTTTTTTAATATTTAGCATCATTTTAATGCCCACGAGGACTAACAGACAATCAGTTAATCTAACCAATCTTTCCTAGGATCCTGGAAGGTTAACCAATACTCAAGCACACCCATCTCTGCAAGTAACAGATATTTCCCACTTAATCAGCGATGAACGATGGATGACAATGAGACAAAAAGTCGTATAACAATCATCACCATACCTTAATCACATTGATCAGCAAGTTTTGCCAAAATATGGCTGTTAGTTGTGGAGAAGAAACTCAGTCATAAATTACAGAGTGCAAACTGGATATATAATACCAGGTTTCAGGATAATCCTCCAAGCAAATTTCAGTGAATTCTTACTGATGTTAACAGCATTAACATGACTATTCTAGCCTGGTCACAGACCAGATCAGTATTTCGGGTATCATTATGTAACATCAGATAAACAGGTATATTTTTATCAATCAAATCATCTTTAATACATATATTAGCAATATAATAAATGCAAGTTTGGCGCAGAGATACAAAAACTCCCCTATCCATAGCAAGTTATACAGGCCATAATTTCCCAGAAATCATCAACTCAAATGTGAGTGATGGTTCAAAAGAAGAAGCACAGACAAGATTTTTATTTCCGAAAATGCAGAGCCATAACTTGGTCAGCAATTATTGAACCCAATCTTGACCTCCCATTGATCTTTCACAGTAAGTTTCAACTGAATCTGACCACAGATATTAGAGTTCTCTGGACAAGATTTTTTGTTCCAACATTGTATGGTCCTATTAACTCCAGTCAAAAAACATTGAATTGGAATGCAAACAGAATATGCGCATCTAAACCTCACACTGATCCTCCCGGCAATTTTTGGCTAAATGCAACAACAGATATCAAAGGAGTTCTCCGAGCAAAATTCTGTGCGACAGACAGCCAGTAAACACAATAACAAGAGGCCCTACAGTGCCTGAATGGCTCTGATTGCAACAAAATGGACAGATGAATGTTTCAGATGAATTTTTCTTGTAAGCTGCTCCGGACCTGGTTTGAACAAACCTTTTAAGTTTCCCTTAAAATGTGCTTATAAGCCCTGTGACGGGACCATTTGTCGTTGAATCAAACTGGTTCAAGTACTTGTCTCAGATTTTGTGGTTATATAACTGCTGTGCAAGTTTGATTTAGATTCAATGAAAAAATTGGGGGTGATATCGCGTCTATAATATTTTCCCTATAAAACTCTTATGTAAAACAGTAACCCATGTGGCAGTCCCAAATATGACTCCAGGGACCTGACCTCCAACAAACCTTTTAGGGGACCTTCATGCAATAATACATGTAAAATATCTAAGATAGAGAAAATGTTTTTTAATGTTTCACTTAAAAAAGTGCTTATAAGCCCCGTGGCGGGAGCATTTGTGCTCCAATCACACTGGTTCAAAAACTTGGCCAAGTTATGTGGTTATATAACTGCTGTGCAAGTTTTGTTAAGATTCAATGAAAAATGGGGGAGCTATTGCGTATACAATATGTTCCCTATATAACTTTATGTAAAACCATGACACCTGTGGCAGCCCAAAACTTTACCCCAGTGACCCAACTTCAACAAATCTTTTAGGGGACCTCCATGCAATGCTACATGTAAAATATCTAAGGTTAAGCCTTTAACTTTCAGAAAAAATGTTTTTTTAAAGTTTAACTTTAAATTGATTGATTGATTGATTGAATATTTAGTGTCATTTTTATGCCACCGAGGGCTAACAGACGATCAGTTAACCTAACCACGGTTTTTATGGGATCCTGAAAGGCTAACCAGTACTCGAGCACACCCCATTTCCGCAAGTAACTGATAATTTTCCCACTTGAATCAGCGGTGAGAGACGAATGATAATGAGACAAATGTCATATATCAATCATCACGGAAACTGTTGCCGGGCAGTGACTCAAACTCACGGCACCTGGATTGATAGTCAGACGTGTTACCAACTGAACCCAGCTTCACTTAAAATACTGTAGAATCTGGTAAATAAGCACATAGTTGAATATAAGCATATACCAAAAATAAGCACATAAGGCCACACCGTCATTCTGTATGTGATAATAAGCGCATGTTAAATTTGTTTTAAAAATAGGCGCATATCCCAATACGGGTATACAAACAAATTAGTGGCTAAACTTGTTAATACCATGATAAAGTGACAAGTTGAATAATCTGTCATCATCAAATATATATGGTTATACTAGTAATTCACATCTATTGATGTGTTATTGGTTTCTGATAATAATGTTGTTATACATAACAGTTTGTTTTTTATCTTTTTGTATGCATCAAACACGGATAACTCCTTTAAAAAGGAAATCTTACTCGTGATCAAAATACAGCAACATAGAGACAATGCGGAATAGTCATAATGTACATTAACTAAAACTGTCACGCACATTATATGTTGAACTGTTATTGAACCTATTGAACTTACGCTTGTTTATATTATTTACATCTGATAAATTTCATAGTGATGTAATCAGTTAATAATAAACTGAGGTAGCTCGCCACACATTGTTAGTACTAGTACTTTACTTTTGTTTTCTTGAGCGAGGTAAGCATTGATCAAGGTGTCAAAAACAGACGCATAGGGCTTATGTATAAGCGCATATCAAATATAGGCACATAATTTAGTGGTTCAGTATAAGCACTTACCAACAATAAGCACATTAAAATATCACTAAAATTAATATAAGCGTATATGCTTATTAACCAGATTCTACAGTATGCTTATAAACCCTATGCCTGGGACATTTGTGGTCGAATCACGCTGGTTCAAGAACTGGTCCAAGATCTTGTGGTTATATAACTGCTGTTCAAGTTTGGTTAAGATTCAATAAGAAATGGGGAAGCTATCGTGTCTACAGCAAACAGCTGAGCCTTTGGCCAGCAGAGTTAGCAATGTCTCACAGAGAAGGGAAACTTAGTTATATTTTAATGCATAATTTGGTAATTTGACTGATTTTATGACAAAATATAGATAAATGTCATTGTTGTTCACTGGCAACATGTTTAATAACTTTTATACATTGTCTGTTCAGGGATTCATTGGAACCAGTTGGTAAAGTTTATCATGATTCTAAAATTATGGCTTTTAACATTATATGAATAACTGAAGCAAGAAATGTTTCGTTTTTAAATCAAAAGGTGTGCATAAAAACAAATAAAACTTTGTTTTTTTATATAGAAAGTGTGATTTGGAAGTAATTACAATATATTATAAGTTTCAATTTTGTTCAATCTCTTGCTACTTGTCATTTTATACTATCTTATAAATGGATGCTTAACCCTCTCAAAATGATGAAGCCAAATAATACATACTGTCAGGTACTGGTCTTCGCCCCTCTGCAATCATCATCTTGTCTTTTCTTTCTTTTAAATAGTCAAACACTTTATCAATCTCCTCAAGTGTTAGCTGGCGATTATCAGCGAGCAAATTTAACAGATACGAGATATCCGAAGATGGGGGAACAAAAGCTGGGGCAGGGGCCCCAGGAAGAGGGGTGACTGCAGCGGGAGCAGCTGGTGGGGTTGCAGCTGCTGCCTTAGGGGCTGTTTTCTCTCTCTGGGTCTGTATGTACTTCTCAAAACTGGAGGCAACTAACTTCATGGCATCTTCTAGTGGCATATTTCTGTGTTCTGCATATAGGAAAGCAAGCGCCGTATAATAAAAATCATAACAATCATTCTGTGAGAAAAAAATAACATATGTACATTCTGGTACACAAAACTTTAGAGATTTGACATCAATTTGAAGATTTTTTAATATGACTCTTTCTTTTATCTGATTGTTAACTCTACAGAAAATGTATGGCAACATTGTTACCCTCATATTCAGGTTTAATATTTGCTAATTGCAGTATTGCATTTTACAACAATTTGAAACATGAGCAAATAAATCTAAAACAAAATAACTTACCAATAAAGTTTTACTTGACAAACACAAAATACAACTGATGCAACTCCATTATTTCTACATTCCAATTAGTGCAATAATTTAAAGAAATTAAAGCCTGAAGTTATATTTCATTTCAAAATAATTTTTATATGAACTGTGTTAATAGTAAGTTTATGTGTTTTGTATATTGAATTATAAGAGACTGAATGTTTATTGTGTCTTTCCAAATATAAGCCGCACTTGGTAAGTATTTAAGGTCTTAAACACGGGTGCGTGTGGGTTATACCTGAGTATAGTAAAAATATTTATTACGTTTCTGGTCCTTGTCAAAAGTTTTACTAAACTTTTTGATTGCCCACAACAATATTTCTTGTGGTTTTCATCATCAGCGTAGTGCAACATGCACATAGAGTTATAAACATGTCTTATATACTCTATATTATATGATATTTTACTGTATTTTGTTACATCCAATTGAAAAACAGACATTTTTTTTTGTAAACATGACATTTAAACAGGAAGTCTATTTCTATTACTAGACTGGTACAAAGGAATATTTAAATTCTATTTAATTCAGTAATTTTACACTTGTGAAGTTGTCATTAAACAGGATAATTGTATGGTAATTAACTTCAATAATAAAGAACTATTTGCATTGTTTTAATCATTTTTTAATTATAGTTTGTTATTATTTTTTCCTTTTGTCTTACCTAGATACAAACACACATTTAATAAATAAAAACATAACAGTATTTTACTTTTATTCCTTGCTGAAGAAATAAAAATGATAATTATGTATAAGCAATTTAGCAATAGCAGTCACTGAAAAGTTTTCGAACCATAGATAATCCACTGTTGCAAAAGATTGCACTAAAAATAATTGTTGGCCAAATGTAAAACTACGCGACACAAATAGGCACATAATCGGAAAAAATCTCACTGTGCAATTCAGTTTGAAAAAGCGCAAGTTGTCGCAAGTTTAATTCTGGTGGCAGTAAGTAATTATTTCCACAAGGGCAATTAGATTTTTATTTATGTTGTTGTTTTTTTTTGTTTAGAGTATCGCATTATCAAATTATAAAATTTCATGGTTTGAGAGCAAACAGATTCACATATTAATTTTGTTCATATTAGTTTCAGCTAAAATACACATAAAAATGTCAATAAAAAAGCTCGATTAAATATAAATTCGACGAAAACATGAAATTACGCGTTATTTCACGAGCACGAATTTCAAATAAAAATATCACGAAGAACATTGTGAAACGCACAATCCATTTACCACATCTTTTCATCTATTAATGAATTACCGGTATACTAAAGTAAAAGTACCAGTAGATATAGATATACAAACAAGAAAGCCACATTGTAATAAATAACTGTTAGAAACAGTTGAAATGATACAACTGACATGTGACTAGATAATAATGGATGAAATGATTGAATGATAATAAATGATTAGGTGAAATTGATGCAAACAGAAATGGTCACAGTTGACAATAATGTAACAGGTTCGCAAAAACATCGCGATTTCATTTCGATTTTTCAATCGATTCAACTATTGTCATAACGCAAGTTTTAATCAAACTGAGTTTTTTAAAGTGTGTAAATTTATCTTTATTTTTTATTTAATGCAGGATACAAATACAATACTGACAACAGAAGTATATATAATGTTCGGAGCTCCATGACTATGATACAAGTAACCAAACATTAGGAGATTGCTAAATCTGGATCCAGGTGGCACTCTTTCAAATCTGATTTTTTGTCCGTGCTTGTATAAAAAAAAAATTTTATTTATTAGAAATCAGCACTGCAAATGAAGTCGTGCATAAGTTCTGCATTCAAATTGTGTTAAAAAGTCTTGCGAAAAATATGTCTTTGTCGTCTGCGATTGAAAATTCTTATCAATATTCGTAATATTGACTAGTTTTTTCACAATATTGCAACTCGGTATGTGTCGATGTGCTGAAGTTAGTTTGGTCTAAAACTTGTACCAGTCAACATTTTGATAAAAAAATAAATAAATAAATGAATCGAGATGAAAAACACACGAAAATGCCGTAATTTTAACATTGCTTAAAGATGCACCGGTATGTTGTAAATGAAGAGGTTTCCAATACTTTTACTGGTATCTTAGATGTACGAGTTTAATATAACATTTATTCCATTTGCTCTCAAACCACCCATGTATACATATTTTTGTTTTATTTATGCACATATATATTGGTTTCTTTTTTCTTTTTTTATTTTGAATTACTCTTTCGGCGATATTTAATTATTTTGTTTTGATAGATATGGTTTGCTTGCAGTTCTGTTCACAAGCATTGTTATATTTTAACAGTTTTTTTTTAATTAAATTACATTTTTAGTTTACAGTTTTATTTTACTCTAGAGTATATCTGGAGCACACAAACTAAAACTCTGAAGTTAAAATATTGCAAAATCGCATTACAGTGCTTCCATTACAGCCCCCTCATTTTATGCTTATTACCGTCACGAGAGACAGATAAACAATGACAGTAAATGGATTATTTTATATTCATGTTTAATATTTTCTTTATGTAATAACATATATGTTGCTCTCCACTAATGGAGGAAATAAAGTACATATATATATGTTATGAAAAGATTATTATACAACTATGTTGACTGTTATAGGCGTTCATAGACACCATCAGACTTTGAACGACAACAAAAAAAATGTTAACAACACATATGGAATTCCTCAAACCAGGGTGGTTCAATATGTGAACAGTCAGAAAAGTTTTCATTTCAGTTAAGTCAGGAAACCGCAAAAGAATCATCTCCAAATATATAGGCAGTTTGTTAAATAAATAAGTAGTAATTTCCTTAATATGAAGTCAGCATTTCATAATTGTGGACAAACTGTTTTTTTTTATTAGTAACAGCAGGTATGAATGTTAAGTACATGTGAATGATCATATTCAATGGAAACCTTCAATAACAATACATAAACAAGACGTACCTTGTGGTGTGCTGTGAAGTATGTTCAATGTCAATGACTTGTGGGCTTCATTCTGACTGTTTATAATTATTGCAAACAAGAATTTCAATCTAGCAGCTTCCTCAACCATCTGGGGTAATGTTAAATCTTCTGGAATCACAATGATGTCTGTAATCATGGCTGACTGACGTAAACGATTATCTATTGATTCTGCATACACTCTGTGAATAAATGTTTTAAAGCTCTACTATAGTACATATATGTTGACAAGAACCTTTTTTTTATATTATAATTTATGTTGATTAGACCAGAGTAAATGTAACTTGCACATGTTTAGATAATTTGTAGTTGGTGTTTATACTAAATTGCCAAGTAAGCTCAAAGCTTATATGAATAGCTCTTGAGTCTGCTTCCTGGGTAGAACCAAGACTGAGTGTTGTTTTGGAGAAGCCAACAGAATGAACTTGAGATCGAACATGCAATCTCTAGTGTGAGCAGTCAAAACTCTATCCACTGGACTAAAAATGTAAGACTACTTCTCTACTGCTATCGCCAAAACTTAAAACAAGAACACATGCACGTGCAGATGGTCATCTTCTTAAAAGTCAATTAGCTTTTAGATTAAGTTACTATATAACATATAAAGTAATTTGTTGTGAAACAGGTAAAAATGTTGAGCTAAACAAGTTTACTGCGTGACAACAACAATACCAATGGCGTCAACAGTGCAAAGGGTCATGACAATTTTTGAAAACAGCGCAAGTGGTCATGACAATATTTAGCTCTTTATTTTATCAAAATAGTAAAGTTAAAAATCATTGAATTTTAATGCTTAGACCACAACAATATGTCTTGCTGTACAGCTTGTTTAACTTGAAAGTGTTAAAACCCTAAGAGGAGTTGTGTCCGCAAGGTTGTTGTTCAAAATGTGATAGACAGACAGACGCATGGACAGCATTTCAATAACCCCCAATTATCTTAAAAAAGTAAGGGATAACACAGTTTTTGACAGCTCCTGACATATATTTTCCGATTCATTTGGTTAAAGGTAGAGCTGTGAGGTTTTATCAGTTTACCAGTATATTGGGATAGGAGACAAAGAATATAAATATTACAATATTTTTGAAGCATGCCAATATTAAGCATTGTTTCCTGGATAAATATTTTTTAAAATGTTGTTCAATCTAATACTTAAACTTAGCTGTATACAAGTATCCTGCCTTACAAAGCTTACACCTGCTGGTAACCATGTACCACATATTAAAGATTGGAAAAAAGTGCTAAAAACAGACCAAATATGACCAAAAAAACGTGGTTCTCAACCACAATCTCACCCGCACACAGTACTGTTGTGTTAATATCAGTCAACATGTTACTAATGTGTATTGAAACTAGCCCAGGTCGACTTGCTCCATGTGGGTCAGGCTGTACGTCATCACTTTAGCCATTAACCCCAGCATGTTGCTAGAAAGTGGCATGATTTAAACCTTTTGTGTATAGTTCTGTGAGTTGAGCGGTGCGTTACATGGACCACATGTGCCGCCATGCTCTAACCAGTCAATCAAACACTCACATGAAAGGGCTCATGCATATTTTCAGGGAGATAATGAGAGCTTGTCGGGCCTTTATAAACTAGACGTTATGACCAGACAGGGCAGTCTCTTATGGAGTGGGCACTCTAGTCTGTCGCTTGGCACCTTGCTATCTGTTGCTAAGAATTAAAGTACTGTTTGTAAAACCACGTGTTTGTTTTAAGTAATGCCATAGTAGTACACTGTTAACAGATCAAGAATCACGCTTCTTTGGAAGAATGTAACCACACACCAGTCAAAAGAAAAGGTGTAAACATGGAAGTACTGGTATTATGAATTGCAAAAAACTCGCAAGCAAAACCCTGTTTGGGAATATTTTGGTCTGAACAAATTAAAAATGGCAATACTGTGGCAAATGTTTTGTTATGCAGACCATGCAATGGTATAATCAAATGTCCCGGTACAAAGGTGTTGATTTTTGTGTCCGTTTACTTAAGAAAGTAATATTTTGGCTTTTTGAAGATTTTAGTTGTAAAAAGAACAGATTATCAATATCAGACCAGTTTTACTTCATTTCAATGTATAACTATTGCAAATAAATCCTCACATGTGATATCATCGACTACATGAAGTGTAATCAAAATGGCGGACCAATGAGAAATCGTTCACATAAAAGAGTGGCAAATCTGATATTTGGAGACATCTTGACCTTAAGAAATGAAATGGTATCATAGTATAAGGTACATACCACAATACTCACTTAAAAAACACAGTATACCATGTTTTTATTATTTCTCACAGTACCCACATCTATTTAGTGCATAAAACAAGTTTCTAACAAACAACACAAGTTTTGACTATTCAAGGGCCACAACTTTGAAATAAAATAACAATTAGTTAACAGATGGACGACTGACACAAAGCGATAGGAATAGCTCACTTTGAGCTTTGCTTATTTGCTAATGTAAGTTCAACTTATTTATTTATTAGAGATAAAATTCTAGATGGCCTCAAAACAGTTGAGCTTCATTTCCAGTAATGTTTATATTTAGAACTGTTTTGAGGAAACCTGAAATTCATAGGTTGCACTGGTCTATATAACTGAAAGAGATTCCTCTTATACCCTGAAGGTTGGTGGGAACTATAAAAACTGCACATGTACCATAATCGAAACGAAAAATCACTTTTTGAAACAACGTTCTGCTACCGTATTTAGCAGGTGTGCATGAGGTAAGGTTCCCACTATTGAATATAAAATACTGTGCAAATTTCATAGATATATCACAATAAATGGGCATATAATAATGTCCCGAATACCATCGGTGCCACATGTCAAATTCACAAATACAACATAAAATGAGCTAAATATTCAAATCACGACTAAGTATACATACTCTAACTGTTTATTCATACAGATGATCTGTACATCAGCAGGCATGGGCTTCTTTGGAGGTGGTGGGGGCAAGTACGGGTCTCTGTAGTATGGGTCTCTGTATGGATCATCATACGGGTCTCTTCTGTAGGGATCACGTCTGGTGTAGATACACATACAACCAATCATAAATCACAAATGTATTTCCTCTTTGTCAAATAGAACATACAAAGAACTTATATTACATAGTACAATTATCGTTGAATTATTAGTCTAAGCACCATATTAGCTTGGAGTGGTCAGATACTTTAGTATTTTCAAGAAACTGAAAAGTCATTTACAACAATGAACATATATTTTGATGAATATCAGTATTAAATGGCCCATGGGCCTTGACGGGCACCTGAGTATCCTTTCAATGAGAATCTGTGTTTTAAGTTGAAATCACCACAAATGGACAGATAAACTTCAGTCTGATATACATCACTTGTTCTATCAGCTTGCAAAAGAATAGTCCCGAGTTACAATTTTACATCAAATCACTAAATGTAAATCCTCATGTTGTCCAATGTATATTACTAGCAAAATTAGTCCCCTGAACATTTTCAATAAGATCATCTAAAACTATGACCACAAAACTCAGCAGTGCTTTATCTAATAAAATTGTTATCGGTAAGTTTGATTAGCCATCATACTCCCACATTTCAGCATTCGAGGTGCACACTCCTAGTAAGCGTGGTTACTGTTTTGACTGACTGGCAACATTTAATCACCTGCTCTTTACCAATTTCTTTAAAGTGGCAACACCAGTAAATGAAGATATTTTTTTTGTAAAGATATAAACAAACTGTTGGCATTACAGCAATTTACCTGTACGGATCTTCTCTGTATGGGTCCCTATAAGGGTCGTCGTGTGGTGGTGGTGGAAGGGGACGTCTATAAGGATCAAAATATGGGTCGTCTCTGTAATTAATTCACAAAGGTTTTTATATAATATGATCTGAAAGTTTATGTTCAATATTTTACACTCCTGGTGTCTGTTTCACCAGCACTGTCTTCAGTTTCACTTTAATACTTAAAAACTAATTTTGGTTATTATCTATTATATAATCAATATCAATGAAACCATATGCAGTTTTACTGGAACCAGTCTTAATCATGATCATCTGGCTACTTCTTTAGATTTAAGTTTTTTAAGTATTTAAGTATATGTTGGTGAGCAAGTTATCACTGTCCATTTACAGATAACAAAATGTTGTCTTATCCATGTTTTAGGTATCAACAACACCCTTAAATCTGACATAAAATCTAGCATATTAATTTCAACATAACAATTTTTGCAACTATGGCAATTTCTGAGAACATGCGCTGCTAATTATGTCTCCAAAGCTGCAATGAAGATGATTGCTTTTAATAAAGACCACTTAAATAGCATTGCCATTATTAAATGAATACACTTATGTAATACATTGTAATTAAACTAACAAACCATTTTATATAGGTCTACAAATTCACCAATTCATATTCTGTAACTTATTCTTTTCTAAAAATTAATTGTTACCATGAAGTTTCAATTACACAATTCAGTTTTTAACCACACACAATATTATCTTTTATTTAATTTTTTTTATTTTACTATGTAAAACAATTACAAATATTTATTGGAAATGTCTCCACCTGTAATTAATTAATAAATTGTCTACTTTCTCCTAAAATGTTAATACGGACTTATGACCTTCATATACAAACTAAGATATGAAAAAAGTAAAGTTCAACCAAATAATATGTACAGAACAACTAATTAACTAAAGTGAAAATTATAAAACTCTAAAAATGATGCATGCATCTGTAAGCAAGCCAGTAGAAAATATCAGCTCTGATAGAAAATGACTGAAATCAATTGTTTAATCTGCAAACAATAAAAACACTTTAAAATTCAAAGAAAATGTACACTGCTGCTCATGAACTTAGCTCTCACTGTTGAACTTGTGAGTTTAAGCCAAGATTGACCTAAAACTTTGAAAACGTATATAAAAGACAGCGATTGAACACAGAATAGTGTATAATTATGTGTCTGGGATCGTCCTCCACCAATATCAAACTAAATGCCTTATGGTATACAACTCCCAAGTTGTTGCAAATCGCATAAAACCCATTTGAAAGGGGGAAAAAAACAGTTTTATTTACGACTTTTTTGCTAATTCGAGTGCTACTGTATGTAATAATGCTAACAAAATTTTAATAGTTTTTATCTAATTTATACTTAAAAAAGACATGAAATGATGATTTGTAAATAGAACTTGTATATTAATCATATTTCGTTCTTTCAAAGTATAAAAGATAAGCAAGAAAAAAGCTAGATACAAAATACAGCCAAACCCGTGCAAGTGGTCACCTCTATTGAGCAGACACTTGTTCAAAGCAGAAACATTTGCTATTTCCAATTTTTATGCTACTAGAGCATATTAACCTGTATCAAGCAACAACCTGTGTTAAAATGCCACTTTTGCTCTTTCCTTTGACTGACTGCTTAAGACAGATTTGACTGTATGTAAAGTTACAACACTCATGTCACAGGTTGTTTCATCCTAATTGTCTAATCCCAGTCATTGTCTACAGTAATCCTGCCTCAAACACTGACTTGTCTGGTAAATCAATATGCTGGTATCATATACGAGTTGTTAAGTATGCGTATTTCAACTGGAGGAGGATTTCTTTTAACAATTCCTTGTACATTAATTAATCAAATATGTCAAAACATTTATATGACAATGAACATATAAATTTGTACCACACATCCTAGTATGAACCCAATGTATGGACAGCAGTCTTGCTTACAGGTGAATGCACACTCAAAGCATGTCATTGATTGATCGGGTAATTAGCGTAATTTTTATGCCATTTGAGGGCTAACAGACGATCAACAAACCACTCTTTCCTGGGACCCTGGAAGGTAACCAGTTCTTGAGCACACCTATCTTCACATACCTGAAAACTTTTCCACTTGAATCAATGATGAGAGACAAATGACAATAAGACGCAATTTTGTGTCGCGTTTATTACAGACTGTGGCCGGGTGAGGATTCAAACTCGAAACTCTTGGATTGATAGTCAGGTGTGCTATTGACTAAACTAACTGGGCCTGACTATTATTAAAAAGATATTGAGACTTTATTAATAGCAAAAGAAGACAATAATTCCGACATTAACCTTATTTGGATAAATAAACATGGCCTCTTTAGTTAAAACTATTAAATGTTATTATAAAGTTTACTAGGCTAAAATTTCTTGTTCAAGAACACAACACTCTCACTCATTTAGCCTTTGGCCAGTAGAGATTAAAACCTTTGACTAAATATATGAACCGCTTTCGAGTCTTCCAAGTACTGAGTGTAGTTTTTTGAAAAGGAATTGAACCCACAATCTCTGACGCACACTGCCACCCAGATAGGGAGAACACTGTTATAAACAGAGCAAAGGACCAACATGAAACAACCTGGATTCAACATTCATATGGCTAGATGCAGGTCATGTATGTACCTTGCTGTTGGCGGTGGTGGGTGTCCAACGCTGGTACCAGCACGATCTATACCCTCCCTACAATTATAGGCAAACCATTCATGCCATACAATATCAAACACGCCTCACACTGTCTTCAATATAAACAATATCTTTAAACATATATATATATAACATTTATTTCAGCGCTCCCATACAATTCGATTGATTGATTGATTGATTGAATATTAAGAATAATTTTATGCTATCAAGGACCAAAAGACAATCAGTTGACCTAACCACTATTTCCTGGGATCCTAGATGGTTAACCAGTACCTGAGCACATTTATCTCCGCAAGTAACTGATAACTCTCCCACCTGAATCAACAGTGAGACAAATTATAATGAGATGCAATGTTGTATAACAATCATCACAGAAACTGTGGCCAAGCAGAGTTCAAACTTACTACCTCTGAATTGAGTCAGACGCGCTACTGATTGAGCTAATTGAGCCCCAACTCTAACCATTCAAACAATCCACTTTAGGCCATTATGAATTAATTGCTAGATTATCATTCATTTTTTCTTAAAAACTTTTTTATTTTTATTTTTTTTTTTTTTTTATGAAAATAAAAATGGTTGAGAGCGGCATGAAAATTAAGGGGCAGGCAAGGATGATAATCTAGAAAATAATTAATTATGGCCTTAGGCATATTGAGCAAATTTTAAACTGGTTAACAATGACTCGACACTGATCCTTCCCAGAAAATTGCTAAACCCAATCACAGATATCACAGTTGTCTGGACAAGAGTTAGGCAGACAGAAAGCACAAAAACAATTTGTCTCCCTGAGAGTGGAGACATACTTTATACCAGTGGTTTAATTGTAAATAATAGCACAACACAATTACTTATAATAAGTGATTTACTATGACCATAATCACATAAAATATGTAAAGTAACAACACGCATGTGTTTCATATAGGGCAGATCACATCACTACTGACATCAATTGTAATTGATATCTAGCCTTATGATATTCACTACAGGATCACTTAGTGCCAGTATTTGTAATGGATACTAACAATAAAAGACTATTGAAATGTTCAGATAAAAACACATGCTTAATTGATCTTATAACCTATCAGCTCAAATGTACCTAGCTTAAGGACAGGACAGGCAATCCAACTTGGGAAGAACCAGTAATAGGGAAATGCAGATAAGTACCTAGCTTAAGGACAGAACAGGCAATACAACTTGGGAAGAACCAGTACTAAGGAAATGCAGATAAGTACCTAGCTTAAGGACAGAACAGGCAATCCAACTTGGGAAGAACCAGTACTAAGGAAATGCAGATAAGTACCTAGCTTAAGGACAGAACAGGCAATCCAACTTGGGAAGAACCAGTACTAAGGAAATGCAGGTAAGTACTTAGCTTAAGGACAGAACAGGCAATCAATCTTGGGAATATCCAGTACTAAGGAAATGCAGATAAGTACCTAACTTAAGGACAGAACAAGCAATCCAACTTGGGTAGAACCAGTACTAAGGAAATGCAGATTAGTACCTACCTTAAGGACAGGACAGGCAATCCAACTTGGGAAGAACCAGTACTAAAGAAATGCAGATAAGTACCTAGCTTAAGGACAGAACAGGCAATTCAACTTGGGAAGAACCAGTACAAAGGAAATGCAGATAAGTACCTAGCTTAAGGACAGAACAGGCAATCCAACTTGGGAAGAACCAGTACTTAGGAAATACAAATAAGTACCTAGCTTAAGGACAGAACAGGCAATCCAACTTAGGAAGAACCAGTACTAAGGAAATGCAGATAAGTACCTACCTTAAGGACAGAACAAGCAATCCAACTCAGGAAGAACCAGTACTAAGGAAATGCAGATAAGTACCTAGCTTAAGGACAGGACAGGCAATCCAACTTGGGAAGAACCAGTACTAGGGAAATGCAGATAAGTACCTAGCTTAAGGACAGAACGGGCAATCCAACTTGGGAAGAACCAGTACTAAGGAAATGCAGATAAGTACCTAGCTTAAGGACAGAACAGGCAATCCAACTTGGGAAGAACCAGTACTAGGGAAATGCAGATAAATACTTAGCTTAATGCCAGAACAGGCAATCCAACTTGGGAAGAAGCAGTACTAAGAAAACGCAAAAGTACCTAGCATAAAAGGAATATATCAGGAAAAAAACACTATAAATGTCTTAAAAATAAAATCATTATTAAAATGGATAAAATGCATCTCATTATCATTAATAAATAAAATTGTTAATAAATTGAATGATTTGGTATATCACATCAAAAGTGACAAAATCATTATTTAAATTGGAGTGGTAAACTTGAAATGAAATCCCCATTCTAAAAATAGACAGCACTTAAATACTGCTTGAAGTCATTTCGAATCTTTTCAAGATGATGAAACTTTGAGAAAGTGTATCAATGGCAGATCTACTCTTTAAAAGAAATGCATGTCCCCATAAACTCCTATATTTGATTAAAATTCACTATATTTCTACAGAAAAACATGGAATGTTCAGATATTGTGTTGCACCCCTCTTAACAGAAATCCTGGATATGCTCCTGTTTATAACAGATCAAATTAAAATCAAAATGAAATCACAATACTCATTTAATATGTCACAAAATATGTTGCCATTTTAAGCAGATAATTTATTTTGGTCTAACATAGTCCAAGTTTGGAAATCCCTGATATATATTATTTTGGCATGTTAAAATAGTATAAAATTTGGCAATATTTTGTCAGTGAGTATATACAGACATGATATATTGGGGAAAAAAATTCTTTTAGCCAATTCTAAAAGTTTGAAAAATCCTAAAATACCCTTTAAGGACAGAGAAGACAATCCAACTCCCAATAATACTAACTTGGTCTGGTCAGTGACTCAAGTCAAAGATTGACAGGCAAATACCAATTCAATATACACAGCTGAAATTCGGTTGGCACCTTTAAAACTTTCTTTTTTTAACTTATAGAACCTTTATCTGAATTTAAAATTTTAGTACCAAAGTAAAGCTAATCAATATATTGACAATTTCTAATAATCAATTATTCAATATTTTTCTTCTGAATTTAATGAAAAAGGTTGTGTACTAGTTTTATCAAAACCATTTGACTTCATTTTTCATGTTTCAGAAATATAAATAAAGCTTAATTAAAAGTTTTCATATTTCTTACTTTAAAAAAAAGGGTTAAAATGAGAAAATATGCACACAATATAACTCTAGTGTAAAATTTTGTCATTTCTTAAAATTTAAAAAGAAAAGTTTACCACCAGAAACTACAATCAAGCACTTTCTTTTGATACCAAAATTACAAAATCGATTGGTTGTTTCAGGAGCCGTTTCCAAAATTCCAAATACTGCAGTTACTGATCTCTGTTTATGTATCTGGTCTGACATTATTACTAGATCAAGATTGATAATTTAAAACATTTTTATCTTAAATATAAATGTTATAGTGGACAATTATGCAGTACTGGGTAAATGATGTTTGTTGAAAAAAATGCATGGCTTTCATGTTTTGGTGTGAAAGTAATTGGGTACATCATAACCTGGTTGTATCCGAATACATGTGAGCATCTGTACAAGTAGCCATTTCTCTATAGTTTACCTTGGAGGTGGTAGAGGGTCTCTTCTGTATGGATCTCTGTATCTGTCTTCATATGGATCACCACGAATTGGGGATCGTTCTCGTCCTGGCGGGCCCGGAGGTGGACCTCTTCCTGGATATCTATCAACACAAATACATATTACATGTACATCTGCCATTCTATCTGGTAGAAGCTAGTAAAAAAACTGTTTTAAAATACATATTAACTTTTATTATTTAACAACATGTACAATGTTTTAAACACACCATGCTTCATAATGCATATACTTAACAATACATTCTGTTGTACAGGACTTATGGAACAAACTTTCTGATTTTCATTCTGCACATTGTAGATAATTTTGTGGTTTTGCTTAAAATTGCCATAGATGCCTCTTCCATAGCTACTTAGATAGCTAGAGATACTTCCCTAGCTACTTAGATACCTACAGATACTTTCCTAGCTACTTAGATACCTGCAAATTCTTCCCCAACTACTTATATAGCTACTTAAATACCTGCAAATACTTCACTAGCTACTTACATACCTGCAAGTACTTCCTTAACTACTTACATAGCTACTTAAATACCTGCAAATACTTCACTAGCTACTTACATACCTGCAAATACTTACCTAGCTACTTACATAGCTACTTAGATATCTGCAAATACTTCCCTAGCTACTTACATAGCTACTTAAATACCTGCAAATACTTCACTAGCTACTTACATACCTGCAAATACTTCCCTTGTTACTTATATAGCTACTTAGATATCTGCAAATACTTCCCTAGCTACTCAGATACCTGCAAATACTTCCCTTAACCCTTTACTCCAAAACACTTCCCTAGCTACTTAAATACCTGCAAATACTTCACTAGCTACTTACATACCTGCAAATACTTCCCTTGTTACTTACATAGCTACTGAGATACCTGCAAAAACTTCCCTAGCTACTTACATAGCCACTAGCATATAGCTACTTAGATACCTGCAAATACTTCCCTAGCTACTTACATGGCCACTTCACTAGCTATTTTGATACCTACAAATACTTCTCTAGCTATTTACATAGCCACTTGCATAGCTACTAAGATACCTACAAATACTTCCCTAGCTACTTACATAGCCACTTCCATGTAGCAATTTCAATATATATTGTAAATCAAGTTATTTTCGTAATTAAATCTAATATCTACTTCCATGGCCTCTAGCATTTCCAAAGCACCTTTCATGACCACCTCAGATAATTACTGAGTGCTTTAGTATTGGATAGAACTAATTGCCTCTCACCCTATAGGTTGCGGGTTCCATCTCCAGCTTGGTGTCATGCCTTTCAAATAACAACACTCAGTACTGCTTTTACCCAGGAAGCAGACTCGAGAGGGATTCATATAAGCTGTAAGCTTTTTTCACAATCAAGCTAAATAAATTAGTATGAACTTATTATTATACATATATCTGAAATTTAATCCAGTACGTAGAAGATTGCCTAGATTACTTACCCTCCTGGTGCCGACTCTCTGGCATCATATTCTCTACCAGGAGGGGGCGCTCCTCGCCCAGCAGGTGCATTAGATGGTCCTCTAGACTGCCCACTGCGTCTTCCTTCTGCTGCCATTTTTACATCTATAAAATAAAATATGTTACACATTTAATTAACTTTTATCATTATAACGTGTAAACAGACTGACTATGTTTCACACACACAACACACACATAAGTGAATATAAATGACAAATTGTGACAAAATAATGTTTAGTCCAAAATTAAATAACAAAACAATTGTGCCGGACAAGGGGTAAAGCAGTAGTTGACGTTGCACTGAATGGTTTTATATTTTGACATATCAGTAGTTTTGACGTCAGAAATCAATTATAAGACCATATAAGTAATAAATGGTCCCTAAATAAAGGTCTGATGCAATACTCTATCTACATACCAGCTTATAAACCATACGTTATTTTGAATTCTTACCTTTCACTGACAGATACATATCATGATTTAACAAATTACAAAGTAAATGAAATATTAATAGGGATTCAGAAACTGCAGAGTGCAACAAACTAGATGTATAGAATGACCAGAAAGGCAAATGAAATTGTATCAAATTTTTATCATTGTTTCTACATAATATATAATATATAAATATAGTTTTTAACAAATCACCAGTATGTATCAATTTGCAATTGTCTCATTGCAAACATTTAACAATTATATGCATAAGTTTGTAATAGAAATAAATTAATACAACATTCATAAAATGTAAATTGTGCCTTTCATTCTCACATCTGTAATATTTACTGGTAAAGACAGACAAATTTGTCAACAAACATGTATGGGCCATTTAAGACTGACAAATCTGTCAACAAACATGTATGGGCCATTTAACTGGCAAATACTTCTTTTAATTGCCCATTTGTGAAATGTCCTACTCACAAAATATGCAATACGGGTACATATTTTCAGTTCAAAGCCATCAAACTTTTGAATCTAAACACTCGTTAATCGAAACTCAAATTTGCTGATCTATAAATACAAATTTAATGAATAGCAGAGGTTAGAAAACATGTTTTAAATATTTACTGATAATGTTAAATTGACATTGACAATTTTTGCAGGAAAATGTTTATTTCTTATAAAATTGTTTTTTAAAGTAAATTACTAAATGTTTAAGCCTGATTTGTCCACTCATAAGTTTGATGAATTCAATGTTTGTGGCTAGGGTGGGCTTCTGCCATGGTTGAGTTAAATAACTTTATTGTAGCTATCAACTAAAAAATAAAGACTAACAAAGTATTGACGCCATTTTTGTAATACTCGAGTCTTGGACACATACATGTATAATAATAAACAACTTTTTTGTATTACCGAGTGTTGGACACATATAATAATATACAACATTTTTGTATTACCGAGTGTTGGACACATATAATAATATATAACATTTTTGTATTACCGAGTGTTGGACACATATAATAATACATAACATTTTTGTATTACCGAGTGTTGGACACATATAATAATATATAACATTTTTGTACTACAGGTAATGAGTCTTGGACACAAAGTAAAAACACACAAACTTTTTATTCCTTTTTATTGCAATTTATACTAAAATAACATGTATTAAAAAAATGTAAGTTAAAACAAATATTTACAAATGGTAGCAAGTGCCTCTACTCTATATACACATGAATGGTTTTTATTTGTATGACAAAGAAAGAATAGAAGTTAGATTTAATTTAAATGTATTACTTTATTTTCAAAATTCCACCTGTCTGTATAAAATACTAACACTACAAACTTATACTGTAATAGCATTTATACATTTCTCTTGCCTGTCGGCAGGTTCTCATGTCAACATGTACCAATAAAATCAATTAATACCGGTAATCAATTATTACAAATTATTTAGGATAGCTCATGATTACATGTTTTGGCATGTGATAGGGGCTGTTGTTGGGTAGTGGGTACATAATATTATAAAGTTTTATACAGTCATGTATTTTACAGATTATAAAGAAAGCCAAGAAGCTATCTTTGTTTTCTATCTATCAAGTCCTAACAGTAAATCCTGAAAAAGATCTTTCACTGCTGCATGATGATTGTAGATTTAACTGTTTACAAATTCTAGTTAGAGATGTTGGTTGTGACAATGACCTACTTACCTACATATCCAAGTCCTTTGATGCCAGTATGCAGGTGTCACGGTATGCTGAATAACATGTCTTGTGTCTTTTACTTTATATGGTATGCAAAATGGCACCGAAATGAATAATTGTAATTTGATTGTTGTATAAGAATACGTCAACAACAAAATTCCAGACATCGCGCCATAACAATAAACTTTGTTTTACAAAATTATGGTCATTTCAGTAGAAAATCTGCCTGTCATATGACAGATTCATATCAGATGCAGAATAATAAGCCTTGAAGACTAACAGCAATACTGGATAAAAACAGAGCGGTCAGAAAATAACACGCTTCATTATACTAAAATACTAAAACAATTTAATATTTGAGAAGAAAATTTGTAAAGTTATTAAACAAACCCTTAAATATAGTTTTATATTATAGTTGTTATTTATGTCAAAACTGTTAAACAAGAGAGACATGGGACTAGCCACTCACCTCAAAATATAACAATTGATGAGATAAACATAATTTCCTGTTTTCCCATTGTATTCCTATGTAAAATTCAAAGTCCCCTTACTGGGCCCAAATAGATCATAGCCGTTTATTTGAACAAAATTGAAACCACTACACAAAGGCATCATTTACACTGAATATAAACACATTTGGCTAGTTGGTACCTGAGATGACGATTTTTGAAAAATTACAATTTTATCCTTGTGTCTCCTTGCAACTTATAAATTTAAAATTCATTTTGGAGGACCTAGTCTCAATGCTCCAGACATCAATATGGTTGGAAGAATACAAACAAGAGCTGTCAATAAGACAGCGCTCAACTATTCAAATCATATTTATCACAAAAGTACAAAGTTAAGACTTATGACAAATCCAAGTTTGCAAGAGTTATCTTACTTATTAAACTGAGGAGTCTTATAACTGATTGTAAAATCTTGTATGTTTTAATCCAGTACATGCAGTGACTGCTGAGATCAAGACTTTGACCAGAATTTCAGATATGGACTTGATGGTACATGCACGCCAAACTTTTAATCAGCAGAATTTTAAGTCAAACAGGGCCCTAACTTGCATTATAGTGTTCATGCAAGATTTAACTAAGGTATTTATTCAGTAGGTTTGATGAGTGGGAAGTCTTGTGTAAAGTTTCAATCCAATATATATAATAACTTTAACCCAAATTTTTAAATCAAACAAAGGTCAAAATTTGATTTGTCAAGATATTGTAAAACCTGTGCAAGTGGTCACTTCCAATAAGCAACCACATGTTCTATTTCCCATTTCCATACTTTCAGAGCAATCTGACTTTGATTAAGCAACAATCTGTCTTAAAAGGTTAATTTTGCTCCTTCTCTCAACAGGTTTGACTATATCAAAAGCTATATATAACCTGCTATATGTTGAAAATGGTATTAAAGGGATTATATTGGCAAGAAACACAAACACGTTGTTAATCCAGACTTTTCCGCTTTGCAGTGTGCACAAAATAATGTTTATGTATTGATGTATAACCTCTATTTACTTGAAAGTTATGAAGTTAACAGTAATTGAATATTAGCCAAAACTTTAATACGTCCCGCAATAAAGTATTGCGCAATGTTTACATTGAACTCTGTAAACTTCCCGAACAAAGCCTCGAAAACGAGATCGAGAACGTGTCTTCACGATGTTATCCGGTGATTGATCGGCAACCCGAAAGCGGTTCGTTGAAAATGGCAAGTGTAAACAAAATCAAAAACGTGGCTTCAGAAACCCGATGTTTGTAATAAAGAGGTTATGCAATTAGACACTTTAGACGCGTATATCTCTAAATTATAAGTTTATCTTCAGGCTGGGCGTGCGTATTTAGGACAGGGAATTGACGGTAATATGCCAATATAATCCCTTTAAACCCATTTAAAAGAAGAAAAAATGTACCCATATGGTCAAGATTTGAACAAATTTGATAGAGGATCAAGGGCCAAAGCAACACACGAAACATTTAAGAGTTTTATAAATAGGTTGCCCTTTATAAGGCTATATAAGTTTGGTCCTGATGGCAGGTCCAAATAACACTTCAATGGAGTGCGTGGTCCAATGGTAGAGCATAGGATCTAAGATCAGGGGTCATGGGTTTGATCCTCATCCATTACCATGTTTGGCATCCTTGATCAAGACACTTTATCCACATATCCTTAAAACTGGTTCTACACAATAAGGGGTCGAGCATGATTTGTTTAAGTTGTAAGTTGTCACAATCAAATTAAAAATAACACAACAGGGCCATGACTTGAACAAAATTTGTAGAGAACAATGGGCCTATGCTACATTATATAAGATATCTAAGTTGTTGCATTTGACATTTCATAGAAGAAGAAATTTATGTCTGTAGACTGATATAAAGGTTTGAACCCCAGGCAGATCCGAATATGACAGAACAATCATAATGTGAACAAATCTGCTAGGGGACCCTGGGCCTACGTTACACATAAAATATCTAAACTCTGACATTTTTAGTTCCAGATAAGAGTTTTTTTAAGATTTACCTCTGTAACTCTAAATTTATGATACTTCATCCGTAGATCTTATCAATATTACAGCCATTACTAGCTTTGCAAAAACGCTGCATTTATTTATCATGACATATGAGCTATGTACCTAGGTCTTGCCTTTAACCCTTTACTTCATATAGACACGTTTTGCCATCTCTAATATAAACGCCTTTGGTCACCTAATATAGAAGGCTTTGGACGCATAATATAGACGCCTTTGGACACCTCTAATATAGATGCCTTTAGACACCTAATATAGAAGGCTTTTGAATTACTGGGTAAATTATGTTTATATTAACTGACAGAGTGGAAAACAGTGCAGAAAGTGTTCAGATTGCTTGTTACGAGCAATCTGAACTCTTCCTGCACTGTTTTCAAAGGCCTAATTTGATTGGCGCGGGAAAACACATATTTATGGAGTAAAGGGTTAAACAGATTACTTTTGTAACTAAAAGTTTTGTTTTCCCTAAAATAATTTTCCAGCATCATTCTTTTATTTGAGTACCAATTTTACCAGGTAATTGTAGCAGTATATTTATATTATTTATTAACACAGTACCTGCATACTCAGAACTGTTTAAATTTTAATTTTTCATTTCAATTTCTTTTACTATTTTCCAGTTTCCATCATTGCAATGTTTATTAATTTAAAGTTTTAGTTAATACCATTATTGTATAGGTTTCTTTATTCTTTTACAGGAAAACATTACTTACAACCATGCCAGAGTTGGGCATAGGGTAATCAGGCAAGCTCTGTTGGTGGAGGCAAACCATGTACGAGTGTATATAACAATATACAATCTAAGAATCTAACTTCTGTTTTACAATCAAATTTAAGTACTGTAAAAATATGATAATTTGCATTTTCTCCCCAAGATTTTAAGGTCAATAACAGGGGTGCGTATTATACTAATGTATAGAAAAATTAATTTTATTTTTCAGGTCTCGTCAGATACTGACAGTATTTCTGATGACTATCATCTTTAACGTTTTAAACATGTCTTACATGCTTTATATTTTATCATGATTTCTATTTAATAAACACAGTTTATAAACCCTTTTGTGTATTATTGTGTATTCTGTAACTTCCAAATGGGAAAACAACAAAACTTTTTGTTAAACCGGAAGTCTTCAATTTATTAACTAGGCTTGTTCAAATATTCAAATTCTGTTCAATTCATTGTTTTTACGCTTGCTTTTTAAGGGAATTTATCAGTATTTTTCAAGAATTTAAAGTTGGCTAAAACATTTTTCCCCAATAGATCATGTCTTTATATACCTTCTATCATTAAGCCTGCAACATATTAAATGAGTCACGTGATTTCATTTCGATTTCAAATTGATGCGTCGTACAGTTTCAAGCGTTGTAAAACAAATTTCATCAAAGAAACAGTCTGAATGACAGTATTTCTTGATAACAGTATTTAAGTGCTGTCTATTTTTGGAATGGGAATTTCGTTTCAAGTTTACCACATCAATTTGAAACATTTGTAACACTTTGGTGGATTTGATATACTAAACCATTCCGATTTTATATGTTAATGATAATGAGAAACTTTAATCTATTTTAAAAATAGTTTTGTTTTATAAGTCATTTGCAGTGTTTTTTCCTGATAGAATCCCTTTAAACCGGATAATTGTAAGGGGTTTAATGTAATAAAAAAATATATATATGAAAATACTGATACTACTATCTTTTACAATTATGAATTTCTTTTTTTTTTACAATTATGAATAATTGTTATCAGTTTATTGATTAAAAGTACAGTCAACTCTGTCTTTAAGAGACCACTAAAGGGAAATCTGAAAAGTGGTCTCTTAAGGCAGGTGGTCTCTTACTGTAAAATGAGTTTTTTTTTTTTTTGTGTATCATCATTTTTCGGGCTTTCACCCGCTGTTCTAATGTTAGACATTTTCTCTTTGCTGAAGACATGGCAACGTTGATAGAGTATCACAGTATGAAACCACAATATTGAACCCCAGTCAAATAAACCTTGATATTCATTGTCTTACGTTTACTCATTTTTGTCAAACCATCCATGAAAACAATGACTAACTGTCGTGTCTTTAATTTCCAATTTAATCTTATAAAAAAGCCGATCAAATAATCAAACGTAATAATAATTTTTAATCGTAATCAAACAATATAAAATCAACTTTCCAATTTAACCTGATCAAAAAGTCAGATCAAACCTATTTAATATTTTTTGTTGTAATAAAAACAAACAAAAACAAACCTCAAACTGTCCAATCTTTAATTCCAATTTTATTTAAGTAATTGGCAATCCTTTAATCGTAATAAAAAAAAAAGCAAACATTTCAATTTATTCCAACCAAACAATGATCAAACGTTGATATATAATTGGGGTTAAAGTGTTTTAACTCTATAACTTGTTATCGAACAATTATCGTTTTTTACCACGAGACAATGCAGTATTTGGCCTCGGTTTTATTTTTAGCACGTTATCTCGGAGATCGACAATTTTACACTTACACATTTGTCACGTGCACAAAGCATGATATTGAAATTTCACACCTCGTGTATTCATGGTCGTATGGTAAAGGATATTTGTTGAAATTTGATGGATTTTAAGTGGTCGCTGGTCGCAGAGAGCAAGTGATTGCTTATTGCAAGTATAATTATGAATGAAATTCGTTGGGGGGGATTTAATGTGGTCACTTACATAAGGGGGTCGCTTATAACAAGTGGTCACTACTGCAAGTTTGACTGTAACACGAAACAAATTTAAAAATTTGGGACAAGAAAACCATGCAGGTGTTTGGCGATGCCAATTTTACTCCGCCCACTTGTACTTTCCTTGTCCTTTGGTGCTGTCGAATTACCACTCAATGCTCCAGTATTTTACCCCTTAAACTAGTATGCAATGTTTATTTTCAAAATGTTATGGGTAAAAATGAACATTCTTATCAAATTTCCATTTAAAACAAACTAATCGACACTGAAATTGAAATAACCAATGCTTATTTTACACCTAAACTTCAATGCTTTTTTCAGAAATTTCAATGCTTATTTACCCTCAAATAGTGCTTATCAGGAGCACTGCCTACTCTGTTAATTGAAACTAATTGACATCTCTTTGATCTTGCCCAAATACACATAAAAATAATTACGGTAACACCATTTTATACTCACAAATTTTATTGTCTCTAACACTTTATATCACATCAAAACGTTTTACCTATGATTTTTACTTAATTATGTAGTACACCAGTCTAGATTTTGTTACTCCATAAAAAAAACAATTAAAATTAATCTTTCACTTTGGTCCAGATTTCAAAATGGCGGATGAAGTAAACAACCGATTCATGCCTGCGGATAAAAGATGTATACTAGCTTTTTTCAACCAGTTTTGGCTTCATAATCACCTGCGGATTATACCTGAGTACTGATTATACTAGGGAAATACAGTATACACTTTAATATTTTAAACATTAAATCTTAAACAAGCAGCCAGGAGATCCTGATTTTTGACTGGTTCTTGTTAAACTACAAATGATGTCATAAATATGAATTGTGTAAGTTAAAATTGAGTTAAAGTTTTCAAGCATTTAAGCAAAGCACAAACCTGAAATGTTGTCCTACAAGCAATAACAACAAACTTTCCAACTTAAATGGAGCTGGCCATGGTGAGTAAACACAGTAATGGAGTTGAAAATGATTTCAGGAACAGATCATTGTGTGCAATGATTTTCATGATGATTCTGTGCTTGAAAACTCACCTAAAACACTGCCCTTTAATTTGGTTCCATTTTCTGCATCCTTAGCCTTTCTGGCATCCTCTTCCTTCTCAAATTGCACGAACCCAAAACCCCTCTCATGTACAGACACACCTATAAAACAAAACATACGTTGTATTCTCATAGGTTGGTAATTCTCGTGTTTTGTTTAACTGCAAAATTTACTTAATTACATACCTCACAAGATATATCCCAAAAAGGAATAAAACTTGCTGTTACTTTAAAATTTATATGGTAGCATACACAAAAACTGTTGTCTTGTACGATTCGTTTCTCGTTAGAAACTAAAAAATTATTATATTTACTATTCTTTCTGTACGAAATGCATGCTGTTTGAAAGTTTAAAGGATCAAATTTTAAAAATTGGCATTTTCAATAAATATTAATGGTTACTCAATGCAAGCATAAGACAGTAATGATTTGCATGACTGGTGACAAGTAAAAAATGCAAATTCCATGAAAAAACTCAATAAAACTGAGTCATTTCTTTTTTCGTTGCATCCTGCGATTCCAAGAGATCCTTTATCATACAATATTGCGCACATTACACATACACTTTATGACAATATAGATGGCAAATTAAGAATAACTGAAAAATTATATTTCTGTGTAAAATATCAAATCAAAATATGATGACAGCTTAAAAAGCCAAATTCTATTTGGCTGATAAGTTTGGTTACCGACAGTTTAAACCAAATAAAATATCAATATGTTATGCAATACTTCTTATATACTACTTTGTATAAATCCACACATCTCATATATGTTGAGAAACAATTCCATCAACTACAGTAATTAATTAATTGAGAAAAGGATCATAATTCTTTTAAAAATATCACATAATAATTCCTCAACCTGGAGGTCTGAAGCTGATCGAAGCTGTGTGGTTTGAAGGTAGTTAGTTAACTGTACAAGGACCTATGGTAAAATGAACACCTACAACATTTCTGCACAAAATGTGAAAGCAGAAGTGAGTAGGTATTCTAAAAATAAATTATTCTAAAAGTAACAAAAATATTACAACAGGCAATAAAGGTCCTTTTGCATGGGTCAGTAGAGCAAAGTAACATCTTTTTAAATTTTATTTTAGGATGTCAGATCTGAAGCTATTTATAGTCTACATACATGTACATCACTTAATAAATGTAAAATTTTACAGATACATGCACTTAGAAACTAAAGTACAGCAAAAGGTCCTTTCTAATTATGTCAATCAAATTACCTAATATTTTTCCATGAATTTTGAACATTTCTTCTAATTCTTCTTTATTTACTCTGTCTGAGGGTAAACTGCCGATAAAAAGCCGAGCATTTAAAAACTCGGGATCTTCAATGTTTGTTCTATTTCTAACAGCTTCTTCACTCCTTTTCCATGGTTTTGAAGAAGAATGATCACCCCTTGACTGTGATCGGCTACGAGAGCTTGACCTACTCCTCTCATGATGACGAGACCGGTATGCACCAGGAGATCGACTTCTTCGTCTCCGATCTCTAGATCTTGAACGTGATCGAGAGCGTTTGTTGGGAGGTATGACTCTACCAAATCTGTCCAAACGTTCTCGTTCTCGCGGGGAGCGACTACGGCTCCTACTAGATCTCACCATTTTTAATGTTTCTGAAATATAAACAGAAGAAAAACAAATGAACATTGAAAATTAACAAAAAGAAAAACTTAATAACAGAGATAATGGCATTAGATGCATTTATTTTTTTTGTAATGTGTCATTTATGACTAAAAATGTTTATCTAGAAATTTAAAGAGGAAAAGGCTAGCAGAATCCACTATTATATTGCACATTCCCCTGTCTAGTGGTAGTAATTTGTTAATTTAATACTGAAGGTTGCAAAGCAACAGATTAGTGGCATATTTGGTAACTATTTGCATATTAGTGGCATATTTGGTAACTATTTGCATAAAGACCTATATAAATTTAAAGAAAATACATTTAAACTAAGAATCAAGCATACTGAAATACATAAGAAAAAATCCAGAACTACCCGATCATTATGAAATAAATTACTTCACATTATCCATATTCAACTATGCATGTCGCTGTGTAAATAGCCAAAATCTTTTGTTAACCAGAAAACATTTAAACTATTTTTTGTTTGGGAAGATTTGTAAACAGATTTGATTATTTAGTCTGTGTCATCTATACATGCCTGTATCACCTTGCTGTGGAAACTAAAGCATCCTGCATAAAAATATCTGCCAATCGCACTTGTAAGTAATACCAGTGTGAGAAGTTTATATGCGTATTAAAATTCATTCCCAGACAAGAAATAGTGACCTATAAGCAACTTTGTGTACCATTTTAACATGAATCAGACAATGTTTGTTCGAGTAATTGAGTCATGTTGGGGTAAAAATTTAATTTTAAAATAAAAAAAGGGGCATAACTCATGATGTAACATTATATGTGAGATTCTGAAATATAATCCCATGCAAGATCTAATGATTAGTATCCTTGTGTATCAATTTAAAAATTGCAATTTGTTTGAGTAACTGAGCATATTTTGAATAAAACACACAGTTTTATGTTTTTAAAGTAAACATTTTACATTAATTGGTCATTTAATATAACAAGAGTATTTCTTCATTGATGTTATCTAAATTTATACAGAATATGTACAACTATAATGTCTAGGTCAAGTTCAATAACATTTATTCAGTAACAAACAATTCCCAATTCTTTTCATATTTCTATACAAGGATTTAGGTTGCTTACCAGACCTTGCATGAGATTGAATTTCAGCTTCACTTGTTTTAAATTATTTGAGTTATGTCCCCTATTTAATTCATTCATGAGTTATACTGATAATTTCAATATAAATTATTTATTTTGCGTACACTTTCTATGAAATGTGACTTTAGCTGATCTGTTAGTAATGTTTATATGTGATATTAGATGTTTATTTTAAAAAGTTTAGTATAGGAGAATATTTGCTTTATTTTTTCATAAATTAAATCTCTTGTTTTAAAAATAAATACCGATCTTATAAAAACCGATATATCAAATAATTCATAAAATTCCATAGCACCATTTAAGTGAAAGAAACATAGAAAAGGTTTTTGCTACTTGGTTTCCAGATATTTTTAGCAATACTGTTTGGAAGAAAACTGCGTCAGTAAACTTATGTTTTCAATTAATTTATCCTTGCTTTACTAAAATAAAATATTGGAGAACTCTTTGCTGAAGTTATGACTTTAATTCCATGCAAATTACAAATTTAATTTTACAACCGTTACCTTTGTCAGGAACAAATCTTCACTTAACGAGCTAACATGTAGATCCCATTATAACGATCATGCAAGCTTGGAGATAAAATTAAAATATAAAATTTTAGAAAGTGTCCATCTCCATCTGACTGGTTATGAATATACTTCCCATGACTGAGGTGTTATTGATAAACGGTAATTATAACAAGGCATGTCAAATTACCAAGTGAGAGATCATGAATGTCAATTAATAACTTGTTAATTATCTAACAGCAGCTAAGCAATCTTGGAAAGTCTTTTGAAGGCATGTGTCTTTGGGGGTAACTCGCGTTTAATTGACTATACTGCTTTACGTTAATGACAGCAACCTCAGTTACAGTTATACTCTATTAAGGAAGTTACTGTATATTGTACAAGTTAGTATGCCATAAACTTAAAATCATGAATTGGTATAAACATGTATACAACAGGGCTTCTAAAATCGCCGGTTTTTTGGACCAATTTCTGTCGTTCAAAACCGGTTTTCTTTTCAAGATTTAATAAAATATTGGTACAGATATTTTCTATCAGTCTTGTAAAATTACACTGATCTGTGAAATATGCCCTACGGCAATATCATTAGATCAGATCATCCTATTGTTTTTGTCACCCACTGTTCGAAAGGAGGTCAATTTTGACTAAACCATTACCAATAGTAGGGGAGTTTTTTGGAAGAGTCTATCACTAGGAAGCACACCTTCAATGTGTGAACAGCGACCCATATCACACATCCTGTCAGTTCAGCAAAACTATTGTGTTTCTGTCCATAATTTCTTTGATATACCGCTAGCTGTAATGTTTAACTTATTTGCTTGTGTGTTTTTTTTTTATATGGGACTTTCGGACCGAAAATTGTTTGCTTTTCTTAAAGACAAATGTGTTAAAAAGTTTGGCCGAGAATAAAATTCATTTTTATTTAGCGAAAATCGAATAACATTTTTGACTGATTGATTCAAATAATCGGACTACCTCTGAGATTTCCATAGTATTTCAAAGGAGTATCGTTTGGATGTTTATTTCTATATTTATTATTGTTTATATGATTAGATATTTTCTATGATAAAGATCTTGTACAAGATAACTGCTATGACTTCCGTCCGAATAAATATTTATAAATTTTATCATAACATAAACATTGCAGAGGTGGTTTGTTTCAGCTAATCAGATCTTACTTCCAGATCCAAACGTTACTTCTGCTCAACTTGTCAAGATGTTTGTCTTTTAGAAAAGCAAGCGTCGCATATGATCAAGACTTTGTAGTGGCTAACTACAGCACAACGCATATCAAAAAAAAATAAAATAAGGCGGGCGGTAGTCTAATGGATAGTGTTGGCCACTCACCCCAGAGGTTGCAGGTTCGATCCCCCAGTTGATCACTTCCAGATCCAAACGTTACTTCTGCTCAACTTGTCAAGATGTTTGTCTTTTAGAAAAGCAAGCGTCGCATATGATCAAGACTTTGTAGTGGCTAACTACAGCACAACGCATATCAAAAAAAAATAAAATAAGGCGGGCGGTAGTCTAATGGATAGTGTTGGCCACTCACCCCAGAGGTTGCAGGTTCGATCCCCCAGTTGACTCGATGCCTATCATAAAACAACACTCAGTTCTGTTTCTACCCAAGAGGCGGACTCGAAAGCGGTTCATATAAGCTCTGAGCTTTCATTGCAATCGAGCTTAAATAGATTAGTATAAACTAAAAATAAAAACCTGAATATACCATTACACTGGTTACCACGGTGATTACTTCATGCAACTTCCAGTACATACAACACTTCCGGTTCAATTCCTCAAATGACCCAGCATTTCAAATTGAATGAAAACTATTCAGTTAAGCGAACACATGATGTCAGTCATTAAAATGGACATATTGTGATAAAGTAAGTTATAAATAATACAAAAATAAACTTGGCATACTGGTAGTTCTCTATTCATGATGTACAGAGAAAATACATGGCTTACCTGACATGGTGGGTGGGGTATGCATACACAAAATAAGTGTGATTCTTAAAGCAGTAAAAATCCTGGACAGATTTGCATTTTGAAATTTTAGAAGCCCTGTTATACAATAACCACTTAATCAAGTAAACCCATTTTTAAGAACACCTGATTCATTGTAATAATGGATATATACATTTTTCTGCCAACAATTCATAATATATTTAACAACATTGGAAACATTTCATCATGAAACTGATCATAGTTACCTTTAACCCGTTTGGAATGCTACAAAGCTGAAGAAAATTACCGAAAAACTCAAAATTGTCTAGTCTTCAAAATAGTAAAACAGCCGTATTACTAAACAAGTTGTGCTGTCCAGGCATCTAACATGTAGTTGTTATAAATACTTTCATTTCCAAAATTGGATGACACGACTCCTTACAAATTGCCAAAAAAAGAAAAATTATCTTCAGCACTCTGACATTCCCCTTGAAAATCAAAAATATTGCTTTATATATAAAAAGAAATTTTTCATATTAAAACACTAAATAGCTATGTGTTAGGTTTGACAATATCTGATAATGATACAATACAAATGTAATAAACAGCACTTCTTTCATGTTATGCATCAGCAATTATTATGCACCTGCATTATGTCTAAAACATGTGTTGCCTATGCTCTTCTTTGCCAAGAGTTAAAATTATTATATAAATTTATCTTTTGGATCAAAGATTGTATGCAACCTATGAAGGTAGTTTGCAGTGTTCCTAACTGATTTTGTGACATCTCACGTAAATTATCAATAATTATAGTATAACCTATAGAGTGAAGTCTCAGCTTTTTGGTCAGCTTTGATTTTTTTTTTTTTTTTTTTTTTTGAATGGGGTTTAACGCCATTTTCAACACATTTCAGGTTATATATGGCATATCCAGTTTTACTGGTGGAGGAAGACCTCAGACTGAGTAAGACTGAGTAGAACCACCGTCCTTCCGCAAGTAACTGGAAACTTTCTCACATAAAGTTTTTGGAGCGAGCGGGACTCGAACCTACGACCATTGCGGTGAGAGGTAAATGATCTTGAGACGGCGCCTTAGACCACTCGGCCACGGGCTTTGATTTTTAAATAGTACCGCAGTTTCTCGTACACAGTGCCTCCTAGATACGCTTTTTGTCATTTTTTACATTACAAAATGGTAAAATTTATTGAAAAACAATGTAATAACATTTTTGAATTACTTAATTTCAAGGTTCTCCACAAGTTGGAATTCAAGCCCTGAGGTAAGAGCGTGCACACTCAATGGTCTGCCCAAATACATTTTCAAGTGATGTATAAAGCACTCAATGAAATAGATTTTACATTTATAATAGTAAAATTGGTATAAATTTATCACACTTCCATTCCATTTTGAAAATCAGGATGTTGATTTTTGTGTAGACGGTCAAATCCCAAAATAAATTTACACATTACAGCATTGTGTTACTAAAAAAATGCCTAACTGTAAATAGGGTCAAACAATCAGCAAGGTCAGACGAACGTGCATCTAAAGTGTTGGAATCTCCCACCCATACACAGACTTAATTTGTGTTTTTACAGCGCACAACAGTGGCAAGGATCAGTGGAAATGAAGACAACAAAATATAATTATTGGGTGGCACTGATCAGCATGATATTTAGTCGGTTTAAGATGGACTAGCTATAGAAGGAGAAAAGATATGATTTATCAGATGTTTATTTATATTTAGTTGAGATCCTCATCATTAAATTTATATAAATTAAGGATAGAACACAGGCCAAACCGACAAATATAAATAAGAAAAAGTTGAAGGGGATGATACGCTTATAGAGATTAATAAGTTCCCCAGAAGATAAAAAGGTATGTTCCTAAGTATGATCTGATTTACTTTATACAGCCTCTTATTCCATTAGTTGTCTCCCTTGTCATGGACACATTTGTACTTGAATAATTTCAAGAGACAAAAAACACGAGTGAGCACATACTTCCAAACGAAAAATACTGAATTTCTCCGAAATATCATTTATATGGTGTTGGTTTGTCCATTGTTACTTGAAAACAAGCGTAAGGAACGATATGAAAACAAAGTCGCGGCCATCTTCTAAATTTCGTTTGAAAGCAAAATAATTCGTACAAAATCACGAACGTGCATGCACAAATATGACAAGAAATCAAGTTTAAATGATTTTCTCCAAAAAAATGTATGATTAATTAAACAGTAATCAATGCAATCACAATCGTTGCAACTTACATGTTCACAATATTCTCAATGTGCTTTAACTGCCTCGTTCTAATTAATTAACCGCCGTACAACGATAAAACCCTCAACGTGATTGGTCGAAAAGGTTAGCTCCAAACCAATTAAATGGCTCGTTAAGTAGAGTAACCTTATTTCAGTAAATTACCGAAATCTAGCATTTTGTCAGGTTAAGTAAATTTTATTTGGGAAGACAAACAACAAACACATAAATTCTCTTGACCGACATCAACTTTTTTTGGATACATTTTAAACTAAATTCAATATTATTTATAATATTTCAGTTGAAATTTGTCTGAAAAGGTAAATTTATAACTTCATTGCGGTAAGAAAAGGTTAGTTTCGGTAATTTTACTAAATGAAGTTCTTTTCGGTAATTATTACTACAAATTTCTACTAAAATGTCACTGGAACAAACCGAAGGTAGCGTTATAATAGTTTATTGGTAGTTTTTGTAAAATTTGATATCATTTTCGCATATTCTTCCAAATGTTATCAAATATGTTGTTTGGAAACTCGGAAAATCTTTTGATTATGTGTAGTTCACTAAATGGTATACGAGTTAGAAGTACCGGAGCACCAAAACAATCTAACAATTACAATCTCTGAGACACATTAACAAAGTTAACAAATAAGCAAACCAGAGAAATGGTTTGATTAAGATGTCGTCGTATTTCAGAATATGCATGTGTTGTGTGATCATCTAGGTATGATAAATATCGAGAATGAGTCCAGATGTTTCAGTCAATTTGCCACTACGATTTCTTACCACTTTAAAGGAGGTTTCATACCATGTATAAAATATAAAATACTTGAGTCTCGTAATAAAAATCGTGTGTTCCAGTTGAAGAACACCAAACGCATTACAGGAGGGTAGTGGGTTCGATCCGCCGCCGCAGCTATGTTTGGGGTCCTTGAGCAAGACACTTTTTCCGCATATTCTTAGTATCCCTTGTATACCTAATACTGCGATAAACCTCTTACCGCGAATGCCCGTATAATAACAATATTCCATACATACACAAAGCTTCTGTTTGTGTCGGCATTTGTTTACATTTTGTACCGGCAACTGTTTATTACTCAGCATACTTAAGTAACTTAATTACTGTTTATTATTGATGCCATTACTTACAAGGTTGACAAAGTTTTAGACTCGCGGTAATAAGGTATGACCAGTATACTGGTTCTCACAAGGAAGACTTCAAGCGTGATTTGCCTAAGTTGTAAGAACTTGTTTCACAATCAAAGTAAAATAAATAAGGTTAAACTAAACTACAAAAATAATTGACTGTACATATATAAAATTTAACCTTGATATATGATGAAAATAGTAAACAGTTATTGAATTATAACAAATGATTAGATATATAATTATATGAAACAATTAAAAAAGAAGAAAAAAACATACATATATATAAATACATTTGTTACACATATTATCTATTACAATTCAATATTTACATTCCCCCTACAATCGGCCTAAATAAACTATATAGTTTTACTGCATTTCATTTCCCAATGAAAAACACTTGCAGCTGGGTGGAGCTAAAAGGACCAGTTTGCATTTCATTGGTTGCACGATTTTGTTTGGCTGGTGAGATGTAACGTTGCCGTTAGTTTCACGTGATGTTTGCTGTAAGTTGTCCTACAAATGCGTGCACTTATTCAGTATGTTGACAACATCCATGTTACATTCATGACTTTGGCTTTGCGGTTTGATGTGTATAATTTGCTTTATAAATATCAAAATTACAAAAAAAATGTAATAGTTTTATCTAAAATAGCTGGAGAATATAATGTAAATATAAAAACATTAGGCTAGTTTAATGTTGCAGAGAAGCCCTATGGGCTTCACGAACATTAAACTAGCCAAATGTTTTTCATCACCTGACAAAAACTCAAAATTCGGCTTTTAATCATTAATAATAAACACCAAGGACTTCTATAAATGGATAGGAAATTTGCACCTCCCGACTAAATGATGATAAAACAGTACATGAAAAACTAATGATTAATTCACAGGCATTTGCTTTATTGTACATAAAATGAAGTTGTATGTAATCTTAGATGCAAAATGATCTTCAATTTAAGATAATGAGGTTTGAAGTGAAATTTTTCATAACTCTGTTTTATAACTTAAAATTTTGAAATCCTTATAGAACACAGTTTTGGCTCCAAAATGATATAAAAATATAGGGTACGAAACGTCCAGAATTGACTTGGATATGAAACGTCCATGGTACAAATAATCTTGCACCCCATAAGATACAGCTATCAACAGACTAAATTGAAAATGAGGATAACTGATTGCCACTTTATCATCTTCAATAACTGGTCTGTCCTATTGTAACATTACGGATTGTTGTTAACCTATTTATTTTACCTGGATTGTGAAATCATGCTATGGTTGACATCCAATGTATGTATTTTTAATCAGTCATAAATATACACGACATTCAAATAATAGAAAAACTTGATCTCATGCTAAACAACTTGAAACAACTCAACAAACTAAACATATATGTGGAATTAGTGAAATTCTTAATAATTATCAAATGTTTCAAAGAGACGTCGTGGTATATAAACAAATAAGGGAAAGGAGGAAGGTGGGGTTGTTATTGTCTGCTGTTAGAATGAAATAAATTGTAAGTGAATTGTAGTTGTTGCATGTTGTTAAGCGACACTTTCAACAATTTTTCAGTTATACTGCAACTGTGTCTACTAAGTGCTGCCACACTGAAGTATCATGCTGAAGACACATTGTTAAAATGTTAGGGTATGAAACATCAGTAACATTATGGTGACACCAGGCCAACCAGACCTAGAACTATCCTCTAAATGCCAAGCGAGGAAGCTTCTAGTATCATTTTCCAAGTCTTTGGTATAACCTGGCTGGGTATCGAACCCACAATCTTCCACATATGAGGTGGATGCTTTACCCCTAGACCGCTGCTGCGGTTTTAAGCAAATGGTAAGGATGGAGTATAACTACTTTATTATAAGTCTTTCATCATTGTGGCATGTAGTTGTTACCAAATGTGGTTTCCCAAAGTTGACTGGCTTCTGTTTCACCAACATTTTCTTAAATACTTAAAAACTTAAGTTTTGACTGGTTATTTATTGATTATTTAGTGAATGTCAATGAAACAATATGCAGTTGTACTAGGACCAGTCTAAAACCAAAAACCATGATGAAATCATTGTTTGGAGTTTTTAATACTTAAATATGTTGGTGAAACATTAAATTGTAAGTTCATTATAAGATCTGCTGGTGTGTAAGCGTTCGTGCATGCGTGTGTAAAAACTATGATATAAGGAGTTGCATGATCTTTTTCATCATTTTAATAACTACTGTTGGTATATTATTGTTTTTCATTTCAAAACCCTTGGTTTCTTTCAGATCTTAAGGCATTCGAGAGAAGGCTGACAGAAGTAATTGATAAGTTGCAACCAGCGGCCAGGTTTTGGAGAAGTGAGATAATTATTTAATATGAACAATTTAGCTTTATGAACTTAGGCACAGGCATTTTACATAAGAATGAAGGTATTTCTTGCAGTTTGGCATAAATATAAAACGTTTGCTCAGGCATATTTCCAGACATGTATTCTCACAAGCTCTGACTGCTGTAATTATATTAATTAATGCTTTTTTCTAGTGTATTGCATCTCTCTAATATACAAGAAACATTAATATCATTGATTGAAAAAGTGTACACACAGGATTCAATAAAACATTGACAAATGTGCAATATAATATATAGGGTATAATGTTGAACAATTCTTGGCTCCACCAGCCCTAGGCTTCAACTATTTAGTCCAGTCCCGTAAAGTAGAGCCAGCAAAGTTATACTGTATTTGTAACTCTGAAATGGATGGTCCAATTTAAAAAATATTAAGCAGAACTGTTGAACAGGAAACGTAAGCCATCACTGATCAGAGTGGGAGCATTTGCATGAACACATTTCTTGTTATGAATTACAGCTTAAATTTAGTTGTCTTTTCACTGTTGCAAACATAATAAAAGTACCAGTATCCAACATTAACATTTTAACTTGTCCACATTTTGACATTGTTAACATAATATACTACAATGTAATTTGTTTGTGTTTGTTTCAGTTATTTTGATATTTATATCAATATGCACAGCTGTGGGTGCATGGACATGGCTCTGGGATACAGAAACTTCACAGGTAACCATGGTAACTAATAGTTATATAAATATATAGGTCAATACACAGACTGGTACCTGTGGGTAGGTACGCATTTTTATCTTGCTGGTAAAATGCCAGTAGTGCTTATACCATGGAATTTTGTCTGATGTTTGTCTGTTATTTTTTGTGTAAACACTGTAGCATATTTACATTAATTTTCATCTAATAAAGTTGGTCAGGATATTCAAAAGAGTTCTTGAACTGGACATATCGGACCAAAAAGGAGATAGTTATTGGCCTTGATTGATTGAAAAATGCTGATTTTTGCCTCAAAAACTCTCCATCACCTTACATTTTCATTAGAATGTGACTTTCTTTAAATGATTCTGACAATGAAAGCTTGGGAAAGTTCTTAAACTAGTTACCAGTATATATGGAACGAAACTGAACAAAGATATGGGCCATGATTGTTTAAATATTACTGATTTTTACCTTTAGATCTCATCAGATTGTGACCAAAATTGGTCATGGTCAGAATGTCCATGTCTATGAAAGCTAGAATAAGTTCTTGAACTGGCTGTATTAAATCAAATTGATGGACTAAGGGAGTCAAAGGTAGTAATATTATTGAACTGGGCTCAAGCCCACAATCTTAGCAAGGAGAGGTAAGATAATTTAAACTTAGTTTAGCTTGATTATCAAGTAAGCTGGGAGCTTATATGAACCATTTTTGAGACCACTTCTTGGGTAGAACCAGTACTGAGTGTTGTTTTGGAGTAGACATGCTTTGAAGTATGATAATAAATCTGGTGTTAAAGATCTTTAGAAAAAAAAAACATCAGCAATATAAATTATGCAATTGTCTCCATTTACGTTAGATCAAAAGATGGTAAATAGCTATTTTTTGCAAATCGGCATAGGCAAATGTGCCAAAACCATTCATGAATTTACAGTTTTTTAGTTTTTAACATGGTATGCTGAAAATGTAGCTCATAATTACTGCTCAACTACTGCCTAACTTTTCCAAACTATACAACAGAAAGTAGTGTGTTATTTTTTTAGATCCATTGGCCAAAGGCCAGAAAGTCTTATGTGATAGTGTGTCATCTGTCATCCGTGAGCAGCATTTCACTATGTGGAGACTATACAATGCATACCCAAGATTTTTTTTATCTAAAGTTCAAGATGGCTGCTGTTAGTAAAATTTGTCTCATGACATGCGAATCAAAATTCTGCAAAGATCTGCAATTTTAGTTCTCTTAGGTTTGTACAAATGGTGTCCCTGGGGTAACAAATGACCCCACCCTGAGAGCTCAATTAGGGATTACATGTGATTGTAATACACATAGTTTATTTTGCCTATATTTTCATAAAAGCATTGTTTGGTCAAGGATCTGTAAAATGACTGAGTTCCACTGTATCATGGGGTCAGAGAGGGCTCTAAAAGCTAAAAATTGGGAATGTCAAAAATTATTTTGTTAAGAACTGGTCAGTCAAATATATTCATATTTATTCGTCCCTATGTGTAGGGATTTCAATAAAGATAGGAATAGGTATATTATGGCTGCCATATTGTATTGTCATTTTGGTTGGGCGCAAACACGAAAGACTGACAAATGCCGTTTTTGGATTTGGCGGGCCACCAACACAACAGACGGGTAAAACAACAGATTTCGCACGACAGTATGGCATTGGTTTGGTGAATGGCTAGTTTTCATTTTGGTGCCCCATTCTGTAATGTAAGCGACCCACCAGAAATGAAAACATGCCAAACCGCCTATTTGTCATTGTGTTGGCGCTCCACCAGAACGACAACACGCTAAATGACCTATTTGTCAGTTGGTTGTTCTGTCATGTCAGCGACCAGCCAGAACAACAAATGGCCAATCTGCAGTTGTGATGTTCTGTTGTGTCAGCGCCTCACCCGAACAACAACACATCAAATGGCCTATTTGTCATTGTGTCATTCTATTGTGTCAGCGACCCACCAGAACAACATAACGTCAAACGACCTATTTATCATTCTGTCATGTTGGTGACCCACCAGAACAACAACATGCAAAATGACCTATTTGTTGTTCTGTCGTGTTGGCAACCCGCCAGAAGGGCAACATGAAAAAAAGCCATATGACCTATTTGGCCTTTTGTAATGTTGGCAACTCAACCGAACGACAACATGGAAATATGCCCAACGGTTTATTTGTCATTTTTGCATGTTGTAGTGTCAGTACATTCCGATAGGCATACATACCGGTACTCTTATTACACATTATAAATTTATGTAAGTTTTAAAGGCAACATGCATGATGGTCGTAATACATCGTTAAACGGAATATTTTCTCAAAAACTCAACAGACAAATTGTTTCGTATTTGATGTTAATTATCCCTACGAGTAGGGATTTGAAGTTTTAGGTAGGAAATCAAGGTGCTGGTATCTGTAGGGGCCCTTTAAAAGGACTTGTGAGTTTTACATGGGAAAATGGAAATTCTCGTCTATTCATCCATTAATGCAAAGTTATTATTCAGTTTGAGTTCCGAAGCATCTTATAGTCATATTTATAGTCATAAGATTTGGTTCAATAAGGTGGGGTCGGGGATATCTATAAGGGGCCAGATGGGAATACAAAAGGATATATTTGAAAACTCTAAAAATCTTATTCTTAACAACTGATCATCGGATTGTGTTATAAAAACATATTTGATATAAACTATCCTTTTGAGAAGGGGTTTGAGTTTTATATGAAACAAGGGTCTAGTATTTATAGGGGCCCTGTAAGGGGATATTGAATTTTAAAAAAGGATACTGTGGGAAAATGAAAACTTTTTATTTTTCATCCATTTGTGCAAAACTATTTTTCAGTTTGTGTTCTGAGGTACACTTAGTCATTGCAAATAAGTTTTGATTCAATAAGCTGATTTGAATTTCTATATGGGGTCAACATGCACTAAAGGTTTAAAATAGATAAAGGGGCAGTGATATATAGAGGCCCTTTATTTTCTCATCCATTTGTGTAAATGTGATATTCCAGTTTGTGATCTAAAACTTGTTCTAGTAACAAAATATTAGATTTTGTTCAATAAAGAGGATTGAAATTCCATAAGCGGCTTTAAGGGCTCCAATATGGTTAAAATCGAAATTTTTCATAAATGTTTTTTTCTCAACTAGTCATAATTGATATAAATGATTCCTGCGAGTAATGCCTATGGGGTTTGAAGTTTTTGTAAGTCAAGGGTATATTAAGGAGGCCCTCCCAGGGTTTTTGGAGATCTGGATAACATGAGCATTTATTTTCAGAGATTTTGGGAACATTTGGTATTACTTTCGGAAATACAGGGATCAAAGGCCTAATTTTAGAGATCAAGGGATATTGTTAAAGAAAAAAAAAGAAAAAAAGTATCTAATTTTACCAATTTTATCAGAGACATATAAACAGAGATAGGCAACTTGAGGCACTTGTCTAAATTTCAGGTGGCGCATTTGGTGTTTTTAGTTTAGTTTAAACTTATTTATTTTGCTTCGATTGTGAAACAAGTTCTTACAACTTAGACAAATCATGCTCAAAGTCTTCCTGGGTATATTCAGTACTAAGCATATGTGGGAAAAATGTCTTGCTCAAGGTCACCACACATAGTGATGGCGGAGGATCGAACCCACGACCCTCCGAGCATGGGTTTGGTGCTCTACCACTAGACCACGTGGCGTTTTCTAAATCATGGAAACACAACTCCTCCAGAATCAAACAACATAGTTTTGTGATTATGATATCAAAGGAAAGGGCTTGATTGTAAATTTGGGAGATTAATTTTTCTTTTTTAAATTTAAAGAAATGAAGAAATTTTACGCTTAATGTTATTTTTTGTGATCATTTTCTCTTTTTAGCCCATTTTTAAAGTAAAAAATAAGAAAAACGACTTTAAATATTAACATAAAACTTTTGCCACTGATGGAAAACTTACTTATTCATCTTTCTACATAATATTCTATTTTTATTGTGTGTTGTTTAAACGTGTTTGTTAAATCGAGACTACTGTATCGTTGTTGTTTTTTTTTAATTTCAACATATTTCGTTTTCAATCCGTAATAATTTAAATTCAGAAGAAAAATATTAAATAATTAGTATAAGGCATCATTTTAAGTAGTTTTACTTTGGTAACAAAATTATTTAATTCAAACAAAATTGGAAGAAATACTAAAAGTGCCATGTACATTATGTTGCTATTAGCCTGCCAGTCTCTGTAATTAAGTCACTGATTTTATGTATAATTTCTACACTTGATCATAATTTGATTTTAAAATGAGATGTTGACTGCTTGAAACAGCTTTTGACAGCTTTGGAGGTTGCTGGCAATGTGTAAGTCTGGGACCCTGTCCAACTTCATTCCATAATTATATGTACCCGAAATAAATTTTGGATGGTTATTAAAAACAAAGATATATTTACAGTTTTGATGCTTACAGGCATACTAGTGCAGTGGTTAGCATTATCGATTTTTGGATTGTAAGGACTGGTGTTCAATCCCACTTGGCATCTAACTTTTTTTATTTATTAGATCTTGTTTAGGGCTATTCCATTTAAACATACAACCCACCCATGGAAGGCACTTTGAAATTGGACCCTCCCCCTTTATATTTTTTATTTATTTTATCAGGCCCCCAATTTTGAAAAACCCTCCCACCTTAGAAGTTTATTATTTTGCCGTCCATGGGTGGGATGTATGTTTAAATGGAACAGCCCTTACACAATATAGTCAATTATTTATGTTTATGTATTGCCTTTTGCAAATTAACCATTCAGCTGTTCAAACAAAGATTTTTGTCTCTTCTTTGGCTCTACTTGCCAAAGGCCAACGGGGCTTATGTCTTGGTAAGTTGTCCATATCCGTCCGTTAGCCTTTTTCTTGTAAAAGCGATAGCACCCCCTCATATTTCAACCAATCTTAACTTGCGGAGCATTTATATTACCACAAAATCTCAGACAATTTCTTGAACCAGCTTGATTGAACCACAAATGTCCGATGCCAAAGGGCTTACAAGCACATATTTAAGGAAACTTAAAAAACACCTTTTCTCTGAAAATTTTAACCATAGACCTTAGATATTTGACATGAAGCATTGTTACTATGGGGGTCTTCTGAAAAGGTAGAATTTTGGTTCCCAGGGTCAAATTTGGGCATTTCACCTGAAGATATCTTATGTGTCCTCTCTAGTGAAGTCAAACACGACTTCATTGAACTTGGTGACGAGGATTACATACATATTCAAACAGCCCTTGTCAAGATGTTTGACATACAGAGACAAGAGATGTGGAGGGTGAGCCTGATCTGCCTGCAGAAAGGACAAGGGAAAGAAGCAGTGCAAAAGATTTTGCTTATAATGATGATGTGTAAATAATAATAGAGAAGACTATAGTAGATGTTTTACTTAACTTACACTATTTGGTACTTTCAGAGAACTATGTTTAAAACTTTTGGAAATCTAGAGAACAGTGGAAATACTTTTAGAGATAGATCTGGAAAACATGGACAAAATACTTTTGGGGAACTTTGGCAAATACTTTTGGAGATCTGAGGAACAATAGGCATTACGTTAAGAGATTCAGGGAACAGGGACCCCCTTGGAGGGCCTCATTAAGGGCCTTGAAAGGGGACTCTCAGTTGTATATATGAATTTAATGATAAAATGAAAAAAATCTATTCTGTTATTTATAGTTTGAAATCTAAAGCATTTTCTAGTCTCAACAAATTAGATTTGATTTATTAAGGTGGATGGAATTTACAAAGGCCACGATGGGTGCCTAAAAGAGGTGACTGGGATTTAAAGGAAACCTGTAAGGTGACTTACTTTTACATAGGTATATAAAGGGGAAAATATCCGCTTACTCGTGTAGAAAAAATTCTTCAGGTTAAGGAATGTATTGGGGTCATATAATGAGACTTTTCTATTATAAATGAATGGTATGGGAATTTATAGTCATAAGTAGCCTTTTGTTCAAAAATGTGTTGTAGGGGTATTTATCCATAAAGGATTAGAAAAAAAACTAATGGGTTAATATTGTGATTGTGGAATTTTTAAAATGCTTTGGCCACTACAAGCTAGTAGAACACCCCCAGGCCCTCTTGGGAGTTTTGATTATGTATTTGCTTGATGAAAGTTAATTTGCATTGTATATTTTCAGGTGCCGTTTATGCAGTCTTTGGTTAACCACCCATTCTTCACACTCAGCTGCGTTATACTTGTCACATTATTTTTATGTGGAATACACAAGCGAGTGGTAGCTCCATCCATGTATCCTTTTCTCTACCTTTGTGAAGTATGTGGTCCAGTGGTAGAATGGATTAATGATTCTTATATTGAAAAGGGCTCCTAACTTGGTCTACGTACTTAGTTTTATCTTAGAAAAAGTCAGAACGATGATGCGCGGGTCATCAAACATATTTAATTGATGTTTATTTTTAGAATAGGATTTCGTTTGAAGTTTACCATTCAAATTCAAATATTGATTTTGTAGCATTGTGGTTGGTTTGATATATTAAACTATTGGGATTTTATATATTTGTGATAATGAGATGCTTTCTATGATATCCATTTTGATTATTATTTTATTTTTTAAAACGTTTATAGCTTTTTATCCTTTAAAATGAAGGCCCATTTATACGACTTTGATTTTTACATAGGAATATTATGGGAAAACAGTAAATACTCTTTTTTACCCACTTTTGAGGATGTGACACCTGTAATACCAATGCCTGTACATCAGATGTCAAGGTCACACAAAGGTCAAGGTCATGCCTTCCGGTAAAATATATGAAATGTCATGTCTCCTCTGTAACTTGAGTTCTTAACTTGATATTCATATGGTATAGTTAAATACCTTATTGTAAATATATCGTTATTTTTGTTTAGATCACTTTGTGGGAGTATGTCACACAAAGTCTTGCAAGTGACATTTCTTGTTTTCATCTTTTTTATAGGAATTGCTTAAAGCATCTGTATTTCTGGACTATTGTTAAGTCAAAACAGTTACAGCTCTGGATCTTTAGAAAGGATTAATGTGAAAAACATTTTTCTCAAAAACTGATATTAAATACAAATTTGTTCATGTTTGGTATAAATGAACAATGTAAACAAAGGTTTTACATCTTTCTCAATAAAGGGACAATGGTCCATTTGGGCCAGTAAGGACCTGGCAGAATTTGATTTTTACAAAAGGAAAAAAATAGTTAATTTTTGTTTATCTCATATATAAATCTATCATTTACTTAATTAATCCATTCAAAATTTGCGAAGAAGTGATAGGTAAAATCAGATGGGCCTTTTCTTTTATATCGTTTTGTTGAGAAATCATTAACCATTGTTGTTGTTTTTCTTAACACACTTTAGAATAGCTTCAAGATGTCGACAAGTTTTGGCGGATTATAACATGTCGTGCGATGACGTAAGTATGATGGTTTGTAACGGACATGTGGCAATCTATTCAATCTTAGCACCTTTAAGATATTTGCCTTAAAATGAATATTATTAAGTTTTTATAAAACTAGTAAAGTTACACCAGTTTTGGTTATATGAATACAAGTACTCAAAAATACAAATTACTTTTTTCTTAAATTAATTTAGCTTGCCTGAACAAAGCTTGAGTTGACCATCGTCCTGCCATAAGCTTTTTAGCTCGCTGGAACGAAGTCCAAGGAGAGCTATTGCCATGACCCCAGCGTCGTCTGTAGACACCCAGGTTAAACTTTTGTGTTTAAGTTTAAGATATCTATGCAACCATTCATTGGATGTGAATGAAACTTCACATGTGTGTTCATCATCATCATTGGAACACTCACAGATTAGAACCATAACTCTGGGTTGCATTTTGGCACAGTTATGGCCCTTTTTGGACTTGGACACTCGGTTAAACTTTTGCGTTTAGTTGCATTTAAGTTTAAGGTGACTGAGTGACACACCTCAAATATTTGAGTAATTTACTCTAATTTAAGTTCAGAAAATTTTCAAATTCATTTTAAGAAGACAGATTGAGGAAAATCTGAAATCTATTATTGTTTTGCCTGCTGGAAAAAAAACAGGCGTTAACCATTAAGTATAAAGTTTTTAACTTTTTTTAACTGTTTTGCCAGGAGTAACCATATTTGGTCCTCATTTGTGTGAACCATGCTGCATGTTATATACTTTTACTGATAATTTACTTTCTACATGTTACAAAGTTATAAAGTTTTATCGTAAGTGTTAGGATTAAGCTCCATTTTTGTCTCGTCTCGACGAAGGAGAGAAAGTGAGATTAAGGTGTTGCTTTTCCGGCAGAGGTGTCAAACATTTATATTTAGCTCAAACGTTAAGTTTTCGTTTTTACACTATTTCTCAACAAGTACAAGTGCTAGGACACTCGTACTTGGATCATAGTTACAACTAACACCCTGCATCCCATTAAACACTGCAGATGCTTAGTGTAACCAACATTTCATTTTCCATTGACATTGTTTGATGCTGAATTTTGCATTTACTTCCAATATTAAGTTTTCATTTTTACACTTTTTTCTCAATAAGTACTAGTGCTAGGACACTCATACTTGGATCATAGTTACAACTTACACCCTGCATTACAAATATAATGCAGATGCTGAGTACTTTTTTTTTTTTTTTTAAATATGTTTTACTTTAATATAAATACTGGTTAAACTTTGTTGTTGTTTTTTAAATATGTTTTACATAGAAATACTGGTTAAAGTTTTGTATGCAACTACCGTTAAGTTCATATCTCAAACTTCTCTTAATGTATTCGATCGAAACTTCACACAATACTTCCTACAATATTTCTTAGTCATTAAACCTACTTCATTAACCAAGTTAGATAACTCTTGCATGAATATAATGCAAATTCTTGTGTCATGTTTTTGAAAATCGTGACTGTTAATAAATTCATCAAATCAAATAACTATTGTAAATAACCACTCTTTGATATATTATAGAAGTTGTTATGTCATTTATCTGTTACCACTGGATTAAAACAATAATTTTTGAGCTTTACAGATACATGCGGCCATTATTGTCTTATTTTAATTTTTTTCTCTCCAATGTGTGTATTAACGGTCGAAGCGGACACTGCGAGACATATCATTTCGCAGAATTCTTGTTTTAAACATATACATGTATATAGGCATGTACATATATATATTCATATCCAGGGTCTATAGTTGTGTAGTGAGTAGTACTTCTAATGCCAGTGACCTTGACCTCTATAGATAATTAACTTCAACTCCGTTTCGGTGAAAATGTTTGGCCCAGACCCACCATGTGGTTTAGTGGATAATACATACATGTAACCATACACCAGTCATCTAAATGATCTTGATCTGTACTCGTAATTAACTTAGCCTACAAAATTTTACGGTTTCTCTGACAAAATATAAAAATAAGCATGCAAATATACCATCTGAAAAATCTTTTATGAATATCTGTATCTTATTTTTTATATTGCAGACTGGAAAACTGATTCTTAAACCTCGCCCCACCACCTGACAACGGTTTGGCTGGAAATAGACAGAAAATTTAACAAATGATTGGTCAGAACCATAATGAGAAAAATTGTGGTGGACTTGCAATATGTTAGTGTAATGTGAAAATAAGAAATCAAGCGGAAACTGCAGCTCAATATTCAGGAATTTTCTTCTTTAACAATAAAATAGGACATAAAAAAAAAAAAGTATGTGAAGAATTTCAAACGCGAAAGTAAAACATTGACATTTATTGGGGTAGATTCAAGGGCAAAGCTTGATGTATCCGCGACATATTTTGGGATGATTCATGTATACAAAATGCATGAGATCTGCACAGGTTCTGAAATTAACTTAATTGGAACACGGCCTTCAAACTGCTGGACATAATTGTGTTAGATAAATATGTTAAAACTTGACATAGGTACATGTTCTGTATTGTTATGTATCAAATTATATATCAGACCTTATTTGATTAAAAAAAAATTTATTTTAAAATAACAAGAAATGTGCTTTGAAAAAGTGATATATCCAGTATATATAGAATTGAAATAAGTTACCATAAATAATCAGTTCCATGTACAAAGTACATTTGCTTTTTGTGTAATGGTTTACTATTTAAATACTTTGTTATTTCAATTATCTCTCTTTATGAAATAAATACAGCCTTTGTGGTTCTGGCTAAGAATAGAATCACTGCCGATCTCTGCAGAGAGGTCGGAATCCTCCGAATGGGTGTCATGTTCATTTTATCATTTTTTGTCATGTTCACTATTGTAGTTTAATTATCAACCGCTGTGTGGTTTCAGGGAGCCATATGAGTGATGGCAAGAATAGGACCACTGTGGCTCATGCATGTCGTAAGAAGTGACAATTTGAGTAATACGATAGAATTTGCTGAAACTCTGCAGTTCTGCAGGTATCAAGGTTCTATGTTCATTCTTCATTTTTGTTTAAATCTGTATGTTAATTTGGTCTTTTTTGTACATGTAGAGTGAACCTGGAATCTTCCTTCCTGTTGGCGTCGAATAATCTATAATATGTTGGTGCGCCGTAAAACCCTATTCATTCATTTATGAAATAAATATATATATGATCTTACTGTTTCTTCATGCTCCAGCAGGTTTCTATGCCTGTCCTTTAAATAGCGTGTGAGTAGTCATGAATCCTTAACTGGATCCTACTCATGTAAAGCTCTCAGTTGATGTATGTAAATTGTCCCTCCAGTCCAGATGTGTTGCATGTAAAATTATAGTATATAAGTCATTTTTTACAAATTCACATATATGAACTAATTGCTTTATGTGAGTAGGATCCAGTTAAGGATTCACGACTACTCACATGCTATATAAAGAACAGACTTATAAACCCGTTGGATCATATAGATACAGTGAATTGATATATATTTAATTTCATAAAGGGAGATAATTAAATTCACAACAATGGAATTTACGATATACATATACCAGAGTATATGCCTTTCCAGAGTGTACAACCATGTGTACAAAACAATTTTAGTAGTTTGATATTGTGACAGACGTTTAATAATTATAGCAAACCAGTATGTCTCTTTTTATCAGACGTTTTAAAGTTTGTGCGACTTATGATACGGACAAGTTTCTTAGATGTCTACTGTTTGGAAAGCAAACATTGTAGACTATAAAGGTTGTATTGTAAGATGCTTATATTTGAAAACATGATATGATACAGACAAACTGTTTACAGGTTGAAAGTTCCCTGGTGCGAAGGGATTTCTTAAAAAAACAAAACAAGGTGCATGTTTGAAGCCTGTATGAAGGACTAAAAGTGATGATACAGTTTTTAAATGTGTAAAAGTTTTTTGTAACATGAAGAATAATGCAGTGCACTATAATGTTGGTCATGATAAAATATATCAAAATAGCATTTTTGATTTTCAGTTCATTTTTCATTGACAATGGATGTATATGGTTCAATTATATAGAAGTATCATTATTTACTACTAGCACTAGTAGACTGGTGTTGGTAAGTTTGTCTATTTCATATTAAAGATGTTGCAGATCTTGTCATATTAAAATCCCTCCATGTCTGACAGCATATTAAATGGAAATATGCAAATACTATGCGTTTGTTGAATTATTGTTTTCCCATGCTGTAAACTCAACCAAAAGGTGGTAAAATTCATATACCTTATGTATGTCAGTAACTTAGTAAAATTGAAATTGTTAGTCAGCAGGGTTTGATAGATTGAATATCTAGCATCATTTTTATGCCATAAATAGCTAACAGACTAGCAGTTAACCTAAAACACTCTTTCATCACAAAGACTCGGACTGGATAGACATGCTGACCTAACCTGGTTAACCCACATGAGTAGATTTTAATTTGAACATTTAACAGCCATAATACATTGATCAAGGTCTTACAATTTAAGTAATCATGTTCAAAGTCTTCCTGGGTAGAAGCAGTGCCAAGCATATGCAGAAATAGGATCTTGCTCAAGGACACCATACAATTTGTGACGAGGGATTATATCTATGACCCTCTGGTACAATACTCTAACACTAGACCACATGCCTTACCTGTTTCAGACAAATATTTCTATTATAAATCATTATTCAAGCAAAATATCTCATGAAAGATTTTGAACTGGCCAAATTGAATTGCATATCCCTTTATTCGTTAGAAATTTCGGCTTGTACCGGTATGTTTCATTGTAACACCTGTATTTCTGTTAAGACATTGATCCAACTCACACATTAGTAATAAAAGATCTTAGACAAAGGCATTGATAATTAATGTCTGAGATATGGTCATTGGATTATTATATAGCATTGGTGTACACTCGTGCGATCTTAAAAATGTTTTAAACAAACCTTACTGGATAGTTTGTGGTCCTTTAATCATCAAATATTGCTTTGTGTAACAGGGGAACTATTTAGTTTTTTTAACAAAGTCCAGCAGGAGACATGACATTCGATTGGGAAATAACCACTATAGCATCATGGAACAAATAATCATTTTGATTTGTACAAAGTGCATTATCAGTTAAACATTTATACACAATAATTAAACATTTAAGTCACATGGAGTTCATCGAATAATCTGAACTCATCCATAAATCAAGTACAGCAGAACTTTGTTGGCTTGAACACAAATGGCTGGAACACCACATACAGCTTGAACCACTTATCTGGTCCCGGCTGTTTTCCTATTTCGATGTACCGGTATAGACATGTATATGGTATGATGTTGAACAAAACTTGGCTCAAACAACTCTTTAACTCAAACTTTTTTGTCCAGTCTCTTCGAGTTCGAGCTAACGAAGTTCTACTGTGTAAACGATGCATTGAAAATATATAAATTTTAAGGCAATACAAACGTACAGAAGAAATGACAACAGCAAAAATGCCATGTGTACTTATTCTGGTTCTTTCTTTGTCAATAAAAGTTGCCCCATCAGACATCATAGGCACTTAACTGTCATAATGTTTGATAATAATGTTATGTGTATTGTATTGAATAGGTTGGATCTCACCGATCTAACTGATCTGGAGGCATTACACAATAAACAATATTTACATTCCCACTGCAATCAGCTTATATGAACTATATAGATTTACCACATTTTATTTCCCAATGAAAAGCACTTGCAGCTGGGTGGAGCTTAAAAGGACCAGTTTGCATTCCATTGGTTGCACGATTTTGTTTTGCTGGAGATGTCACGTTGCCATTAGTTTCAGGTAACATTTGCCGTAAGTTGTCCTACAAATGCGTGCACTTATTCAGTATGTGACAACATTGCCTTTACATTCATAACACTGGCTTTGCGGTTTAATGCATTTAATTTGCTTTTTAAATATCAAAATGGCAAAATTAATGTAATAGTTTTATCTAAAATAGCTGGAGAATATAATGTAAATATAAGGATTAAAAGCCAAATTTTGAGTTTTCATCAGGTGATGAAAAACATTAGGTCAGTTTAATGTTCATGAAGCCTTTCATCACCCAATGAAAGCTCAAAATTCGGCTTTTAATCCTTAAATTACATCATCTTACAAATAACATCATGGTACAAATGTGATGGCATCGACTTGTAGCGTAAAACAAAACCATGCACATATAAATATATTTTGAAAAGAAAGTGTTGATGCTACATGCAGATGTGCTATTGCCTAAGTCCGACAATGAAAAGAATATTATCTAGCATAGGAGTTGGAAATAAAGACAAGTACATGTCTATCACAGTATAACTGTCCTTAGCTTTTGACATTATGTTTCATTATGTCCCTAAATGTATGTGTATATATGTATGTGTGTATATATTGAAGGTATCACGCGTTTTGTTCAACTATCAGCAGCAGTCTCTATTCTTATCTGTGAGACTTGGGGTTGTGTTTTGAGCTCTACTGGCCAAAGGCATTTTTGTCATCTGTTGTTAGCATTAGCATTATTATACCCCCCAAACACAAAGTGTTAGGGGGAGTATACTGGATTCAGCTTGTCCGTCTGTCTGTCTGTCTGTAGACGGAATCTTGTGGACGCTAAATCTCAGTAACCCCTGCTAGGAATTTAATGAAACTTCACAGAAGTGATAAGTACCATGCTTAGTTGTGCATGGTCCATGTTTCGGGTAAAAAAGTCAAAGGTCAAGGTCACATGGGCTGGAGATAGTAAATTGTAGAGGGAATCTTGTGGATGCTAAATCTCAATAACCCCTGGTCAGAATTTAATGATGCTTCAGGTAAGTGATAAGTACCATGCCTAGTTGTGCATGGTCCATGACTCTAGTCAATATGTCAAAGGTCAAGGTCACAGGGGCTCGAGATAGTAAAATCTTGTGGATGCTAAATCTCAATAATCCCTGGTCAGAATTAAATGATACTTCACACAAGTGATAAGTACCATGCCTAGTTGTGCATGGTCTATGTTTCACGTCCAAGGTCAAGATCACAGGGTCTTGAAATAGTAAAATCTTGTGGATTTAAATCTAAAAAAAACTGGTCAGAATTTCATGATTCTTCACATAAGTGATAAGTACCATGTCTTCTTGTGCATGGTCCATGTTTCTGGTCAATAGGTTTAACATCTGGGACACAGGAGCTCGAGTTAGTGGCCCAGTAGCCCAGCCAATGGACCAAGCACAACTAGGCATGTATTTAAATTGTATTCATGATTAAATTTTAATATTAATTACATGCCTGTTTACCATATTTCCAAGTGTCTCACTATCTTACCTGTTCCCAAAGCAATATATACGTGTTTTTTTCACAATCTGACTAAAACATTCCCATTCAGAAGTAGCAACGAAAAATCGTAAACTTCATTTTCCGAAAAATATACAACTTTCACTTTCGTGCTATTTTTAGGAATTAGCGATAATGGAATTCATACTCTATTGTTTCTGGTCAACAACTAAGCAGACGACTATCAGCATAAAACCTTGATACCTGCTTTCTTTTTTTCATTATTAATTAAATAGTTTAAATTTGTTTTATTTAATTACCAGATTCTGATTTCAAGATTCATCAGAGAGGTACTATTTTATGGGAAGAGCCGGAAGCGGTACTTTGTTTTTCAAATTCAATTTAGAGAGTATTTGTGGTGAAAAGCTGGTATATAAGTTGTATGTGACTGATGTCACACATAACTAACAAGCCAGGAAACAAACAGATAAAATAGACATCAATAGGATGACTTCCTGCTAATCAAATTCCATGTATAAACATTTTCACCATGATTCAGAGAGTTAAGTTGTCTATTTCATGAGGCAATGGACACTGTAGATTCCATCTTTATTATTCACAAACATCTGCATAGATCTACAAACTTCATATCTGTATTTTATGTTATACATTATATGAACATATGTTATATATATATATTTCCTATGTATGTTCCCCAACAATCATAACTGACAAATTATTTTTATATGTTGTGCAATATATTATAATAAAAGAAATTACTGTAAGTTTAATATTGTCTTTCTTACTCTTGCTTGCATTGGCATCTACAGTGAAAATATACCTTGGTAAACCTTTGTTTGTCCAGGTCCACTTTCCTCCAAAACTTTAAAATCAATTGCTTTCTTACTTAAAACAGAAGAAAGACCTACTGCATTAAGCTCTCTTTCCCCATTTCATCATAAAATATTACATTATATTTTATGTACTGTGACATTGTGGTGTTCGGGGGGTATTCATCACTTTCAGTGATAGTTCTAATTATTATTATTATTATTATTATTATTATTATTATTATTATTATTATTATTATTATTATTATTATTATTATTATTATAGCAGTGTCAACATAAGCATCAACTTTCTCTGAATCCACCAGGCCAATTTAATACAAACACCACGTGGATATTTCTGTTACATAGGAGACAATACAGAAGATTTTTTTGTTTTTCGATATGACATTCAAGATGGCTGCCATTACTGAAAATAGTCAAAAATTAAAAAATATACTCATGAACCATCCAACAGATTTTGAAAATATTTATGTAGTAGTGATAACCAACTATAATTCTATTAGATTTATACAAATGATGTCCCTGAGGATAAAAATGGTGCCACCCTGAGAATTCATTTAGGATGAACTTGTCATTATAATAAAAATTAATATATATTTTCTTTAAATGGAACTGATTTTCCCTATAATTTCACAGAGCATTGTTTGATCAAGGAAGTTCACATTTGTAAAAATGACTAGGTTCCACTGAATTAAGGGGCCAGGAGGCGTCCCATAATGGTTAAAATGGGGAATTTTTCTATAATATTTTTTCTCAACAGCCATTCAGTCAAATATGTTCATAATTGATTTAACTATTGTGTATGGGGTTTGGAGCTTTTGATAGTCCAGGGTCTAGGGTATATAGGGGTCTTGTAAGGGAAGTTTGTTCTTATTCTTTATTTTTGATATATGAATGGGTAACGAAACTTCTCATTTTCTTATCTATTTTTCAATACTAATTTATAGTTTGGTATCTGAAGCATTGTCTAGTTTTAACAAGTTAGATTTGATTCAGTAAGGAGGAGGAAATTTCATAAAGGGCCCAAAGGACACCAAAATGGTTTAAATTGTGAAAGTTCATAAATCTTTCTCTCAGTAACCTTTCTGTCAAACTTGTGTGGATATGATATAAATTAACCTTTCATCAGTAAGGGATTGTAAACTCTGTAAATCAAGGGCCTGGGATATATAAGGACCCTGTAAGGTGACTTTTATTTTTACTTAGGGATATTATGTGGAAAATTGAATTTTTTCATTTTCGCATCCATGTGTACAAAAAAAACTTCATTTCAAAATCTAAAGCATTTTCTGCTGAAAGTAAATTCCTATGAATAGGATTATTGAAGTTTTGACAAATCAAGGGGCTGGGATGTATAAGGGTCCTGTAAGGGGGCTATATGAATGGTATGAGAATTTAAAGTATTGCCTTTTCATAGTAAATAACTTTTTGTTCAGTATGGGTGTGATGGGGGTATTTATTCATGAAGGGTTAAGATAATCCTTAAAGAGGGTTAATATTGTGAAATTTCAAAAAGTGCTATGGCCACTTTGAGCCAATAGAACATCATAAAGCCCTCTTGATTATAACTTAATAACTAATATCAAATGTTAATAAGAACAGCATCTTTGAATATTTGCCCCCAGTTCATACCTTTTATGATAATATTGCGTGTCATTTGCTTTTCAGAGAACTTCACAAAAAACAATTGCAATATTGAATATTACAAATCGTAAACTTAATTGTTATGTGTAAATCTTTATTTTCCACGTGCTATAACGAGGACTTTTATTAACCTTTATATAAGTTCCTAGCATAGTTAACAAATAGATCATTTGAAAAAAAGTAACATTGTGTGTATATATAAAAAAATTGACAATGCCTTGTAATAGTTTTTGGCATAGAAAAGTGTTATTTAGTGACTGTCGGAATAAATACAGATGGAATAGTATCACTTACAATAGAATTTTAACAAAAAACAAATACTAAATTATGGAGAAGAAATTTATAAGATTTTATCTTCCATTCTAATCGATATTTATGCTTAAATAAATCAATATTTACACTTAAAACTGATTTGTATGTATGTAAATTTGAATAAATAAAATGTGTTTAAACCAATATTGAGTTATGATTTAAAATAATAATACATTTAATGTAATCATGTTGTTTTTTGTGATGCATATCAGAAGTTCAAAATCATCCTTTTTCGTTATTTTGCAGATAAATAATGAATAACTAGCCAATTATTGATTGATTGATTGCATATTTAGCGTCATTTTTATGCCATCGAGGGCTAACAGACGATCAGTTAACCTAACCACTGTTTCCTTGGATTAACCAGTACTCGAGCACACCCCATCTCCGCAAGTAACTGATAACTTTCCCACTTGAATCAGTGGTGAGAGACGAATAATAATGAGACACAATGTCGTATATCAAACATCACGGAGACTGTTGCCGGGCGGGGGTTTCGAACTCACGACCCCTGGATTGACAGTCAGATGCGTAACCGACTGAGCTAATCGGGCCCAGCTCTTGCCAATTAAAAATTGACTGTAAATGCAGTGCTATGACATGCTTCCCATCAAATATGGGATGTGACAAAATAGTTGTCATTGTTTACTATTATATTTGCTTAGTCGTTATATAACTTGACAGCATCTTTCCAGTAAGTTTATCATTGAAGATATGGACTAGGTTTTATAGATTTTCGATAAATGCTCCAGTTTATATTAAAAGTGATATTATATTATTTTATCACTTTTGTATTATTGAAGGAAAATAAGGCAGTTGTGTTTTTATTTTATCAAAATTTATCCAAAATTGAGAAAGTTTTTTTTTTACATTTGAAATAAAAGGTATATTTGCTTAAGTACATGCCTTGCATTTTCAATATTGTTTTCAAATTGTTTATTTCATGTAGACACATATTTGTCATATCAATACCATGAATAAACAAGTTCTTCCACTATTGTTTAGCAAATAATATATACACCAAGTGTAATTTGTCATCTGGATTTATTGATATTTTGTCAACATAAGTTTGTAAATTTCATATTTTAATATTCAAGTAAATGCATAAAGAAGTAAACCTGTTACTATTAGCACATGTAATAACTTTTGGAAATGCATCACTCACAAAGTAAAAAATCACAATTGATAGGTATCATGTTTTTTCACCATTTGCAGCAATTACAGTTATGACTTCTCTGAGCTAGACAGCTGGAAAAATCCACCTATAGAGAAGTTATCAGGGTATTTCAAACTTTTAAATTTGCATCTAAACATTTATTACCAATACTTCATGCTATAAATACTCACTGACCCCGTATTACCAAAGGGATATCAATTTTAACATGCCTAAATAATGTATTCCTAACTTAGGCTACATGCCTAGGTTAGACTAAAATAGATTTCCTGCTTAAAAATTCATAGTATGTTGTAACATTTTTAATGAGTTGTGTGGTTTCATCTTGGTTGCAATTTGATCCATTATACAATGTTTGTTAAATGTTTTAAAAAATGTTTCATCTCAGAAAGCGCTCGAATGACGATGTGAAGGCCATCAAACAGTTTTTAAGTGCCGTCTATAATTTAAGAATTGAGATTTCATTTCAAGTTTACCACTCCATTTTAAATATTTGTTATATTTTTGTGGATTTAACACACTAAACCATTCAGATTTAATTTATTTATGATAATGACATGCTTTTTCCATCTTAATAATTATTTTATTTTTTAAGAACATTTTTCCTGATATATTTTTCCCTTTAAGGACTTTGTAATTGTGTGTTTTTTACGATAGTGCATGTTCTGACGAAACACCGTTTTGTATACTAAAATATAGTCCCAATAAATTTAGAATATTTAAATTAATAAGATTGTTTTTTTTAGAACGAGTTTAGATTACTGAAATAAATGACTTTATGGTTTCTTTTATTGCATCAAAATGTGCTTTATTACTTCTCCTGTTTGTTTCTTTTAATACTGTTTTTATCGCGCATGAATACAAATGTTTGCAATCGTCCAAGATGGCTGCCTACGTTCGACGTGTCCGAATTTTTCTGTATTTAGATGTGTTTTTACTATTGTTTTGTGTAACAAGCTCTTATGAAGCCAAAAATAAAAATGTACCGCGTGCCAAAAGAGCAGCCTTGAATCCTGGCCTTGCTGGTCATTTGCCAGACTCGGATAATAAAATAATTGGACAGGATGCTCTCAAACCAATACAAGATGGACAGCATGAAAATGGTGGTGTTAAATTCAACTTCCCCGGAGACCCACATGATGTCGTATTACGTAAAAAATTGGTTGGAAATGCAAGAGCGAAATCGCCTAAGAATATTATGTTGTCTGACCAACCTGCCTGCAAAGAAGATATTGAACGTTTATGCAGTGCTAATTCAAGAAGAAATAATATTCAAGTCCTTCATTGTCTCCAAGGGGATTTAGATATGGAGGTAACTACACACTTAGAATTTAATTAAAATCATTTACACTTTGTTTTACCAAACACAGGCACTTGTTCCGAAAACCCTTTTTGTTTAGTTTAAAGTGACAGCGGTCAACAATCCACGTACTAACCCCATACTTCATTGCTTAACTTCCAATACAGTCAGTGTACTTCATCCATATCGCTGTAAAAGCTAGCTTAACATCGATGCTGTTGTAAGTGACCTATGTACATTCACTACACTTTTCCCCTCTTTAACCTTAAGGGCTTAGCCCCAACTGCACAGCTTGTGGCTTCCCGCATTTCCTGGCCATATCCTGCCCCGTCCCAAGGAAAGAGAGATTAGTGCAGACGTAGGTTCCAAATTTAATCCTCATTGCCATTAACGTGACAGCGGTCACCCATCCAAGTACTTACCCCGTACTTCTTTGCTTAACTACCAATACAGTCAGTGCACTTCATACACACAGCAAGAACAATTTCTCAATTTGGACTGAGCTATTTGCTCAAAATAAATGGTTGGTTTGATTGTAACAAATGATTTGTTTGGGTCACTCAATTATAAACTGAGAATTGGCTAATTGATCAATACACTAACATGTTTATATTTTATACAACGATCCATTCAGTCAGACAGTTTAGTTATAATACACGTCGGTGGAACGCTCAGTGTGATAAACAAGTGCTCAATAACTCATTGATATAACTGAAAGCTCATTGACATAAACAAGAGCTCATTGACATAAATGAGCGCTCATTGGCTCAATGCAGCTCACTCAATAGTGAGCGCATACTAGCTCAGTACTGTTGTAGCTCACTAGACTAGTCAGCTCAATATCATAAAACAAGTGCTCAGTGGCTTGTTATAAACCAGCATGTACAAACACCTATCTCATTAATGAGAGCTCACTAGCCCGCTGTCAATACTACAAGTGAACATTCATCAGGTTTAACCAGTCTATAGGTAGACACTGTCGAAAGAACCTGCAATGATAATTACAACAGCAGCTCAAATTGTTGAGTGAATCATTTGTATTATACAGCCAGGTAGTCCTTTCTAAACCCTATATTCTTATTTGTTTCTGCGATGTCTGGTAAATCGAGTACTGACATTTTTTTAGTCCGCATGGCTATTTCAGGCCCTTCCCCAAAATTTTTTCAAGCACTGGGGTAAGAATGCGGTGTAGGGGTCGGGTGCGATTTTTTTTCATTTTTAGCTCTACTGGCCAAAGGCCAGAAGTGCTTATGCAATTGCACGTTGGCTGTCATCTGTCGTCTGTTAGCAGCACTTTCTCTGAAACCACTAGGCCAATTAAACTGAAACTTCACATGCATGTTTTTGTTGCATAGGAGACTATACAGAAGATTTTTTTTTTCAATGTGAAATACAAGATGGCCGCCGTTACTAAAAATTGTCCAAAACTTAAAAAATCTTCTTCTCATGAATGGCCCAACAGATTTTCAAAATGTTTATGTAGTAATGATGACCAACTATAGTATTGCTAGATTTGTTCAAATGGTGTCCCTAGGGTTAAAAATGACCCTGCCCCGAGGGTTCAATTAGGGGATACATGCCATTATAATATTTTCTTCTTTTTTTTAAATGGAAATGATTTTGCCTATATCTTCAAAGAAGCATTGTTTGGTGAAGGAGGTTCAGATTTGTAAAAATGAATGGGTTCCACTATCTTAAGGGGTCAGGAGTGCCCCTAAAAGGGTACAAATTTGGAATTACTAAAATCGTTTCCTTAAGAACCGGTATGTCAGATTTGTTCATAGTTTGCATAAATTATCGCTATGTGTAGGGATTTGATTGCAGATACCAATTTAGGGGCTAAAATTTATAGGGGTCCTGGTAAGGGGACTTAGAATTTTACATAGGGATACTATGGGAAAACAGAAAATTCTCTTTTTCTTTCATCTATTCTGAAACCATTAGGCCAATTAAACTGAAACTTCACATGCATGTTTCTGTTGCATAAAAGACTATACAGAAGATTTTTTTTTTCGATCTGAAATTCAAGATGGCCACCATTACTTAAAATATTCCAAAACTTAAAAAATCTTCTTCTCATGAATGGCCCAACAGATTTTCAGAATGTTTATTTAGTAATGATGACCAACTTTAGTATTGTTAGATTTGTTCAAATGGTGTCCCTAGGGTTAAAAATGACCCCACCCCGAGGGTTCAATTAAGGGACACGTGTCATTATATATATATATTTTTTTTTTTGTTAAATGGAAATGATTTTGCTTATATCTTCACAGAAGCATTGTTTGGTGAAGGAGGTTCAGATTTGTAAAAATGAATGGGTTCCACTGTCTTAAGGGGTCAGGAGGGGCCCAAAAGGGTACAAATTTGGAATTACTTAAATCGTTTTCTTAAGAACCGGTATGTCAGATTTGTTAATATTTTGCATAAATTATCACTATGTGTTGGGGTTTGATTGCAGATAAGAATTTAGGGGCTAAAATTTATAGGGGCCCTGAAAGGGAAATTAGAATTTTACATAGAGATACTACGGAAAAATAGAAAATTCTCTTTTTCTTTCATCTATTCTGAAACAACTAGGCCAATTAAACTGAAACTTCACATGCATGTTTCTGTTGCATAGAAGACTATACAGAAGATATATTTTTTTTATCTGAAATTCAAGATGGCCGCCGTAACTAAAAATAGTCCAAAACTTAAAAAATCTTCTTCTCATGACAGCCCAACAGATTTTCAAAATGTTTATGAAGTAATGATGACCAACTTAAGTATTGTTGTTAGATTTGTTCAAATGGTGCCCCTAGGGTTAAAAAGGACCCCGCCCCGAGGGTTCAATTAGGGGACACATGTCATTATAATTTTTTTTTTTTTTTTTTTTTTAAATGGAAATGATTTTGCCTATATCTTCACAGAAGCATTGTTTGGTGAAGGAGATTCAGACTTGTAAAATGAATGGGTTCCACTGTCTTAAGGGGCCAGGAGGGCCCCCAAAAGGGTACAAATTTGGAATTACTAAAATCTTTTTTTTTAAGAACCGGTATGTCAGATTTGTTCATATTTTGCATATTTTATCCTTATGTGTAGGGGTTTGATTGCAGATAAGAATTTAGGGGCTAAAATTTATAGGGGCCCTGTAAGGGGACTTAGAATTTTACATAGGACTACTATGGGAAAACAGAAAATTCTCTTTTTCTTTCATCTATTCTGAAACCACTACGTCAATTAAACTGAAACTTCACATGGATGTTTCTGTTGCATAGGAGACTATACAGAAGATATTTTTTTCGATCTGAAATTCAAAATGGCAGCTGTTACTAAAAATAGTCCAAAACTTAAAAGATCTTCTTCTCATGAACGGCCCAGCATATTTTCAAAATGATTATGTAATAATGATGACCAACTATAGTTTTGTTAGATTGTTCAAATCGTGTCCCTAGGGTTAAAAATGACCCTACCCTGATATTTCTATTGCATAGGAGAATTTCCAAAAGCATTATGGCCACTGTGAGTCAGTAGAGCATCTTCAGGACCTCTTGGGCCTATTGTTTAACTTAAAATGGAGTCCTTTTAGGTGTACATGGGTAAAAATATTGCACTAAAATTAAACATGCATTGTTATTTACATTTTTTTGTGTATTTTTTTGTGTAATTTTTCAAGTTAAACCAAAAAAAAAGAAATTTGATTTAACTTTTATTGTAATCTTTTAGGTTTAGATAACACCATTTAAAGTGTAAATCATTTATTATTATTTTTTGAACATATCAGCGTGCTCCTGCTTTCTGAACTGCTGTTGGATCGTAATGATTAATTTAGTATCATATTGCATATTGCCATGGAATTTTTATATTTATTTAATATTACTATTTTTGTCATCACATTCATCAATCTTTGCGCGCACAAAATGACCTATTTATGTGTCAACGTGCCGTAAAACACCATTCATTCATTCATATTAGAATTCTTAAAATTCCTTGATATTGTGTACCGAATAGACACAAGTGCCGTATTCTTTGCATATACAACTTTATTTAAGATACAGTAATTGGGCATTCAACCATAGGATAGTCTAAAAATCTTAATAAAATGGTATTTTAATTTAAAAAGGATTCATTATGAATTCCACTTCAATTTAAATAATGAAAAACAAATAAACAGAAACGGTCTAATTTCAGCTAGATGTGCATATTTTCCAGGGCCTAAGGTAAAGTGTAGCCACAATTTTAACAAATCTGCGAGTGTAGATTTTTAGTTTCAAAGTTATTTTCACCGCAGATGCAATATTCCAATTTAGATTAATTAATAGACTTTGGTGTTTCTTTTTGTGCCAAAGAAATAAGCATTTGACACTATCTGACAAACAGCAGGAATACACGTGCAGTTATAATAATGGGTATGCCACCGAAGAGTTGAATCAACGTTTTTGCAGAATTTAATATCCATTTTTTTTATATATTCATATCCATAGCGGAGGATTAGTAAATGTATCCGATACGTCAAATATTGATATTTAATTGATGAAATGTATTTGAGGAAATAGCTTGTCTTATCTTGTGCTGTGATACATCATCTCGGCCTGATTAGCTCATACTTGTTAATAATTTATTCATGACCCAGAGTATGGTTTTCGTCACCTTTGGAGAGTCCACGGTTAGATAATTATTATAATTTGTCTCTATCATAATTCAGTGATCTAGATAAGGTGCATATTTGCGTAAATAAGCATTGAAATTGACAAAAAAAGCATTGAAAATAATATATGTGCGTACCGCTTTGCATAACCAATTGAATTTAAGCATTTCATTGGCGATCTTGTGCGTATAGTATTTTGAAAGACTGGGGTTTTCACAGCAGAAGTAGACACAGTGAAATAAACAAATATAAGGGAAGTAACTGCTATGTAAAACATAGTCTGGTTCCCTGACCTATCCCGATAAAAATCGACTGTTTATTGGTAGATCAGGGAACCACACTAACTATATATATGAGTTATTTCCCGTAAATCATTGTCACTGAGATGCACATGGGAACATATTGAGTATTTCTAAGTGTTTTAAAGAGGCCTGCTATAAACAAACCTGCATTACTTTAGCCGATTACTTTATCGTATTTATTATAAATGGCTTCGTCTGCTTCTGGCGTCGGAAGACGGAAAAAAAACACAACAGAAACCCAATCATTATCTGCTAACTTATTCCAGTTCTTTAAGAAAAACAATACTCTCAAAAGTGAGTTATTGATGCATGTATTACGAAGTCACAAAAAATAAACAAAAAATACATGGGAGGCAAGGTCAATAGAAATACCATTGAATCATGGAAAGTAAAATTCCCATGGCTGATAATAAATAGAATTGAAGGCAACCTCAAATCTGTATTAAAGCAAACATTAACAGTGTCTGGTCAGAAGTAAAGGTAAATTTTGAAAATACTCTTTCAATTTCCATTTTAAGCATTGCGTTTTAATTTAGGGAGTAAAATAAGCATTTGGCCAAAAGTTGATCTGAAAATACTCTTTCAATTTTCATTTAAAGCATTGAATTTTAATTTAGGGAGTAAAAAAAGCATTTAGCCAAAAGCTTACCTGGAGCACTGATAATTATACAACAAGGACAAGAAGAAAGGGTATACTGTAAACATGAGTGAGTTTGTACTTTCAAGAAGAACTGGGTCACTAACTGGCCATATTGGATTATTAATGTCAGTTATTGCTCTTGAAACATTAGAAAATGCACCATTTGACCGTGTGCACTATAGCACCAGCATTTTTCATTTGATTCTTACAATACTTACACAGTAGTTATCTCTGACAAGTTCTTGAACTGGCCAAATCCAAATATTAATGTCAGTTATGGTCCTTGAAACAATGCACTATTTGACCTTGTATGCACTCTAGCACCTACATTTTTAATTTGATTTTAACTAAACTTGCACAGTAGCTCATATTATCTTGGACAAGTTTTTGAACTGGCCAAATGGGGTAATATGGCCTTTGAATCATCAAAAAATTGCATTATTTGACTTTGTGTGCATCTAGCACTTGCAGTTTTTATTTAATCTTTGACAGACTTACACAGTTATTTTGTTACCGTAATATATTGAACGAGTTGTTGAACTGACCAATTGGATAAATATTGTCAGAGTTATGGCCCTTGAATTGTCAAAAATTGTATGTATTTGATGTGTGTAAACTTACGCAGTTGTTATTTAACCATAATATCTTGGACAAGTTCTTGAACTGGCCAAATTGGATAGTTAATGTCAGGTGTTATGGTCCTTGAATCAACAAAAATTGAATTTTATGAATTTATGTACACTCTAGCACCTGCAAAATTGCCTTGTTTGGTAGTCTCCTCTGTGAGCGATTTAGGGCCATCGTTGCCCTCTTGTATTATGACCTCATGGATGGGGACTTTTTTTTTTTTAATTGTTTTCATCCATTGAGGTCATAAAGAAATGTAATGGGGAACAATTGAGATGATTTCAGATTCTTACCATAGGTGGTTCTTTCATGCAGATATCATTTTCTGATCACTCAGAGATATTTTCTTTTTGGAAACATACTCTTTCTTACGTCATTGTGAAAAATACATTTATAAGTAATAAATATGTGTCCTATGAAAGCAGAGTTTGAGATCATAAACAATAAAGATTTTTTGTTGAAATACTGTTTGTTAAATATCATCCTAGATATTAAAAGATATGTGATGTGGGGTTACTTAAAACAAAGATTTACCATTTACTTTGTTATTTTTACAAATATTTAATCAAGTCATTAACACAATAACTGTAATGTGATGTTACAATGTGACATACATGACAATATTGACATTTTAATACCTACATGAACAGAATGATAAAAAAAGTACCTACGTACCGACCCTGTTTTTTTTAGTTCATCTGAGCTCAGGATCAGCTATTGTGATCTACCTTTATCTGTTGTCCGTCATTAACTTTTGCTTCAAACGTCTTCTCTGAAACCACTTGACAGATTTACACCAAATGTATATATGTGTGAAGCTTTCTTACACAAAGCTCACAAGTGTATTCAAATGATGACAGGGGTCAAATTTAGTCCTGTCCTAGGGGTTTATCAATATTTTTTTTCGAATTTAAAAAATCATTGATATTTGACCATATTTTATCATCTGATGAGCTTCTTTCAAGTTTATTCAAGCCATGACTCTAGGGCAAAATTGGCCCCACCCCGGGGACATGTCAGTTTAACATAAGGAAATTTCATTCAAAAGCTTCTCAAGAACCGTCCAATCAAATTGGTTCATATTTGGAATAAATGATCCCTATGACTAGGAGCTTGAAAATTGTTCAAATAAAGGGCCTAGGATTGATTGTGATTCAGTTAGGGGACTTGTATTTTTACATAGGAATACTATGGGAAAACAGAAAATTCTGCTTTTCTGATCTATTTTAAGTATTATTTCAACTGTCTTCATGTCTGGAGCATTGCTTAGACACAGAGTTGAGGCAGGGTCCATTAAAGGAGATTTGATAAATATAGTTTACCAGCAGGGGCCAAAAAATGATAAAAATGTGAAATTTCAAAAATATTCTTCTTAAAAACTGATGAGCCATTTTTTTTTAATATTTGGTTTAAATGTCCCCTGTGAATAGGGGTTTCAAAGTTGTTTAAATAAAGGGTTAGTTTATACTGGGGTCCTGTGGGGGGACTTTGATTTTTACCTAGGAATATTGTGGGAAAACAGATAATTCTGTTTTTCTCACTAATTTTATGCATTATTTCAGCTATCTTGAGGTCTGTTTAGTCATAACAGTTGTGACTGGATCCTTTTAAGGGGATTTAATATCCACAAGGGTTCAGCAGGGGCCCAAAAAAGGATAAAATGGTGACAAGTCAAAAATCTTGTTTATTATCTCCCTTTATTTTACTTTATTTCTCAAAAAATCATCTTCTGAAGAACTGTCAAGCTGAATTTGTTCACATTTCATTTAAATGATCCTTATGAGTAGGGGTTTCATGTTTGTCCAAATGAAGGGGCTAGGATATATTAGGGTCCAGTAAGAGGACTTTGATTTTCACATAGAAGTACTACCTCTTTTTATTAATTATTTTAGGAATTATTTAATCATCCTGAGGTCTGGAGTATTGTTTAGTCATTACAGCTGACCTGATACTTTTAAAATGCTTTTAATATCCATAAAAGGCCAACAGGGACCAAAAAAAGGGATAAATGGTGATTAGTCATCTTTATTACCTCCCTTTATCTTTTATTATTTTTTCTGTTCATTAAGTCAGTATGTATAGTTTTTAAAAAAAAAATTCTATCATATAAAAAGTCAATTATAGTATTGAAGTAAATATATAAATAAAATTAGTGGATAAAATTTCCAAGAGTTAAATGAATCCCCGCATTTTAAAGTAACTGTCTACCAAAACATAACATCATACTTTTCTGATATTGCTGATGTAATCTTGTCAAAATATCTAGTTCAAAGTGCAAGGGTAAAACTTGTTCATATATAAAACAGTTCTGATGTCTGAGGGTTTTTTTTATTATCAGATACAAGTATGTAATGAGTCTGCTTGAAATTTGGGATAAGGGATCATTGGAGTACAGTAGTGTGACTTCCACTTTACATTGAAATGTTATGAGAAAATAGATAATACTCATTTGTCTCATCTATAACTATAAAAAGTTAAGGCACTTAGTCCGTACAAAATTTGAAAGGAAGTGTGTGACATATGAAGCCAGAGGAGCGACTTAGCCCATCTTGGGCCTCTTGAGTTTGTTTTTTTGACATGCCAGCAAAAAACAGTTTTTTTGCCTAATTGCCTGTATTTGGTTACAATGAAAATAACTAGCTAACCATTTATTTCTCGATTTATTTGACAATTTTTATTGCAAATGTAATGAATATGAACTGAATTTGAATAAAAGGTTTCTCTGCTAGGTACAGCATCATTCTCCCATAAAGAGATTGTCCTAAAATTAACATCGATCTGAATGTCTGGATCTCTGGCAATATCTGTCAATTTTTAACTGTGGAAAAAGTGGTCTTCTGTCCTTGTGCTTAATGCATACCTTCTCCAAGATCTTTAGAAGTTTAAAAAAATATTTGCATTAAACTTAGCAAAAAAGGTAGACGTTTTAGTGCCATGAATAAGAAATACTTAAAAATATACATCAAGTTTCAAGTCATTGATGGCTGTGAAACGCAGCAGCTTATTACATGTGAGAGATTTAACCTTAAACAGAAATATGAATTATACAGTAAAAAATTGGGTGGTTTTGCCGCAAGTCAGTTTGATTGATTGATTGAATATTTAAAGTCATTTTTATGCCATCAAGGGCTAACAGTTGGCAAAAATCAACTGGCGTACGCCGTCGTTTTTTTTTTTAAAAGAGTAGATCTGCCATTGATACAAGTTTGCGCATAGTAAAATTGTTTCACCTTAAAAAGAGTCTGAATGATGACAAGCCGTTTTTAAGTGCTGTCTATTTTTAGAATAGGAATTTCTTTTTAAGTTTACCTCTCGAATTAAAAAATCGATTCTGTCACATTTTGGTGGATTTGACATACAAAACCATTCGGATTTCATTTATTTATGATAATGAAATGCTTTTTTATCCATTTTATTTAATTTTATTTTTAAGACATTTATAGCGTTTTTAGCTCTACTGGCCAAAGGCTAGAAGTGCTTTTGGATGGCACATTGTCCATCGTCTGTCGTCTGAAACCACTGGGCCATTTGAACTGAAACTTCACATGGAGATTTCTATTGCATAGGAGACTATACAGAAGATTTTTTTTTTTCGATCTGAAATTCAAGATGGCCACCGTTACTAAATCTTCTTCTCATGAACGGCCTAACAGATTTTCTAAATGTTTATGTAGTTATGATAACTAACTATAGGTTTGTTAGATTTGTTCAGATGGTGTCCCTAGGGCTAAAAATGACTGCGCTCCGAGGGTTCAATTAGGGGACACATGTAATAATATTTTTTTATTTTTTTTAGAAAATGGAAATGATTTTGCCTATATCTTCACAGAAGCATTGTTAGGTGAAGGAATTATTTTTTTTTTGTCATTTATTCTGAAACCACTATGCCAATTAAACTGAAACTTCACATGGATATTTCTATTGCATAGGAGACTACACAGAAGACTTTTTTTTTCTATCTAAAATTCAAGATGGCCGCCATTACTTAAAATAGTCCAAAACTTAAAAAATCTTCTTCTCATGAACGGCCCAACAGATTTTCAAAATGTTTATGTAGTAATGATGACCAACTATAGTTTTTTTAGATTTGTTCAAATGGTGTCCCTAGGGTTAAAAATGACCGCGCCCTGAGGGTTCAATTAGGGGACACATGTCATTATAATAATATTTTTTTTTAAATGGAAATGATTTTGCATATATATCTTCACAAAAGCATTGTTAGGTGATGGAGGTTCAGATTTGTAAAAATGACTGGGTTTCTCTGTCTTAAGGGGTCAGGAGGGACCCCAAAAGGGTACAAATTGGGAATTACTTATATTGCTAAGATGGCCACCATTACTAAAAATAGTCCAAAACTTAAAAAATCTTCTTCTCATGAACGGCCCAACAGATTTTAAAAATGTTTATGTAGTAATGATGACCAACTATAGGTTTGTTATTTTTGTTCAAATGGTGTCCCTAGAATTAAAAATGATCCCGCCCTGATGTTTCTATTGCATAGGAGAATATCAAAAAGTGCTATGGCCACTTTGAGTCAGTAGAGCATCCTCAGGCCCTCTTGGGCCTATTGTTTTCCTGATATATTCCCTTTTAGAGCTTACCAACCAAATTTATTCATATTTGGTATTAATGATCCCTATAGGAATACTATGGGAACACATGAAATTATATTTTTCCCGTCCAATTTTAGCTCGCCAGGACCAAGTCCAAGGAGAGCTATTGCCATGACCCTGGCGGCGTCGGCAGCATCTGCAGACACCCAGGTTAAACTTTTGCATTTAGTTGCGTTTAAGATATCTTTGCAGCCACTCATTGGATGTGAATGAAACTTCGCATGTTTATTCACCATCATATGTGTTCACCATCATAAATGGAAGACACAAAGACAAGAACCATAACTCGAGGTTGCATTTTGGCAAAGTAATGGCCATTTTGGACTTAAATTTTTCATCTGTAGACACCCAGGTTAAATATTTGCGTTTAGTTTTGGTGTTTGCCTCCAATCTCAATCTTTGCATTGGTGGTGAGTTTTATCCCATCGGCGAGCTTTGTTGTCTTCTGACAACTGTTATTATTGCAATCATATTGTTGTCTGAAGCATTGTTTAGTCATAACAGTTGAGACTGGGTCATTTAAAGGGAATTTAATATCTATAAGAGGCCAACTGGGGTCCAAAAAAGGGAAAAACAATTTGAAATTTCAAAACATCTCATGAACTGATAAGCCAAATTCATTCATATCCTGCATGAACAATCGTTATGGGTAGGAAATCTTTGTTCAAATGAAGGAGCTTGGATAGATCAGTAAATTCTATTTTCATCATCTATTTTGGGAATTATTTTTTATCATCTTGAGATCTAGAGTATTGTTTAGTCAAATCAGTTGAGATTGGATTCTTATAAGGGTCTTTTATATCCACAAGGGGCCTGCAGGGGCCCAAAATGGGATATAATTGGGAATTTTCAGAAACTTTATTCTCTGAAACTGACTAACCAAATTTATTTTTATTAAGTGTTAGTGATCTCTATGGATAATGTTTTCAAGTTTGTTTACATAAAGGGGCTAGTGTTTATTGGGGCCCAGTTTGATTTTTACATAGGAATACTATGGGAAAATAGGAAAATTGTTGTTTCTCAGTTATTTTTAGTTTTTTATTTCAAACATTTTAATGTCTGGGGCATTGCTTAGTCTCTACATTTGAGACTGGGTCCTTTTATGGAGATTTAATACACATTAAGGTCAGCAGAGACACTACTAAAAGGGATTGAAATATGAATTTTTAAAAAAAAATCTCAAGAACAAATCAGTCAAATTTGTTCATATTTCATAACTTCAAAATTGTTGTCAATGCAAACAAATGGCAAAGGTGCATTTCTAAAGCAGGATTGTACACTACCTGTTTTTGGAAGGCGAGCAAAGCTCTTGACTTTCTTAGCTGATGTGCAGCCCCAGCAATCTGTTATACAAACTACGTATGGCAGGAATCCCCATATTCATCCACCGATAAAGTAGTTCACAGCTTTCAACATGCATTTACTGTAGCAGAGGACGGATTATACAACAATTTTTTTTTATTTATTGCGGATGTTTTTCTTTACAAAGGTTCATAAATACGGTACGGGAAGCATACAATTTGCATGGAAATGCGGTAGAATACGCTTATCTGGCTGTGCTCTAAAAAAACGCAGCAATTTTCATTGATGAAAAATGTTTTACGCATTTACTACTATGCATAGTGACGTCATCTGGTGGTGGTGGTGGGGGGGGGGATATAATCTCTAACACCATTCGACATGTAATGATTAATGGGGCGAAATATTGACATGTTTTCAATATTATAACTCGTAGTTTGAGTAAATAGTGATTGTTAGTGAAATTTTATTCACTACAGATTGTCCTCTTTTAATTTTGATAGTAAAATAACGAAATTAGGTTCGGGGCTACAATTGTTGTTTATAGAAAAACGTGCCAATCTGTCATCTTATGCAAGCAGTGTATTGATGAACATTTTTAACAGTTAATTAGGTCATCCAACCGTTATGTTTGTTGTGTTTCAGTGTTATATTTTTTTATTGATTAAATCTAGGTCACACAACACCATTTATAATGCTATTTATTGATTATTTATATTATTGATTGAAAGCTATGTGAGAATGGAACATAACTCAAGTCAATATACGCGTAAATCTATAAGTAGGTCATGTTTGTTTTGGTCTAGACAAAGAGTTATGGATGTGTGTTGTATATTTTCGGACAATCAGGAACATTTTGTGCTGAATGCGTTTCGTTATCCATAAATCATAACAATTGAACTGGAGATATTAAAATTGACTGGAGTTGTACATCACTACTCAATTCTTTCGATTTTGAAGAAACATCAGAATATGAAGGTTTGTTTGTGAAGCTTTCATATAGGTTGTTCATGTTGATAACTTATATGTGGAGATGTGGAAAGGAGTCCTGGACCACAACGTTACCAGTAAACAAAATGTCCTGAAATGGATATTTTCACCAGGGTCATCAAATATTCAGTTAATTTTCACACGGGAAACGGTGTGTACCATGGTGTTTGCATTTTTTCAAATGCATTATTAAAACCGTTTGATAGCTACTGTTGGAAAAGTATTGATATGGACTCTGTATTGTATGCAGGAGATTATTTATACAGATACACAAAAGAAATATTAAACACTCCACATTCATTTATAAATCCCAATGTATTGCCTTTTAACATATCAGAAATCTAACTAAGTTTTCCAATTTTCCGAACCTACATTTTTGAATTAACACAAGCAGCTAGCCTTCCCTCAGGCCCTTCAGGCCTTTGATTCTTTATGTATGGAACGTGTTCTAATGCTATTCTCCGTGTGCTGGGCACCAAGCAAAGAAACTTTAAGTACCATTTTGCATGTCTTTGGGGATCAAACCCACTACCTCCCACATGCCAGGAGGATGTTCACAGTGGTTGTGTATGTAATTTGCATGCAAGTAAAATAAAATTCGTATTGTCAACTGTATTTAAGCAGAGCATCTTGTTGAACATTCTTTTTGGTTAACTTGTGTTTTAAACAGATGTGTCTAGAGCGAATAAAAACCATCTTTAATAATATCAAATACTGAAGATTTGAACACTTTAATGCAGTTACAATTTATTTTGTAAAAAAGAAAGATTTAATCTGGAAACTACATTCAACTGCTGGAGAAATGTCGGCATATTGGAACCGGGGAGAGAACATCAATGGATCTAAACCAGTATTGTACGATAATGATAAAACTCTAAAATCTTAGTTCTTAGATTTTGTTTTGAACTGACCTGATCAGATAATTCAGTATGAGTTATGGTTCTTGATTTTTTTTGAAAATTTTACAGGAAAATGATCAAATTGCATCACTCTGATCTGGACTTATCTTTCAGTTTATTTTGATCTGTCCATTATTGAGAAATTGTTAAATTGTTCATAAAATTTCTTAAAAACTTTTCCTGGATTTAGTCTGTGTTCATACTAGTTCAGATCAGATCAGATCAGATCATGCTATCTTAAATTATCATTATTTGATCTTTAAATGTATATGTCCAAAATGACATTAAAGGTAGTAGATCAGAAAAAAAAAACACTATAGATGTCTTTAAATAATAAATTTATTTTTAGAATGGACACAAAGCGTCTCATTACCATTTATACAAATAAATTCTGAATGGTTTGGTACATCAATTCCTCCAAAATGTGACAAAAACATATTTCACAGTGGTAAACTTGAAATGAAATCCCTATTCTATAAATAGCACTCAAGCACTGCTTGACAACCTTCACATCATCATTCGGACAATTTAAGATGAAACAGTTCTACAATATGTAAACCAGTATGATGGATCAAATCGAAAACAAATGAAATTGCATGACTCATTTGATATACATGTCACAAAATATATTGCAATCTTTTTTTAGGCTTATCAAGGTTCCAAGGCCAAGTTATAAAATCTCTTTTCAGTATATTATTTGGATATACTTATGGATAAATAGGTTCAGTAAGTCTATAAAGGCATGATATATTGATAAACAATGTTTTTAGCAAAGTTTAAGATTTTGAAATACTTCCTATAAATCCATTTTATATGTCCAATACAATACTATAATGTCAGTCCATTGGTTGGTATGCACATTTATAAAGCTGACGTGTAGCTACAGTATTAAATTACGTATAATTGTCGCAGTAAATACATATGATTGTCGCAGTAATATGTAGACCTCAGCTTTAATTGCTGGTATTAGCTGATTTTATTAATGAGGTCATTATTAAACAATTAAGTTGAAAAGTATGTCCTGGTATGTCAGGTGGTAGTTTTCAGATTAAGTAAACAGACAAATTTTTTTTAGAATTCGTAAAAAATTATTGTATATCTTACAAACATGTACTGAATATAAAATCATGAAACTTTTGTTTAATATTGACTCTTTTATGCACCCCCCCCCCCTCCCCCACCCTCAAAAAAAATAAATGGGAGCATAGTTGCTGCTTCTTCTGTCCACTCTTGTGTGCTCTTCTGTCCATCTTTCTGTTCATCTTTCTGCTCTTCTGTCCATCTTTCTGTTCTCCTATCCTCTATCTTTTTCCAAGCATAATTTGAAAAGTACTAGAGATAATTTATTGAAACATTGCAGGAGTAGATATTAAATTTTTTTTTCAAAATGGCAATTGCATTAAATTTTCATTGGCCAAATTGAAATTGTCTGGCGACACACAGTCCTACAGTCACAATAAATTTGATTGTTACCAAAACCTAGCATGTTATTAATTCCATGTGTGTGGCATTCAGTATAAATGACACTTTGTTATTCATAATTCTACCATTAAAATAGTGATTTGTTCATTGTTTTACAGTACAATATTGACCGAGTGATATTCTTCAGTGCTATGTACTTTCACTTAGGTCTAGGCCCTAAACCTGAAGGATACTATTAATTTCTTAACTTAGAAATGCAGTCTCAACTTCGGTAAAAAAATGTAAAAAAATGTAAAAAAAGACCAGAAAACATTGTTTACCTGATAAATACTGGTATGCACAGAAGACTAATTTCAACTCGTATTTTAAAAATACAACTTACCAGTTGCGAGTGCTAAATTTGAGCCCTGCTTTGTACACTTATAAGGCACAATGGTGTTTTGACAAGGGGCTGCAGTGCAGAAGGGCATTTTTTATGAAATAACATCCCTTCTTTGTTATGTTCTTTTCCAGAACATAAGTTAAAAAGTATGGGGAAAATAATATCCTACACCTGTAAAGCGCAAGGAGGCAGTGTGTATTGCTGTGTAACTGTGACGGTTCCTTTTGTGTAATTCCTGTACTTCGTTTGCTTGTCTTGGGCTTAACTTGAAAACTTCTTTAAACTGTTGTACACTTATTGTCTTGTAAAGTACAATGAGGTAGCGTGCAATACTCAAAGGCATAACTCTAGGTTGTTAACTGGATTTTATTTAAATACACACACATATATATATATATATATATATATATATATATATATTATATTATATCTGTAAATTGAAAACCACAGCAAACTTTATACCTTTATAAAGCTCAGTGAGGCAGTGCATTTTAACTTGGAAGTAATTACTTCATTGGAAGAATGGTAAAGGCGCATTCAACAGGGGACAAAAATTCTTTTGTATGCAGCTCGTCCTGCAGAACGAATGGCTTGCTAAATGCACTCAACCTGTTACCATATCCACTTGTCTTACAAACAGGTATGAAATAATCAACAAAATACTTCTGATGTGACAACAAAATCATTCTTAGAATCGATCATTATGATATCTTCTTTCAGAATGCTAAGCTTAATACAACCAGATTCATTAAAAACTCGCAGTATAATAATTGATGAATTGATCTAAAATCTCAACTTAATTGCTATGTGTTTGTGAGCTCATTACATTTTTTCCAAACTGTGACCATGTATTTGTGCATCAATTACACCTTGATAATTCAGATTGAAATGATAGCAAGTTATAAACAACATCGCTTTTGAATGATTTACGCCAACAAACAATGGTCTGTCATATTTATCACACATTATCGCATGTTTGTTTACAGTACTTAGACCGAAAACAGTATTGCCAAATGATATAGCACAGTGCACCTTGGGATATTTATAACGCTTATAACTGGACCCAAGTGTAATAAGATTTAAACCATATTAGAATTATAATAATTTATTTGGTAATAGATGTATAAAAACAACAATACAGGAAGGGACATTTGCACTTAATAATCATAAAAAACAGTGTAAAATAAAATAAGCATTACCTTGTAGGAATATCGATAGATACCGGGATCAACCAATACAGGATACCGACATATAGTAGTCGCGATCTGCAGTTTTCAGTTTCATAGTCACTCACGATTCGAACAATTATTCTGCTTCTGAATTGCTAAGATTCAACAAGGCAAGTAAACTACCAGTCTAGCTACAATACAGCACTCGTCCTGCAGGACGAATGAGGTGTTAAACTTTTCTCACACTGCCCAATTCCCACTTGTAAATACAATAGGACGAGTGGAATTTTTATTCCCTGATTCAGTGTTTTCCCATTCCCACAAATGTCAAATTGGTTTTTGCTTGATTACTTCTGAAATGTATTTATTAATATTTCATGTTTATCAGTTATAAAATACAGGCCAAATTCGATATTTGTCAACATCAGGAGTTACTACCTCTTTTTAGCTTAATTTTTGGTAAAACTTTCTAACATATAATGGGGACATACGTGTCCTATAGACACATATCTAATATTATTTTCTATTATGATACAAGTTCGTTTAGATAAATGATTATTGTTGATGTTTTACGCAGCAGCTTTATGAATATGTGTATATATTGATTTTACAACAGCTTGTCCATCTTTACGTTTAAACTTGTTACTGGTTGCATGTATACAGGTGGTACATTGCAAAATAAGGTGACCCCTGGGTAATGATAAAATGCTTCTAGATGAGTTTTTCTTCAAATGGCTTTTTTATTCTTATAAAATTTTGTATGCAATGCTTATTTTTTTAAGTTTTATGGGGAAAATGAAACATTTTAATCAAATTACTATGTAAAATAAACTTTTAAACATTAGAATTGTCAGTATCCAATGCTTATTAGCTCGCTGGGACAGTCCAAGGATCTATGCAACCACTCATTGGATGTGAATGAAACTTTGCATGTGTGTTCACCATCATCAATGGAACACACACAGACAAGAACTATAACTCTTGATTGCATTTTGGCACAGTTATGGCCCTTTTTGGACCTAGACACCCAGGGGCGAGCTTTGTTGTCTTCTGACAACTCTTATTTAACCACTTTTACAATTTAAATTCAAATGCTTTAGAAATTTGAACGCTATTGTTTTTTCCCCAAAATTGTACTTATCCGGAGCACTGTATCATTAAGTATGCAGTCGCCATTGTTCTCAGCTAGTGTAGAATATGATATCTTGGTACTATTATATATATAAATTTTGATGTGATACATTCTGTCTTGACTGTTACACTATAATGATTGGTTAATTTAAAGGCGCTATGTAAATGGCCTAAACTTAATCTGGCTTAACTATCAGAGTACACCATTAAGCAGTGTTTTCTCCAGCTCCAGTTCCATTAATGACCCACTGACTAACAAGTTGGCTGCTTTTAAAAAGCATTAAATGGTTAGGTCTTACAAACGATGTGGTAATTAAAGTGAATGAATGTATAAGTTTGGTTCCTTGTACAGGGTACTAAATACACAGGGGGGGGGGGGGGGGGGGGGTTGATACCAAATCCCGACAAGATTCCGGCTGACACAGCGAATTCCCAACTGCAGGTGTGCCTGATAGTAACTTTGATATTTAAAGTTACTGATCTCAATCAATATGTATTGCCATTTGCATATTTAAAAAGAAATTTACCTTACATATTGTCTAACATACTATGTTCTATACAATTTACTTCTGTCATGATAATATATTTTAAAATAATCCGTATCCATATTTTAAATTAATTTGCGGTTATATTATTTTTAAAAACAACAGTTAAAAATCACTGTTTATCCAAAACTTGTGCATTTGACAATATATCTGATTCTGATGACGTGCTGAAAATATGTCACACCAGTAAACTACCTTTATATTTCTGTTGTATCGAACAAAATAAACAACTGTAGCTGTTTAATTTTGTTATTATTTTCATTGTTATGGGTTCAGCATATTATAATAGGAATTTGTAAGAAACAGCGATAAATTGTCAAAAAAGATATGTTTCAAGACCTCATTTAAGCAAGGAATTTTAGAAAATTCAAGATATATTGAGAATTAAATTTAGATATTTAATTTGGTGCACTGATTAAGTTAAAATACGGTAACTGTATTGATATTCCATCCGTACCATTACATGAAATATGCATGTCAATATCAGAGAATGTATGTTAATGGTGTGTATTTGATTAAAGTGCTAAAAATAGACCATTTCCTAGAAGAATATGTCAATTACAGTAGTAGACGACACATTTCACGTCAATGGACATATATTGCAACATATTTTCAGGTAGCTATTTCTAAAAGAGAAATTATGTGTTGGAATAAATACAGTACAGATTTCTTGTATTTAATTAAAAAGTATATACTGTGAAAACATTTATTTTTGTGGGTATTGAATTTCGTGGTTTCCACTTCAAAGACATATTCGTTGGGACTTAAAGTCATTGAAAACCAATTTAAAAAAAAATAAATTCTGTTTTACACTTTCGACATTGCATAGTGCGTTCCAGTTTTTAACCTTTGCTGTAATTCACATGTTGCGCGTCAGGGTTTATCGCATCCCGCTGTGCCAATAAGAGTTGACACATGCCAATTAGTACCCTAATATACAAGTATGATATAGAACTAATTTTTATGCAAACACCAGTGATGGAAGGAGAAGAACAACATCTAATCCAGAAAGGGTTTCAGAACGCAGGCCCGATGTAAATAACAATAATGCCAAATCACGTGACTGAAAATGGACAGTAAACTAATAAGCTGCGTCTTTTAAGAGATTTGTTTGTTTTATTCATTAAAAATGTATCACCATATATTTAATCATAAAATGAAACAAGTATAGAATAGAATAAAAAAAATACCACTAAATAAAAGATATTACTTCACTTGAAACTTTTGTTTTAGTATTCTTTGTACGCACGCATACTGTCCTTTTACAATGTTTTACACTTTTTTTACACTGTTTACCGTAGGCCTATACGTCACATTGTTTCAACTCGATAGCATCTTGCTGCAAGGCGACAGTCTATTTTTAGCAACTCTGACATGTAAATTATAACACATCTCGCTACACACACACACACATCTATGAATTAAAGATGATATGTGTAAAAAAAAATTGTTGCACTATTTACAAAAAGAAAATATATAAATAAAGGATGAATTATTTACCACAATGCGATGCACATAGGCATATGAAAAGAGCGGTAATTTATATTGACAGTATTACATTATTGCGTAAACTAAGTTTGTTGGTATTTGATTTCGTTGTTTAGGCTTCCCACGAAATCCACGAAAATTAGTACCCCGTGAAAATTAATGATTTCACAGTATTAGGCCGTTGTGTTTTTATTACTTTTTTCAACAAGGAATAAATATTTATAACAATTAAATATGCGTTGGTCTCAAGCTACTTAATTACACTTTCAACCATTACACTCTTCAAAAACACTTGGCTCAATTCATCAGCATGACATGATAATGTGTCACATGTAAGACCCACATGCATACCTCAAAGGTCAAGGTCACACATTGAGTTTGTTTGACAACACTTTCAGTCTGTGTGAGATTTCTTGTCCGGTCTGTAACTTTGTTATCTATGGATAAATTTTAAAAACACTTTTTGCTTAGTTGATCAACATGACATAATTACGTGTCACATGTAAGACCCAGAACCTTTCCTCAAAGGTCAAGGTCACATTTTCATTTTGTTTGATATTGCGTGTTTGGTCTGTGACTTTGTCTTTAACTTGTCATAAGTAAGACCTAGACCCATACCTCAAAGGTCAAGGTCACGCTTTTAGTATGTATAGCAACACTTTGAATCTGTTTGAGATTTCAAGTCCGTCCTTTAACTTTATCATACGTGGATAGATTTCAAAAACACTTGGCTCAATTTATCAGTTGATCATCAATTGATCTGTTACTTTGTCTTACATTTAGAGATTTTAAAACAGCTTGACACAAGTGATCAGAATGTCACCTTTTAACTGTTCAAATACCCAGACCATTACATCAGATGTCAAGGTCAAGGTGACACAAAGGTCAAGGGATGCTTTAATGTAAAAAAAAAAAAAAATGAAATTGCATGTCTAGTCTGAAACATCCGTCCATTACGCTTGATATTCATAGATACATCGCTACCTATTATATCATAATAATATATTGTTATTTTCACAGACCATTTGGGGGACATGCAACACTTACCAGTGACATTTCTTGTTTACTTGAGAACCTTTGTTTACATAAACAGGTATCTTATTATTGATTTGGGCAATTGCACTTACATGTTTTCTAATATATAGCTAAATACTACGTTCGCCAGGCACATATTTACCTACTTTACCCATATCAAAATGCAGTGATCGTGTCTCATTTGTATTCAAATTTGAATCGACTGTAAACGTGAGCTGTTTGTATTGATTAACATTTAATTATCTAATTAAGCCTATGTAATCATCAGGAAAAAAAGAGAATATAAATCAGTGCAGTAAATCCGGACACGCTTTATTACATTTGATTAATGTCTTTGGTTTCACCCACATGCACATTTGATTATGAACACGTGTCAAATCACATGTTGTTTATAAATATGTAAACACTGCCACATGGACATGCATTAAGATGTGAACACAAATTGTAAAGATATTGAGGACTAGGCACTCAGGTTACAAACAAGTGATATAGATTCAACATGTTTTATATCTGGGTTATCGTATTTCCCCAAGTATAATCCGCTCTTGAGTATAATTTGCAGGTGATTTTGAAGCCAAAAATGGTGGGAAAAAGCTAGTATATGTCTTCTGTATACAGGCATGAATCGGTTGTTTTACTACATCCGCCATTTTGAAATCTGGAACAAAGTGAAAGATGAATTTTGATTGGCTAATATCTAGACTGGTGTTCTGCATAATTTTGTAAAAACGTAGGTAAAAGTTATGATTGTGATATATAGTTTATACCGTAATTATTTTTATGTGTATTTGGCTAAGACCAAAGGGAAAATAAAAACAAACTATTGACAATTTTTAAGTGCATCTTTCGAGAAATATTTATGGGTCCTAAAATGGACCATCACCCTCTCACTGTATCTGCATCATTCAGCAGTTTCTGATGTCCGATTCGTCAAAACCCTCAAAGTCTTCTTCTTCAACAACGCTGTCGAACAGTTGCCGAAACTATTTATCCTCACAATGATAATACATTCTCAACCCCTTCCCATCCACCAGGTTCTCAACACCTACTCAAACATGCCATTATTGCCACTTGTCAAATGGTATTCACACTCTTTAATTTAAGATTAAAGAGATGTCAATTAGTTTCAATTAACAGTGATAATCTGACAGCAGTAAAGGACAAGGAAAGTAAAAGTGGACGGAGTGAAATTTGTGCCGCCAAACACCTGCACAATTTTGTTGTCCCAAATTTTTAAATTCATTTTGTGTTATTTTTAATCAATAAACTGATAATAATTATTAATAATGAAATTCATAATTGTAAAAAATAGTATAACATTATTTTCTTATATATTGCTTTATTACGTTATAAACACCATACAATTATCCCGTTTAATGATGAGCGTAAAAATAGTGAATTTAACAGAATTAGAATATTTGCACCAGTCTAGCTAATAAATAGATGTTGTAGTTGTTGTATGGTGTTTAGTGTTGCTTTCAACATTATTTTTCAGTCATATCGCGACAGTGTCTACTTGAGACAGTATTCTGAGCGCTGTCACACTGGAGTATCATGCTGCAGACACATGGTATGATACCCCACCCAGTCACATTATACTGACACTGGGCCGACCAGACCTAGAACTCTCCTATAAATGCTGTGCATCAAGCGAGGAAGCTTCTAGTACCATTTTAAAGTCTTTGGTATGACCCGGCCGGGGATTGAACCCACCACCTTTCGCATTCAAGGCGGACGCTCTACCAATAGACCACACTGTGGTCCTAATAAATAGAAGATTTTTTGTTTAATGAAAAGTTGTGTTGTTTTCCCATTTGGAAGTTACAGAATACACAATCATACCAAAAAAGAGTTTATAAACTTTTTAAATATAAAGCATATAAGATATGTTTATAACTTCCTGTGTTTTTTGCAGTACGGTCAAGATGATAGTCGTCAAAAATATTGTCGACTGGCTTTTGTTGACGATTGCAAAGTGTGGGGGAAACTCTGACGAGACCTGAAATTTTTTTTTATATATGCACTAGTAACCTGTTTTAGACCTTAAAAACTTAAAATCATATGTGATGCAAAACTCTGATGAGCATTTTATCATTTTTGCCACAAAAATTGAATTATATATGAGCATGAATGTAAGATTCTTTTCCACATAACTTAGGTATATGGTACATTTATCATTTATCTAACATATAACCCTCCATAAGGAACTAGAATAAATTGAGCATATTTGTTTTTGTCAGTCATAATAAGTAAGACATAACATCTCAATATAACATCATTTTATCATGACAATTTGACATCATTAGCTTGCCGGGACGAAGTCCAAGGAGAGCTATTGTCATGACCCCGGCAGCGTCGGTGTCGTCTGTAGGCACCAAGATTAAACTTTTGCGTTTAACTTTAAGATATCTATGCAACCACTCATTGGATGTGAATGAAACTTGGAATGTATGTTCACCATCATCAATGGAACATACACAGACAAGAATTATAACTCTGGATTGCATTTTGGCACAGTTATGGCCCTTTTTGGATTTAATTTTTCAGGTTAAAGTTTTTTATCAGGTAAAATATCTACTCAACCACTCATTGGATATGAATGAAACTTCGCATGTGTGTTCGCCATCATCAATGGAACACACAGAGACAAGAACCATAACTCTGGATTGTGTTTTTGGCACAGTTATAGCCCTTTTTCAATGTAATTTTTCAGGTTAAAAATTTTTATCAGGTAAGATATGTATGCAACCACTCATTGGATATGAATGAAACTTCGCATGTGTCATCTTTAGAACATTTTCTTCAAGATACTAGTAGCACATTCTCTCCTGGAGTATACATTGCCAAAAAAATAATGAAAACTCCATTAAATTCACCTTTACAAATTAGTAAGCGTAGATTAAACTTTGCAGATGGGTTACATGATACAGATATCAAAATATCACTACAAAGTGGACGAGTCACTGATATTACCCTCGTTAAGACTTGGTGTGCCAGAGAACAAACTACTTGTTCGTACTACGGATATATACATAGCAGTTATGCTTTAAGAGATTGCAGAATACACCGCTGTTTAAAGTCATTCATGTGTATGTTGCATCCCATGAACAGACCATGGCATGTTATAGATCACAATTCGTGTATATTGACACCCTGTGTTTCACTTTTATTTTTCGGCAGAATTAAAAGTGTAATTTAATAACCTGCATTCATATGTATGGATCAGTATGAATTTTTTGTTTGTTTGTTTTTTGTAACCAAATCAGATCATACAGTATAAATCATTACCGCATGCAGTGCTAGCATGCATGCATGCACACATTTTGTGAATTTAAGACATATTTACTTTCAAAGAAGTTGAGCCTAATAGTTTTGAAACTGATGTAGAGTGTTTCCTTTATGGGAAGTATTTTAATGTAGGTCATAAGAACATACTTTTTCTAATACCTTGAACTTGCCAATGCCAATGTATACTTTTAGGTTAACTCCGAGGAAACGCATCAAACTTTCAGGCACTAATATGTTCACGTATTTTCATTTTACATTACAATAAAACAAAACAATAACATATGTAGGGTTAGGGTTCTAAATTAATACATAATTCATGATATAAAGCATTCACTGGAAAAAAGCATTAAAAAAACTATCATATTCAGATTGGTTTAATCAAACAATAACAACAAATCTATATATTAATGCAAAGGATTAGGAATTAATAGATTAAAGGTTATATAATGCAATCTGGAACAAAATAATATACCGTATATTCCCTTATTAACGCCCAAGGGGGGGTTACATTTTACAAGGTGGGGGGCATTTATAAAAGATAAAAAAGAGCAAATTTAACGACAGTTAAAAATACAATAAAACCAATAAAGCCCTGGAAAAAACCTTAAATCCGGTTTAAATCCCCGAAAAAGTGGTTCAGAATTATTTGAGAGTGAATGAAATAATCGACATAGGATGAAAAAAAGCTGAAAATCTGTATGAAATTACTTGTCTGCGTACTGGAATATCCGAATTTATGGTCAGTGTACTCTTCACTTTAAATCACTTGGACGCTTGCTCTTATCAACCTGGAATAATGAGCTTTCAGCGTACACAGACTAACCGCATTTTAATAGACAGACGGCATTTTTACTAGTTTTAAACGACAAATATGGGGAAGTGTTTATTCAACAATAAAGTGGTTAAGTGGTTACCCAAGACATAAACAATGGGTTAAAGAGTTCAAAGGTGATAAACACTCGACTAATTGTTGTCTGTGTAACAAAATAATCAATCAGGGAAAGATGGGCGAATACGCTGTCAACTCGCATATACATTTTATTTTTTAATTTTCCAGAAAAATAGGTGTGGGGCGTTTATTAGAGTGGGGAAGTTAATAAGGGAATATACGGTAGACGCCATCTCAGTAAAAAGAAAACAAATTAAAATATCTTGATATGCATAATAAACAAAGAACCTTGACTTTTTTCTGAACTGCAGTGTTTCGGCAAGTTATAACCAATACTGAAGCAGTTACCTCTAACGGTATGAATGATTCATAGTCTTACCAACACTTATGTGACACCCTGAAACCACACAGAGGTTGATAATTAACTTCAATAATGAACACCAAAAATGAGGGAAAATATGTGATAAGATTAACAGTGATCATATTAAGTCTTTCCTGAAACCACACATATAAATAAATAAAGTTACCGTATGTATTTAAAACAGTTTAACAAATATAGTATGCAACTTACAATACAATGGAACGATTGAAATATTTTATAATAAACAATACGAAGCATTTTCAATGAGCACAAACTATGATAAGTCTGCTTTAACTTCGATCAGCCACTGGTGCAATTATTTCAATGACAATGCCGTGCTATGAAAATATGTTTTTCAAAGTATTATTATCTATGATAATCTAGTATATATGAATAAATGATGACACAATTTGAATGAATCAGGGTTTTACTGCATACCAACGCATATGTTATTCGACGCCAACATGAAGGAAGATTCCAGGCTCATTCTACAATGTACAAAGATAACAAATTAATATATGAATTAAAAAATAAATACATCAACAAATGAATATGCAGAATGATCCTAGAACTTTGATACCTGCAGAACTGCAGAGATTCAGCAAATTATATAGTATTACTCAAATTGTCGCTTCCTATGACATGCATGAGCCACATTGATCCTATTCTTGCCATCATGCATATGGCTCCCTGGAAGATACCATTTGAAAAGTGTTGCATTTGGATTGCTAAAGTAGAATGGGAAACACTTAAATAACATTTTGATAAAATACAAATAAAATATTGGTAATCGCACAATGAAAAATGTATCATTCAAGAAACCACCCTATATTTTTATAAAAGTATATAACATAATAAAAAAACTTTTCACTTACCAAATTAATTAAAATTTAAATGGTTAATATAACCGTAAGAAATAGATGTCTTTATTGAAGTAAATATGTTGAGCAAATTATATAAGCTTCAAAACTTCGTGGAAACAAGCAAAATGTTTTATGTATGACATACTTTGATATATATGTGCACAGAAACTAGACTTCCAGAAATGCTTTTCCACACTCCGGGCATAGATATTTGCCCCCCTGGTGTGACTGTAAATGCCTGTCATAGTCGTATTTTATATGATATTCCTTGTTACACACTTTGAAGATAATCAAGAATATATTTGTATTTTCCCTACTGGGCACCAAATGCCTTCATTCATTTATGGCATACAGTTGATGAAAATCCTCACATATTGCCGTACACATTAATTTCAAAACAAGGAGGTCGTAAACGGACGAATCAAGTGTAATTTGGAAATAATTGGTAATGAAAACAGTACTGACAGTAAAATTCATGAAAACACAGTGTAATATCATAGAAAAGGTCCAAAAGAAGGTGCCAATTAGTGAATATGGATTTCAGTACTTGTAAACACTCTTGGTTTTCTCGAATTGCATCTTTGTGGTGAAAGCTCATGGTAGGAATGAACTACCGATCAAAGACAATGTACTTAGTTACATTTTGGGAGTATGCATTAAGAAATATAGTGGGTATAAAATAAATTACCGTGTTTTTCTGTGCCTTGACATAACTTTTACAAACTAAGATCTGCCATTTTTGACGCATCCCCTCATTTTTACTGCCTAAGAACGAATACTCTCAAAATACGTTCACCCCCCCTGTGTATATTCCTATGGCATCACTGCATGCACTGTTTTACTATTTTATTACTTTGGCCATCAGTCCTTCACTTATAAGTGTCTTTCAAACTTACGATTGTTGTTTCCCTTGACGTGAAAATATCACAATGTCATGATACACTGAGGTCCGACGACTAGTACCTCATAGGGGGTTCTAGGGTTTCTAATTTGGGGGTCTAAGAACCCCTACAATTATATATTAACCCTTTACTCCATAGATGCGCGTTTACCCGCACCAATCACAGAAGGCCTTTGAAAACAGTGCAGGAAGAGTTCAGATTGCTAGTAACGAGCAATCTGAACACTTCCTGCACTGTTTTCCACTCTGTCAGTTAATATAAACATAATTCACCCAATAATTCAAGTCTTCTATATTAGAGGTGTCCAAAGGCGTCTATATGAAGTAAAGGGTTAAGGGCCCCAACACCAATTTTGGGGGTTCTAATTTGGAATAATACATCTATTTCAATGTAAGCTAATCAAAAATTAAAAAAAAAAATTTTTTTTTTAAATTTTTGACAGGCAGTCTATTTCTCAAGGGAGTCAATAATGGTGCTTTGATTTTTGGTGTCTAAGTAATGTTGACTTTTTGAAATTTGATCACCAATTTGTAAATGGATTATTTCATTATTATGGTTTGTTTGCAAAAACGAAATTCTACATTTTACATGTTAACACGTCCATAACTCAGGAACGCATTGACGTTGATCATTGAAGTAAACATTTTTTAACAGATCAAACATTTGTGAGTAAAACGTGATGGTTTGATTACATGTTTAATTGATAACATTTTTTTTGTGTAAGCCTCAATGGAGCACCTATCGATACTGCCGTGACAAGAGTCATGGTTACCTTGTCATAATATTTATAAAAAAAAATCTTTTTTCGTTTTTTTAAAATAAACATATAATCGTATAAAACACATAATTACATATATTTTAGGACGGATGGGGGTAGGAGGGTCCTAGGTATGATACTTTGACCTGTGGTCCGTACCCACATATCAGTTGTCCTGGACAGTCGGGCGAGCATTAATGTAAAGCCCTGCTTAAGGTTACCGGTAACAATTGTTGATGCAATATTTTGTGTGTAAATGGTAAATCTTAAGGGTTTATTTCTCCATAAATCCTTGTGCAGTTTTTGAGGTCTTCAGATTCAATACACAGCTTAGAAATTAATTTAATTTGTGCTTTTCAGTTGCACAATTTTGAAGTGATTCTTTTTACAAGAATTATGGCTTCTTTCTTGATTTAGAATTTTTTTGCACAAATGATTAATCATTTGTCATTGTGATTCTTGTCTCCTCAGCTCTTTCTGCAATATACAAAATAGTGCCATCAAACCAACAACACAACTTTGACATAGTTTGAATATGGACTTGACTTTTGTGAAGAAATAAACAGTTGATTCAAACTGTGAGTAGGTAAAATTCATCGACCAAATGGCATTGCAACTAGTTTAAATACTAATTTATTTTAGCTTATTTTGGGAAGAAAGCTCAAAGTTTATATAAACTGCTCTCAAGTCTGCTTCCTGGGTAGAACAAATATTGAGTGTGTTTTTGTGTTTTTGAGAGGCTTTGAGTAGAACTGGACACCGAACCTGCTGGCATGAATGGTCAACACTATCCACTACACCACTGCCCCACCTGGTTACTAGTAAAGATATGGGCAGGGTGATTTATAATCGTCAATGATCATTTACCTCTCTCCACTATTCATTGATCATTTATTTGTAATCTCTGATACATTATACCTCCATTAAAGATTGCTCTTTTGTATATATATGTGTCTCTTTCTGGTATTATGTCAACTGTGTCATTCGCCAACATCTCTTATAATTGTACCACCTGATATTTACCACTCCAGTGGTTTGATGTAATCAGAAACTTTGTTTTATTTTTTCAGGAGCAAGTATCAGAAGATTGCCAGCACGTAAGTACAATGCACCAGTTAACTGATTAATCAGCAAAGTTGTTTTTAGCTAGTTTAGATATAATGCAGCAGTCATTTGTAACTAGGGCTCCACAGAGGAAAGGACATAGTTGGGGACAGGTTGGGGGTTAAAGTCCCATGTTCTTACCGCATGAACGTTTTGCTTTACTCTAACATTAGCTGTGATTAAAGTTTCCTTTCTTGAGTTGGCCTGATCATACAATTACTGTCCTTGGTTACCTGCCCTTCAATTGCCTTTTGCTTTACTTGATCTTGTATATGCAAAAGAACCCTCATTTTTTCCGATGGATCATAACCAAACTTACTCAGTACCGTATTTACCCTATGTATTGGGACAGCAACAAATAATTAATTTTTTTGCTGTCCCAATACTTATTATTTAAAAAATAATTATTTTTTTTACTGTCCCAATACATAGGGTGAATACGGTAATTTTGGTATTTCTATGTTCCGTATAGATAGCGGTAAGCGTACTTTTAATGTACCATTCAGTAAAATATCACAGATATAACTACAAACAGTTACATAGCAATTAGGTATGTACACTAATTACATAAATAAATAATTCAATTACCAAACCTACGTTCATGTTTTCATTTGTTTTCTTATATAACCATAAGAGGTCCCTTGGGGCAAAAGGCTTTTAGCAGTGGTTTTACCAGCAAAGTTTTCTAGCTTGGCAGAGACTTTACCTGGGCTCTGTAGAGAGAAATGTCAAATTCCCAACTGGGTCGCAGTCTGGGGTTACAATTAACTGATGCATAAATGTGTGCAATATTCATTCACCAATGAATAATTACAATTAGATTAACTTATGAATATTAAAAAATGTCTGAAATTAAATATTTGGATTGAAAATAAACTATGGCTTGTTATCAAATAAATTGTTTCAAGTTGGCTACTAAAATCATGGAATTTAACTATATATTTTGTGAAAAATCTAGTTAATGCTGAATATTTGAGCTGCACTTATGGCCAGGAATCTGGTCTGCTGCAGTATCTTTGCAGGACTGTACATGTAGATATATGTCTAAATGTATCTAAATTGCAAGACTGTCCATGTAGAAATATGTCCAAATGTATCTGATCTGCAGGACTGTCCATGTAGAAATATGTCCAAATGGATCTGATCTGTAGGACTGTCCATGTAGAAATATGTCCTAATGTATCTGATCTGTAGGACTGTACATGTAGAAATATGTCCAAATGTATCTGATCTGCAGGACTGTCCATGTAGAAATATATCCAAATGTGTCTGATCTGTAGGATTGTACATGTAGAAATATGTCCAAATGTATCTGATCTGCAGGACTGTCCATGTAGAAATATATCCAAATGTGTCTGATCTGTAGGACTACATGTAGAAATATGTCCAAATGTATCTGATCTGCAGTACTGTACATGTAGAAATATGTCCAAAGGTATCTGATCTGCAGTACTGTATATGTAGAAATATGTCCAAATGTATCTAATCTGCAGGACCGTCAACGTTAAAATATGTCCAAAGTATCTGATCTGTAGGACTTACATGTAGAAAGATCTGTAAGACTGTACATGTAGAAATATGTCCAAATGTATCTAATATGCAGTACTGTACATGCGAAATATATCCAAATGTATCTAATCTGCAAGACTGTCCATGTAGAAATATGTCCAAATGTGTCTGATCTGCAGTACTGTACATGTAGAAATATGTTCAAATGTATCTGATCTGCAGTACTGTACATGTAGAAATATGTCCAAATGTATCTAATCTGCAGTACTGTACATGTAGAAATATGTCCAAATGTATCTAATCTGCAGAACTGTCCATGTAAAAATATGTCCAAAGTATCTGATCTGTAGGACTGTACATGTAGAAAGGTCTGTAAGACTACATGTAGAAATATGTCCAAATGTATCTGATATGCAGTACTGTACATGCAAAATATATCCAAATGTATCTAATCTGCAAGATTGTCCATGTAGAAATATGTCCAAATGTGTCTGATCTGCAGTACTGTACATGTAGAAATATGTTCAAATGTATCTGATCTGCAGTACTGTACATGTAGAAATTTGTTCAAATGTATCTGATCTGCAGTACTGTGCATGTAGAATTATGTCCAAATGTATCTAATCTGCAGGACTGTCCATGTTAAAATATGTCCAAAGTATCTGATCTGTAGGACTGTCCATGTAGAAATATGTCCAAATGTATCTTATATGCAGTACTGTACATGTAGAAATATATCCAAATGTATCTAATCTGCAGGACTGTCCATGTAGACATATGTCCAATTTATGTGTCTGATCTGCTGTACTGTACATGTAGAAATATGTCCAAATGTATCTGATCTGCTGCAGTATCTCTGCAGGACTGTCCATGTAGAAATATATCCAAATGTATCTGATCTGTAGACCTGTACATGTAGAAATATGTCAAAATGTATCTGATCTGCAGTACTGTACATGTAGAAATATGTCAAAATGTATCTAATCTGCAGGACCTCCATGTAGAAATATGTTCAGATGTATCTGATCTGTAGGACTGTACATGTAGAAATATGTCCAAATGTATCTGATCGGCAGGACTGTCCATGTAGAAATATATCCAGTGTATCTGATCTGTAGGACTGTACATGTAGAAATATGTCCAAGTATATGATCTGCAGGACTGTCCATGTAGAAATATGTCCAGATGTATCTGATCTGTAGGACTGTCCATGTAGAAATATATCCAAATGTATCTGATCTGTAGACCTGTACATGTAGAAATATGTCAAAATGTATCTGATCTGCAGTACTGTACATGTAGAAATATGTCCAAATGTATCTAATCTGCAGGACTGTCCATGTAGAAATATGTCCAGATGTATCTGATCTGTAGGACTGTTCATGTAGAAATATGTCCAAATGTATCTGATCTGCAGGACTGTCGATGTAGAAATATATTCAATGTATCTAATCTGCAGGACTGTCCATGTAGAAATATGTCCAGATGTATCTGATCTGTAGGACTGTTCATGTAGAAATATGTCCAAATTTATCTAATCTGCAAGACTGTCCATGTAGAAATATGTCCAGATGTATCTGATCTGTAGGACTGTCCATGTAAAAATATATCCAAATTATCTGATCTGTAGGACTGTACATGTAGAAATATGTCCAAGTATCTGATCTGCAGGACTGTCCATGTAGAAATATGTCCAGATGTATCTGATCTGTAGGACTGTACATGTAGAAATATGTCCAAATGTATCTGATCGGCAGGACTGTCGATGTAGAAATATGTCCAATGTATCTAATCTGCAGGACTGTCGATGTAGAAATATGTCCAAGTATCTGATCTGCAGGACTGTCGATGTAGAAATATGTCAAGATGTATCTGATCTGTAGGACTGTACATGTAGAAAAATGTCCAAATGTATCTGATCGGCAGGACTGTCCATGTAGAAATATGTCCAATGTATCTAATCTGCAGGACTGTCGATGTAGAAATATGTCCAAGTATCTGATCTGCAGGACTGTCCATGTAGAAATATGTCCAAATGTATCTGATCTGTAGGACTGTCCATGTAGAAATACATCCAAATGTATTTAAATTGCAGGACTGTCCATGTAGAATTATGTCCAAGTATCTGATCTGCGGGACTGTCCATGTAGAAATATGTCCTAATGTATCTAATCTGCAGGACTGTCCATGTAATAATATGTCCAAGTATCTGATCTGCGGGACTGTCCATGTAGAAATATGTCCTAATGTATCTGATCTGTAGGACTGTTCATGTAGAAATACATCCAAATGTATCTAATCTGCAGGACTGTCCATGTAGAAATATGTCCAAGTATCTAATCTGCAGGACTGTTCATGTAGAAATATGTCCTAATGTATTTGATCTGTAGGACTGTCCATGTGGAAATACATCCAAATGTATCTAATCTGCAGGACTGTCCATGTAGAAATATGTCCAAGTATCTGATCTGCAGGACTGTCCATGTAGAAATATGTCCTAATGTATTTGATCTGTAGGACTGTCCATGTGGAAATATGTCCAAATGTGACATGCTTCATTGTTAACCTGACTTCAATAATTATTATAATGAATTAAAGGTATTTATCTTCTTGAGATCTGGACTGTTGTTTAGTCATTACAGTTGAGACTGGAACATGATAAGGGGATTTACTATACATAAAGGGCCAGCTTGCAGGGGCCCATAAATGGAATAAATTGTGAATTTTCTTCTCAAGAACTGATAAGCCAAATTTATCATGTTTGATATAAATGATCCCTGTGAGTAAGGGTTTCAAGTCTACTCACACCCGTTTTATCAAAGGTCAAGGTCACACTTTGAGTTTGTTTGACAACACATTGAGTTTGTGTGAGATTTCGTATCCTGTCTGTAACTTTGTCATACTTGGATGGATTTCAAAACCACATGGCTCAATTGATCAACATGACATCAAGAAGTGTTGCGTGTAAGACCCAGAACCTTTCCAAAAAGGTCAATGGCACAATTTCAGCTTGTTTGATATTTTGTGTCTGGTCTGTAACTTTGTCTTATATGGATGGATTTAACTTGGCTCAGTTGATTATGATGACATGAGAATGTGTCGCATGCAAGACCCAGACCCATACCTCAAAGGTGAAGGTCACACTTTGAGTTTGTTTAACAACACTTTGCGCCTAAAAAAAATTTTAAGTCCAGTCTGTAACTTTGTCAAACATGGATGTTTTTCAAAAAACTTTGCGCAATTGTTCAACATGACATGACGACATGTTGCATATAAGACCCAGAACCTTACCTTAAAGGTCAAGGTCACTCTTTCAATTTGTTTGATATTTCATGTCTTGTCTGTAACTTCGTCTTATATTGAGGGATTTTAAAATGGCTTGACATAAGAGATCAACATATTTTGATGATATGTCACCTGCATTTACCTGTAAAAGTACTCAGACCTTTACATCAGATGTCATGGTCACACAAAGGTCAAGGTCACACTTTAATGTAAAAAATGTGAAATTGTATATCTAGTCTGAAACAACAGTCCAGTACTCTTGATATTCATGGATACATATAAATCTCTACCTATCGGTATTATAAAATATATCGTTATTTTCACAGACCATTTGGGGGGGCATGTGACACTTACCAGCAACATTTCTTGTTTTTTTTTTATCTTTTCCATAAAATATTTGTAAATGATATAGGGATTGTACTGTATTTTATGCCATTGTTAAACAAACAGTTGTGTAATCTGTAGGGGAAGGGCCGAATCTAATGTTGGCAGAACTAATATAATATGTTTAACCATTTACAGGGCACTCGTTTGGCCGATTTTGGGGCCGAATATCAGCCCCATTCCCCTCCTAAAATAATATGTTTTTTTCCCCTTTCTAAGAAAAAAAATCCCCTCGAAAACAAAAATAAAATCGGAAGGAAAATCACGAAGTTACTCGTCGGCCGGACATAAGAACGAATAGTTTTGAGTACGAATCCAATAAAACATTCACGAGTCTTCTCCCTTGCTTGACTGTCCAATGAATTTCCTCATAACAAGTTGATATGGATTCATTCGGATTTTACGGATATTGCCCTTAGCAGGTGAAAAATGTCTTATAATCAAATACATTACCGGCGAAAAATAACATCGAAAACAGCAGATAATTGTAAAAAAAATAGACATCTTATTCAAACAGAAAAGTTTGCATGCAAAACAAAATTTAGAAAACCCAGGGATTTATCCGACTACAAGCTCGCTAGAGCCTCAAAAATCCTCTGACCTGCCATGTTCCGATTCCCAAAAATGTAAAGCCTTGCAGTCTGAAGCTGTGTCCAGTTCTGATTCTGATGGCGAATCGGACATTGTCCATGTTGATAAGAAACGTCATGTATTAGTTCCTGATAATAGGTTGTTTGACACAACTAGATATGAACTCTCTTTCAAGTGGTTGTATTATAGTGCCTCTAAGGAAGGTTACTGCTGCAAATATTGTGAATTTCTGTACAGTAGTACTATAACTGATGAGACAACTGCATATATTTCACGTGGAATCCAATTAGGCACTCATCCAACAAGACGTCTCACAACCCATGACAAGTCTGAGAAACACTTAAAAGCTGCAGAGAGCTACCTTTCTAAGTCACTCACTTCGGGAACCCAGAAGATTTCTTGATAGTATTATGACGATTGTCCATGAAGGGGCAACATCAATAAGTAACACACAACTTGAGAAGGCCATTGGCCATTTTACTTCAAAGGCTAGAAAAATTGACATATAAGGATGTGTCACTGAGATGTTTTAATTCATGAAAGAAAAAAATAAATATAGTAGAACAACTTGCATAATCATTTGTTGTATTTGTCAGAAAATTATTATGTAGCTACATCTGTTGGAAATGATTGAAAACAGTATTAATAAGTGTGAAAAGTAGTAATATTTATATGGCTAAAAATTCCCCTATTAGTCTTAAAACAACGAAAAATTCCCCTTCCAGAGGGTATGGGTACCTGTCCCCAAAAGTTGTCTAGTGCCTTGATTTACTCCATAGATACGCATTTTCCCGCACCAATCACAGAAGGCCCTTGAAAACAGTGCAGGAAGAGTTCAGATTGCTCGTAACGAGCAATCTGAACACTTCCTGCACTGTTTTCCACTCTGTCAGTTAATATAAACATAATTCACCCAATAATTCAAAAGCCTTCTATATTAGATGTGTCCAAAGGCGTCTATATTAGGTGTCTAAAGGCGTCTATATGAAGTAAAGGGTAAGCTAAGCTATGCCATGTGTTTTATATAAAATGAATGACTCTTTCTATTACAGCTGGTATGGTCATACAAGCTCAATCTCACGAGGGATGATAGATTTGAATCTGCTGGTAGAGATGTCTGTAAAGTGGACTTCGAACAGGTATGGGTTTCTGACGTTTCATCATAAAACTAAAATATTTTTGACAACCGTAAAAACTATATATGTTTGCTATTCATTTCTTATCAACCCATGAATAATAGTTACATAGAAAATGTTGGAAAATATAGCAGTTTATCTATAAAGGAGTGTAGCATATGTATTGTACCATGTTTAGGCCTTATCTCACATTGCAGATTGAGGAGTGCAGGACCTTGAAGGAAGGGACCGGTACGCGAATCCCATGTATGATAGAGCACATGGACAGCATCTCTGACAACAGCTGTCATCAGTTTCTCAGCAAGATGGCCAACATTGTCTTCAGTGACTACAGACTGGTGTTTCACTTCATGGAAAACTGTAAAGAAGATGTACAAAAGTTCAAATGTGGTAGGATGGATAATGACAGAGAGGTATAACTAATGCTTGTTTAGCAATAAGACTGAATACATAACATTGTTTTAGGGTCGTTCTGTATCTTTCGTCTCTTGTCAGTTCTTTATCTTTTATGGTGTGCAAACTCAAGAACTCTTTATTTTTTAATCTTGATCGAATTATGTTGTTTAACAATTATTGGAGAGAACGAAATCAACTGACCGAATCTGATAGTTAATTTCTAAGTTATGACCTATTAAAATATCAACATTAAACATTATATACACTCGGGTCCCATTATAACGCGGCTCTTGGGGTCCACAAAATGAAACCGCGTTATAAGCGGACTGCGTTACAGAGATACTTACCTTGAAAAAAATTGATGTCAGTTATTCACACCTATCCGTCTCTAAGAGAATGATATTGTTTGCATTGTAATGTGATACAACACATATCTGGTTACAACAGATACACTTAGATATGTATATAATTAATAAAAAAAAAAAGAAAAGAAAGAAAAACATTTCTGTGTTTAAAACTTAAATTGGCAGCCATTTCCATTTAACCCAGAAGGAGAAAAAATGGTGTCTATTTAAAAAAAAATAACGCTTCAATTTTAACTCAATGATATCAGTGTTAAAATATTAAAGATATATATCTGAAGTATTTACAGCAATAAAATAATAGAAATAAGTTTGTGTTTATGATCCCATAAGATACCCACAATATAATAATACCTGTTAACCATTTGGTTGCTTGATCACGTGATCACTTGATGATAAAGTTTGCATATGGCTTCCGTGTTTGGCGCGTGTCAGCATTTATTGAAGCACTCGGGATTATTACAAACTGTTAATAGTCAATGCTGGCATGAATCAATCACTTAAACTATCCTTTAAACCACCATGAGGTAATGGTTGTAATAGTTTGTTATAATCAAAGCTAATTAGTGAGCAGAAGATAAGTGATTATCAAATCAAAACACTGTGACAATCTATTGTTTGGTTGTCTTTTGATCATTCGCGCAATGTATTTGTGAAACTATTTGAAGCAAAATGAATGTCTTGAATGTCCTGGAAACAAATGAGGTCATGACCTCATACTATGGATGTATAGAATAGGAAATGTACAGTTGTCAAAATCATCTACACTTAAAACAAATGCACAAGATAACCTGGTAGTTACTTTACACATACATGTGCAAGAAAAAATGAAATAATTTTTTTGTGAGGATTACCCATCTTAATGGACAATTAATGTGTTTGGGCTACTATTGTTTGACTAGTTTCTCTTGTTAACAGAAATTGCACGAGCAAGGAAAGACAATTTTATGCCTGGCAGGTCAGATTGCCCATCTTTCCCCGGTATGTAAGAAGCAGGTATTACGCGTTGCGGAGCTACAGTCAGATGACTACCACCTTGATCGCCCACTGTATTATGCATGTCGTCAAGCCAGAGAAGACCTGTGTGAATCTGTCCAAGCTGGAGGAGGCAAGGTGTTTGAGTGTTTGTTTAGGAAGAAAAATGACCCTAAAGTACCAGTAGAGGTAATTTTGATGTTATTGTACATCTTTAAATGGTTTTGTACAGGTAAACTTATTTGGTCTTTAGAGTTGTTACTGTCTGTCATACTCAGCAAACTTGTGTGGTTATGGGGTTATGGATTTTGGTAAGAATAAGTTAGGTTTCTTTCTAATCCTTTGTCTTAGTAGCCAGACTGTGGATTATTGGCTATAATATGATACCAAATTATGTTGACAAAAATGTTAGGATTTTATCATTATGACAAGTTCTCTTTGCTTGAATACAAATATAATATTGCCATTGACATAAACTCTTCACACCTGGATACAAATATTCTGCTGCCATTTATATAAACTTCACACCTGGATACAAATATTCTGCTGCCATTTATATAAACTTCACACCTGGATACAAATATTCTGCTGCCATTTATATAAACTCTTCACACCTGGATACACATATTCTGCTGCCATTTATATAAACTCTTAACACCTGGATACAAATATTATGCTGTCATTTATATAAACTCTTCATACCTGGATACAAATATACTGCTGCCATTTATGTAAACTTTTCACACCTAGATACAAATATTCGGCTGCCATTTAAATTAACTTTTCACACCTGGATACAAATATTCTGCTGTCATTTATATAAACTCTTCACACCTGGATACACATATTCTGCTGCCATTTATATAAACTCTTCACACCTGGATACACATATTCTGTTGCCATTTATATAAACTCTTCACACCTGGATACAGATATTTTGCTGCAATTTATATTAACTCTTCACACCTGGATACAAATATTCTGCTGCCATTTATATATACTGGTCAAAATCCTAATTCTGAAGAGTAAAAAATGACAAAAAAACGTCATTTCTGATGATTGAATATACTCATTTGAATGGTTTTGGTGTGATTTGTTGTTGCAGACGTGATGGTTAATGCGTATGTTTTATTGACAAAAGTTGGAAAATATAGATTCATATAGCTTTATGTCTTCAAGGAAATCAGGTGACCGTTAAAATTTGTTACTTCTCATCAAACAAGTACTCTCTCATGTTATCTTGCTGTGTGCTTAACTCAAGATTTCATGACAACTAAAATACAGAGTAAACTCACTATAACAGATTAAATGTAAATATCTGTAACTTTCTATTACAAATCTGCATCGTGAGTGCAAATCTCCCGCTCGGCAACAGTGTCCGTGATGATTGATATATGACATTGTGTCTCATTATCATTCGTCTCTCACCGCTGATTTAAGTGGCCTTTCAGTATCCCAGGAAACAGTGGTTAGGTTAACTGATTGTCTGTTAACCATCGATGGCATGAAAATGATGCTAAATATTCAATCTATCAATCAATCAAATCTGCATTGATATTTCTGAATTCGAGGTCGAGTCATGTGTTTCACTTTAATTTGTGGTTTATACAAATCTTGGAAATTGTATTAGAAAATTGATAGCATCTGGCCTGATCTCCATTATCAGGTTTCTTTTTGTATTAAACTGATGTTTGCTAATATTTGTACAAATAAAAATGTTTTAGTGCAAGAGAATGTTGACCATGAGACAACAGTTGATGGCAGAAGATGTGAAAGTAGAGAAAACCTTCTTCTCTGCATGTGAGGCGGACATGAAGACTTACGGTTGCTTTACACAAGGACAAACCACAGATGGGGATGCTCCCCGTTCTAGGATTTTACTTTGTTTGGAGAATGCTATGAAAACAGGTGAGTTTCATTCGTGAAATGACCGTTAAAATTTAGATGTTTGTTTGTTTGTTCCCTGACATTTCTGTGCATATTTCATATTTGCATTACTTGTGGTATATTGAGCATCAGAAAACTCATAAACTCAAGATCCAGTTATGGTTTCTTGAACACATAATGGTAATCAGTTTGTTAAACAATTGCCAAAATTACTGCTTGGTTTTCATGACAAGCCATGAATTCTTTTTTTTCTGGAAATGAAAACAGTTATAGTTGAAGCATCTACAGTCTCTTTGTTAAAAGTAATAAATACTATGATGGATAGGTAATTTTTAACTGATACCATTTGTTCACAAATTGTGTCGTATAGATACTGATTAAATTAACACACAGTCTGTTTAAGTTTGAACCACATTTGAGGAAAATCACTAACCAGCTGGCTGTTTAAAATGATCTTATGTGAACTTTTTACCCAATTAACTTTAGAGTCACTTGAGGGGTGAGAGACGAATGACAATGAAAAATAATGTTGTGTATCAATTATCACAGAAACAGTGGCTGGGTGGGGATTCAAACTCCTGTCTCCTTGATTGACAGTCAGATATGCTACCCATTGAGCTAACTGGCCCAGGCTCAAGCAGTAAAAAATAACATATTTCTTGCCAAAGTCAAAACTTTTTTTTTAAGCCCCCCCCCCAAAAATTTTTTGGGGTGGCATATAGTAATCGCAGCGTCCATTTGTCCGTCCGCATGCATAGATAGATTTTGTAGATACTTGGTACAAATGATCAACATAACATGACGACGTGTTGCGAGTAAGACCCACACCCGTACCTCAAAGGTCAAGGTCACAATTTGAGTTTGTTTGAATACACTTTTAGTTTGTGTGAGATTTCGTGTCCGGCCTGTAACTTTGTCATGCATAGATGGATTTTAGTGATACTTGCTACAATTGATCAACATAACATGACAACGTGTCGCGAGTAAGACCCACACCCGTACCTCAAAGGTCAAGGTCACAATTTGAAATTGACAACACTTTGAGTTTGTGTGAGATTTCGTGTCCAGCCTGCAACTTTGTCATGCATAGATAGATTGTTATAAATACTTGTTATAAGTGATCAACATAACATGACGATGTGTTACACTTAACATCCAAACTCCCACTTCAAAGGTCAAGGTCACAATTGAACTTTGTTTGACAACACTTTCAGTCATTTTGACATTTCTTGTCCGGTCTGTCATCTATGGATAAATTTAAAAACACTTGGCTCAGTTGATCAATATGACATAATTAAGTGTCACATGTAAGACTCAGAACCTTTTCTCAAAGATCAAGGTCACACTTACAATTTATTTGATATTGTGTGTCTGGTCTGTGACTTTGCCTTTAACTTGGCTCAATTTATCAATATGACATGACACCATGTCATAAGTAAGACCTAGACCCATACCTCAAAGGTCAAGGTCACACTTTTAGTATGTATGACAACACTTTGAATCTTGAGATTTCAAGTTCGTCCTTTAACTTTATCATACACGGATGGATTAAAAAAACACTTGGCTCAATTTATCAACAATTGATCTGTAACTTTGTCTTACATTTAGGTATTTTAAAATAGCTTGACACAAGTGATCAGCATGTCATGATGATGTTTCAGCAGCATTTAGCTGTTGAAATATCCAGACCATTACATCATTTGTCAAGCTCAAGGTTACACAAAGGTCCAGGTCACACTTTAATGTAAAAAAAACGTGAAATTGCATGTCTAGTCTGAAACATCAGTCCATTACTCTTTATATTCGTGAATATATCGCTACCTATTATAGCATAATTATATTGTTATTTTTCAACAACCATTTGGAGGGCATGTGACACTTACCAGTGACATTTCTTGTTAGTATTTAAATTACATAAGATCCACCACTCATAACTCTGTTCATGCTTCTGTAAGGCAATGTTTTTTTTCCAAATTTTTTTCAAATTTATTTTACGCAAAAAATTCCACACAATTTGTTGTTTACAGATAAAAAAGTTAATCCCGAATGTGTGGCTGAGATGACAGAGGTGCGCAGAGAATTGATGGAAGATTATAAAATTACACCTGAGATTGTGGATCGATGTGATCAGGAAATCCAGAAATTATGTGGTGGTGGTGTTGACCGAGGTGGTAAAACACTACATTGTCTGATGGAACATGCCAACCCAAGACAGCCACATCAAGGTCAGGGACACGATAAAGACAACGCAGTCTTTAGGACGCAGTGCAAGGGAGCTGTAAGATTATGTTTTTTTACATTATTTGAGAAGAATGCGGACGAGTTATTGTCCTTACATCTCTGTATCATGAGCAGTTTAAGTTGATTATCAAATTCGCTTCAAAAGACAAATAAAAGGTTTAGATAATCCCCTGAATAACAAATTACATGCCATATAAGTTGTATAAACTAATGCAAATAATAATTATCTTGAGCAGACACCTTGTGTTTTGCAAACAATTTCTGAAAAAAAACTCTCTTTGCAGATTGAGGATTTACTCAAGGAAGCTGATGTTGCAGAAGATATCACAGTTGACCAGGTTCTTGCTGATGCCTGTGCACCAATTCTAGAGACAGATTGTAAAGACATGAAGCATTCTGGGTATTTATATAATTGACTTTCCATCTTGACCAAGTGCATATATCATTCATAGAAATTATATAACATGTTTAAGTTTCTTTTAAAATTTATTTTCTGAAATAACCAGAGATCAAATCTTGGTGCCAACAGTTGGAAAACCTGGGTGAGTTATATATAAATCTTCTGAAAATAAAGATGAAATAATTTTCTAGTAATTAAGATGCCTTAAAATCGAGATGAAGTAGTTTTCTGGTAAGGAGATATTTTAAAATAAAGGTATGGTGACTGATTTCTGTCGTATCATGTTGGCAGGGCTAAAACACAAAGTATGGCACAATTTACATGAAAATATAGCCAAGCCATCATGTTAGCGGGTATAAACAGGTTGTGTAAGCTGTCTTTGCCATTCAACCAGAAAACTCATGACAAATACGGAAAAAAACATACAGCCATTTTATAAAATTGTAGTGGCCAATAGAGGTGGGTACCACGAGAAAAAAAACATGCCAGTAAACTACGGTTTATTTGAGTGAGTACCAGGGTATGTACCATGGTATATACTGCTGTATACATGTCAGCTTTGCAAATGTAAAATAGCCAAAATTATTATCTCTTTTTTAAAAAAAGATTCATATATAAAGCCACAATTGGTATATTTAGGCACAACTAGTCTATCTAGCAACAACTGGTCTATCTAACCACAACTGGTCTATTTAGCCACAACTGGTCTATCTAGCCTCTTTATCTGTAGCGAGTTAGACAAGTTTTGTACTATTCCCTCGAGCATCAGTTTATCAGTAGGTAGACTGTGGCGTGGTCTAGTGGTAGAGCGTCCGCCTTGCATGCGGGAGGTCGTGGGTTCAATCCCTGGTCGGGTCAAAAATGGTACTAGAATCTTCCTCACTTGACACTCAGCATTTAGAGGAGAGTTCTAGGTCTGGTCGGCCAGGTGGCATTATAATGTGACTGGGTGGGGTATCATACCATGTGTCTGCAGCATGATACTCCAGTATGTCAGCGCTTAGAATACTGTCTCAAGTAGACACCGTCGCGATATGACTGAAAAATTATTGAAAGCGAAGCTAAACATCATACAACTTATCAGTAGGTAATCGTATGTAAAACCTCCAGCATAACTCCAAACAAACTGGTATTAGAGAAAGTCCCACTGTTGTAATTAAAAACACAATTCTGGACAAAAACTCCATGGCTCTTACAATAATATCTTGAGCCAATCCTCATTGTGAAATTATCTGCATTACAGCATCATCTCCTGTCTTATGGAGAAGATCGACTCTGATCACATGACAGACGAGTGCGAGGACAGATTATTGGAGATACAATACTTTATTGTCAGAGACTTCAAGTAAGTTTGCAGTTAATTGTAATAAACATACAGTTCCATAACTATTTATAAAGTTGAAAAAGATTGATGGTTAAAAAATTTTGTACACATGTCAATGTAGTCAAGTAGTGCTTTTTGGTTACAAGTGTTTATTTTCCCTTTTTATTATCTCAAGAAAATAGCATGTTTTTAATCACAAAACATCTTCTAGTATAATAACACTCCTTCATGACATTGAATTGATCAGCTCCTCTGACTAATATGATTCACTATTGCATTAAACTGGCTCTTTTTGGCAACCTTCCACACAAAATATTTGCTTTGGCCCAGGGATTGACCATGTCCAACATGGCTCTTGTTTCTGTTACCACGGAGTATTACTCCAAAATTGTTCCAAGAAATTTTTTATACATGTCAACCTGGTGGTATAGTAGAGCCTGTAGCTGTCATCAAGTTACCATTTTCAAGTTTCAGTTTCAGAACATCTAAGTAAAATATCCCATGGCAGGGATATTGACGACAAAATCTGCAGTGGGGATATATCATTGGTAAAAGGTCCAATAAAAGATAATAGGTGATTTAAGTTTAGATTTAGCTTATCCAGATATTTGGACATGTGTATCTCCAATTATGAAAATCCAATTTAAAAAAAATGATTCCAATTTAATTTCTATTTCTGTGTGTTCAAATCTCTCTCTGCATTCATGTGCTGTATACGTGTAATGTTTCAACTACATTGGTTATATAGACTTGATCCAGAACTGTACAAACAGTGTCACAAAGATGCGGTGGAACTGTGTGACGCCTCTGAGGACTGGTACACCATTGACAAAGCCACGGCAGACAACTCTCCCATGGTGTTTCCATGTCTGTACAGACACATGAAGAATGATGATGATGTATGTACATGTTCACTCTAAGTATCATAATTGTCATAAACAATAATGTTATAGATACTGTCAAAAGTTAGCATTTATGAATTGGTGTACAGTATATTCTAGAAATTCACCATGTTGAGAGTAAATCTATACTGAAAGTAAAGTCTGTAGCAATAAGGAATACCCTTTATTCATCCAATACTTGCAGTACTTGATACCTGCATTGCTCTAATACCTATATTCTCGTTATACCTCTATTCCACTGATACCAGTACCTGTATTCCCCTGAAATTCACCTGAAACCTGTATTCCCCTGATATTCACTTCATACCTGTATTCCCCAAATATTCACCTGAAACCTGTATTCCCTGATATTCACCTGATACCTGTATTCCCCTGATATTCACCTGATACCTGTATTCACCTGATATTCATCTGAAACCTGTATTCCCCCGATATTCACCTGATACCTGTATTACCCTGATATTCCCCAGATACCTGTACTCCCCAGATATTCACATGATACCTGTATTCCCCTGATATTCCCCCAGATACTTGCATTCCCCTGATATTCCCCAGATATCTGTAATACCCTGATATTTACCTTATACCTGTTTTCCATTATATTAGGATGACAAGGATACTCCAGCTGTAAGCAGGAAATGTGCACAACAGATCAAGCGAACAATGCGAAAGAGAGCAAAGAGAATCGATTTGGAACCCAAAATAGAAGATTCCTGTATTCAAGATTTGGGAGCTTTTTGTTCTGATCTTGAAAAGTATGAGAAAGGAATGGTATGTCCTACTTTGCTTGTTTTGTCCACTGTGCATAATACAGAATCCAGATCAGTTATAGGTTTTATCCACTTGGCTGTCCATTTTGCTTATTTTTTGTTTTCTAAATCTTGGTTTGATGAAAGATTAATGTTGATTGGACTGCTTTTCTTTTCAAATTCTTGTCTGATAAAAAGATGTCTATATTTTACTATTTACCCTCCTTTGTTATGTTTTTCATTGTAAATATGCTGTGTACATTTTTGTTCAAGTCTATAGTTAAATGATCTATGATCTACCATTTGTTTTTAAGCAGTATTTTTCCATCTTGTAGATTCAAATTGCCACACACGAAGGTTAAGATTAAGACTTGAAGTAATATTGTAAATCTAACCATGAAAGAGGCATATATATATATGAAGTAATATTGTTAATCTTATTGTGAAAGAATCATATACAAAGTAATATTGTAAATCTAATTGTGAAAGAAGCATATATGTACATGTAGTAGTTAGCTCGCCAGGACGAAGTCCAAGGAATACTTTTATCATGACCCCGGCGTCAGCGGCATTGTCTGTAGACACCAAGGTTAAACTTTTGCCCTTAAGTTTAATATATCTATGCAACCACTCATTGAATGTGAATGAAACTCTGCATCTGTGTTCACCTTCATCAATGGAATACATGAGACAAGAACCATAACTCTTGATTACATTTTGGCACAGTTATCGCCCTTTTTGGACTTAGACACCCAGAGGCGAGCTATGTTGTCTTCTGACAACTCTTGTTTACATCATATTGTGTAAGTTATTATAATATACCTCGGTGAGCAGTTGGCCGCATCAGAAAGAATCCAAGTGCTTCAACCAAGATTTGAACCTTCGACCGCCCGCTTCCGGGGAGGACGCCTTTACCACTTGGCTGTGTCAGATGGTTAGATTAGAACTTGGACCCATGTTTGTTCATATTTCTCATATTAACTGAGCCGTGCCCTGCTAGCTCAGTTGGCAGCACATTTTACTATCAATCCAGGAGTTGTGAGTTTGAATCAGTGCTCGGCTACAGTCTACATGATGATTGATATGATACTGCACCTCATTCTTACCGCTGATTTAAATGGGAAAGCTATTAGTTACTTGCAGAGATAAATGTGCTCAAGTGCTGGTTAACCTTTCAGGATCCCAGGAAATAGATGTTAGGTTAACTGTTCGTTTTGTTTGCCTGCTATGTCATCAGAGTGAAGCTAAAAATTAAAAAATCCTTTTAACTTAGATCAGACTGAAGCACCTGTGTATTTAATCTTACAGGAAATAAGATGTCTACAAGACAATCTGGACAGTCTTACAGATGATTGCCAGGAAGCTATTAAAGACTTTACTGAGGATCAGGATGAAGATTTAGACCTTGACACCATTCTTATGAAGGCCTGTACACCTATGATAAAGAAATTCTGCGGAGTGAGTGCATCTTATTTATTACATTATAGTGTCAGAGGTCATTGTAGTGTCAGATGTCATTGTAGCTGTTAGTTCCTAAACATGGGAATGTTTTGATTGTGTGTATATGTATATAGAAGGTTATCCAATTTTGACCTTGAAGTTTAGTTTAATCACAGAGAGGATGTGATTTTGGTTGGAGAACAGTGAGATAAAATAAGATCTACCTATCGATGTCACAGTGAGAATGATATAGTGTAGAGCTATCAGATGAGGAGATTGTAAGAAAGCCTACACAAACCAAGTGAGATTTACTTCTTTATTTGAGAAGAAAACTGACACTAAAAAGAAAGTTTCCAAAAAATATCTCACTCAGTATTCCAGAGTTAAATAAAATGTAACACATGACTAACATTATTTAGAATTAATGTTGAAATAAAAATCCTTGTAAAGTTGATTTGATTTGATATCTGCCATGGAAAAAATCAACAAAGCCTTTCCTATGCAAATCATTCTAGAAGGCATTAAAGGAGGTGGCATTGTGCTTCCTGTTTTGTTAAACATATTGATAACATTTTGATCTTGTAGTCTATTATTAACAAAAGAAGATATTATACTCGTACATATGCAAGAAGTTATTGATCTTCCTGTTGAATCAGCTGTATATGCCTTAAAACTATCCCAGTTGTGACATTCATTTTCAGGACTTCTTAGAGCATGACGCTGAAGCATCAGATGTGATGAATTGTCTGATAGAACATAAGCGCCATCATGAGATGAACGAAAAATGTGCAGCAGGAGTTGAACACCACCAAATTGTGAGTAGCACCTATATTCCATGAGAGTTAATGATTGTCTAGTTGGAATACCACCAAATTGTGAGTAGCTAGTATATTCCATGAGAGTTGATGGTTGTCTAGGTGGAACACCACCAAATTGTGAGTAGCTAGTATATTCCATGAGAGTTGATGGTTGTCTAGGTGAAACACAACCAAATTGTGAGTAGCTAGTATATTCAATGAGAGTTGATGGTTGTCTAGGTGGAACACCACCAAATTGTGAGTAGCTAGTATATTCCATGAGAGTTGATGGTTGTCTAGGTGGAACACCACCAAATTGTGAGTAGCTAGTGTATTCCTTGAGAGTTGATGGTTGTCTAGGTGGAACACCACCAAATTGTGATAAGCTAGTATATTCCATGAGAGTTGATTGTTGTCTAGGTGGAACACCACCAAATTGTGAGTAGCTAGTTCATTCCATGAGAGTTGATGGTTGTCTAGGTGGAACACCACCAAATTGTGAGTAACTAGTATATTCCATGAGAGTTAACGGTTGTCTAGGTGGAAGACCACCAAATTGTGAGTAGCTAGTATATTCCGTGAGAGTTGATGTTTATTTTACAGAGAACTTGAGGCAAATACACCAGACGAAAATTTCTTATTGTTTAGTGTAATTAGACTATAATGCATTATGGAGATTTAAACTTGATACAAAGTTGAAAATCTGCCTTTTTTTTTTTAAAATACAGCCCTGATTGTTTTAAATGACTGTCCAAGGGAATCAGTTTAAAGGTCACATAAGACACGGAGATTATATATTATTATAGTCAACTGATTTAGGACATTCTTTGATTCATAAGTAGATTGTGTGTGTCGGCATAAACATCATTTATATGACATGTTTTGATCACATACAGTTTTGGTCATTGATAAGCATACATGTATCATGTTTTTTGGTACTTTAAACATGGACTTACATATAAATTTCATTACTTTCAACTGTAACAGTTTCACATATATTTATAATTTTTATCTATGAACAAAATATTGTTTTCTCTGTTTTCTTTCACTTGATTGTGTAAGTTATCATGATATACCTACTAACATGCTTTATTAGCTCGTCAGGACAAAGTCCAAGGAGAGCTATTGCCATGATCCCGGCGGCGTTGTCGTCGACGTCTGTAGACACCCAGGTTAAACTTTTGCGTTTAAGTTTAAGATATCTATGCAACCACTCATTGGATGTGAATGAAACTGCCTATGTGTGTTCACCATCATCAATGGAACACACACAGACAAGAACCATAACTCTGGATTGCATTTTGGCACAGTTATGACCCTTTTTGGACTTAGACACCCAGAGGCGAGCTTTGTTATCTTCTGACAACTCTTGTTTACATTGTATTATGTAAGTTATCATGATATAACTACTAACATGCTTTATTTACATTTTATTATGTAAGTTATCATGATATAACTACTTACATGCTTTATTTACATTTTATTATGTAAGTTATCATGATATAACTACTTACATGCTTTATTTACATTTTATTGTGTAAGTTATCATGATATAACTACTTACATGCTTTATTTACATTTTATTGTGTAAGTTATCATGATATAACTACTAACATGCTTTGTTTACATTGTATTATGTAAGTTATCATGATATAACTACTAACATGCATTATTTACATTTTATTGTGTAAGTTATCATGATATAACTATTAACATTCTTTATTTACATTTTATTGTGTAAGTTATCATGATATAACTATTAACATTCTTTATTTACGTTTTATTGTGTAAGTTATCATGATATAACTACTTACATGCTTTATTTACATTTTGATTCACAGAAAGGTTAAGGGACATTAAGTGTTACTACTGTCTATCTGTCTGTCCACCTGTGCGTGTGTTAATCTGTCTGTTTGACAATAATATCCTGTTCGGTATTAAAGTAACAATATTCACTTTTTTTTTCAGATTCAATTGAAGGACTATAGATTCTCACACAAGTTCAAAGAGGCATGCAAGGTTGATGTAACAACACATTGTAATGGCAAAACAAAAAAGTAATTTATCTTATGTTAAAATAAAAACACTTGGTACCCACACAGGTGATACCCACACCCTTGGTACCCACACGTTTGGAACCCACACACTTGGTGGTACCCACACACTTGGTGGTACCCACACACTTGGACCCCACACACTTGGTACCCATAAACTTGGAACCAAAACACTTGGTACCCACACACTTGGAACCCACACTGTGTACCTACACACTTGGAACCCACACACTAGTTGGTACCCACACACTTGGAACCCACACACTTGGTACCTACACACTTGGAACCCACACACTTAGTATCCACAAATTTTAAACTCACACACTTTGTACCCACAAACTTTGAACCCACACACTTGGAACCCATGCACTTGGTACCCACAAACTTCAAACCCACACACTTGGACCCCATGCACTTGGTACCCACAAACTTTGAACCCACACACTTGGAACCCACACACTTGGTACCCACACACTTGGAACTAACACACTAGGTGGTACCCACACATTTGGAACCCACATACTTGGTACCCACACACTTGGTACTCACACACTTGGAACCCACACCACGCCATCCATAATTAGCAATCCTGTATTTGACATTTTACAATTTACTATGTCAAAAAATAGCCACTTGCAGATACAGTCAAACCTGTCTTGAGCAGCCAGTCAAAAGAAGGAGCCAAATGGCATTTTAAAACAGATTGTGCTTAAAACAGGTTAATTTGCACTGAAAGCATAGAAATAGAGAAATATTAAAGTTACTGCTTATTAATGATGACCGCATAGGTTTGAGTGTATATTATTTTCATTGCTATCAGTGATCAAACATTAGTTATTAATATTGATAAAAAGGTACAAAAAGTCAGGCAGATGATGTCTGTAAAAAAAGTAATTCCATGCTTACAACATTACCATAGCTTTATTTTATTTCTTCAAGATATATCATTGCACTTTAAATACATTTTGTTGCTATCACATAAATATGAAAGGATTTGTGGTGAGCTCGTGGTCAGCATATTTACTTTTAAGATACAGAATATTTCTGTTTCAATTCGTCTCATGTCTTGGTGTTTTTCAGAACTGATATTGTCGTGTGTCTAAGTGAGATCGTCAGAGAAGACTTGTTAAGGGACCAAGAGGCACGGATTAGCGATTCTTGCAAGAAGCAGTTGCGAGTAGAGGTCCTCCAAAGGGTCAGTACTATATGAGCCATACTGTTTGTATTATGAATTTCACATACCACATAACAGTTAATTTTGCACTATTCTACAAATAAAGGAATACACTTCTGGATCACTGGACACATTATCAATAATGCATAAAATCTCTTGTTTCCATAGATTGTCATCTGTTGCTCCAAATATGCAGGAAAAAACATTGGGTTGACCAGATTGCTTCTGCAATTTCTAATGGTTTAATGATACCCTTGCATTTCTTGTTTTTTAGTGTATCCTTACGCACATTTTTTTGTCGTATTTCTGTCCATGGATTTGAGTGTATCTTTACGCACATTAATTTATGGTATTTCTGTCCATGGATTTTAGTGTATCACTACGCATTTTCATTTCTGATATTTCTGTCCATGGAATTTAGTGTATCACTACGCACCTTCATTTCTGATATTTCTGTCCATGGAATTTAGTGTATCACTACGCACCTTTATTTCTGATATTTCTGTCCATGGAATTAAGTGTATCACTACGCACCTTCATTCTGATATTTCTGTCCATGGAATTAAGTGTATCACTACGCACCTTCATTCTGATATTTCTGTCCATGGAATTAAGTGTATCACTACGCACCTTCATTCTGATATTTCTGTCAATGGAATCTTGGCAGAACTCATGAAAATGTTCCAATTTTCTCCCATGCAGAAAGAAAACTAACCATTTTAAATATTTTCCAAAAAAAATATGGTCAAGTAATTAACACAGCTCTAATATCTTGGGAGCAACAATCTTGCTAAAGTCACAAAGGGGAGGTAATTGCCACATGAGACATTGAAGCATGTCAGATTCATTTCGTGGTAAGTATTTATCATAAGTTATGATGAGTCCCCATAATCATGGGCTTATATCGTTTCATTTTTAGCTCGCAGGGACGAATGTCCAAGGCGAGCTATTGCAATGAACTGTTGGCGTTGTCTGTAGACACCTAGATTAAACTTTTGCATTTAGTTGGATTTAAGTTTTGCATATCTATGCAACCACTCATTGGATACAAATGAAATTTCGTATCTGTGTTCACACAGACACAAACCATAACTCTTGATTGAATTTTGGCAGAGTTGTGGCCCTTTTTGGACTTAATTTTTCAGGTTAAAGTTTTTTATCAGGTAAGATATCTATGCAACCACACATTGGATATGAATGAAACTTCACACAAGAACCATAACTTGAGGTTGCATTTTGCAAAGTTATGGCCCTTTTGGACTTAATTTTTCGTCTGGAGACACCCAGATTAAACTTTTGCGTTTAGCTGTGTTTAAGTTTTGGGTTTTGCATCCAATCTCAATCTTTGCATGGGTGGTGAGTTTTATTCTATCGGCAAGCTTTGTTGTCATCTGATGGAGGAAAAGTCAAATATTTCTGATGTCACATCTTGGTAGGAATCTTGTGGTGATAGCAGTTGACTAAATATACTTTGTAGAAAGGATACAGTTATACTTGAACATGTTATTGAAATTACCAAATAGGAAAACTGATTGCGAAAAAAAATCTGATAAAAAAATTATAGTCTACAATTCTGATACTTTAATAAATATTAAAGAAGTAATACCATATGATTATTTGGTTTATTTAAGGGTGAAACAATTGAACTTGATCCACAATTGAAGCAGGCCTGCCTCACAGATATCAAACAATTGTGTACGAAGAAAAGGACAGGAAATGCAGAGGTTAGTAATGTCACATAATTAAGTGTGTTCTGAGAGATTTGTATAAAATTTTTATAAGAATGCACGTAATTTTAAGTTGAGCAGTCTTTTGAATTTGCTTTGTCTGTCTGTCTTGTCAGTAGTTGCATTTAGTCCACCAGAGCAGTGCTCAGGGTGACTGTTTACATAGAGTTACATGTATACATGTACAGGGAAAATGTTAATATTTTTGTAGAGGCGCAACAGCACCCTCCTTTTTCACTCAATCTTGATGGAATGTCACAATACCCTTGTTTGCCTTATGTTAATATGCATGGAGCATAAAACCACACACACGTTCTGTGACATGTTAAATTAAGCAAGAAACACTGAACCTTTATATATCTTGTCTTATACTGTACAATGGGACACATTTTACCAAACAGTTAATAGGCTTATTGATTTCTGGCAACACAGAATGGCACATACATTGTTATTTGTGTGGCAGACTTGAATAATTATAAATGTCGGTAACTGATGCTGCAAGTTTTATTTTGCTTACAAGTTAGTTCCTTTGTCCATTACTTGCCAGTAGAGGGATTCAGACATCCAGTTTAAGTTTTATGTCTACCTCAGCATTTTCTCTTTTTTCCCAACAAACAACTTTTATTATAGTGACTAAACTTCACATAAACTTATTCATATTACGTTTTACAAATACTTTATATAATTGAGTTACCTAAGTTTTCATAGTTTATTCACTCTGGAGCCAGCCTGGCCCGATTAGCCAAGTCGGTTATGCGTCTGACTATCGATCCAGGGGTCGTGAGTTTGAATCCTCCGCCCGGCAACAGTCTCAGTGATGATTGATATACAACATTGTGTCTCATTATCATTCATCTCTCACCACTGATTCAGTTGGGAAAGTTATCAGTTACTTGCGGAGATGGGGTGTGCTCGAGTACTGGTTAATCCCAGGAAACAGTGGTTAGGTTAACTGATCATCTGTTAGCCCTCGATGGCATAAAACTGACGCTTAATATTCAATCAATCAATCACTCTGGAGCCCAAAGTTTTAATTGGGTATTTGTATGAATTGTTGTAAATGTATCCAGATTGATGAGTTTTGGCATAGATCACAGCACAAAAATATTATTGTCAGGGCTTGAAATTTCTTATAAAAGCTACTCCTCCATTTCCAAGATTTTTTAATTGAATGCTTAAAATCAAAGAAATTTAAAGGTCAGTTTCTTAAATCTTACTTGTCCTTGCCAAATGTTGACTCATCATGGCGAGTGAGTGGAATTTTCCAGTACTAATTGTTCAAACATGCCCAGCCCCATTGCCCCATTACTACACAAGTACATGTTCGTGACCCCCCCCCCCCCCCCCCCTTCCATTGGTAATAAATTGAATACTCTTTACCAGTTGAACTAAGTTACCAACCCAGTACCCCCTCCCTCCCCCTCTTCCTCCCTTTGGTCTTTTACATGTGATTAAAGTTGTCAAAAAGTAATAAACCAGTCAATGTTATTTTAAAAATGGCAAGTGTAAAGTACATGTTGCAAGGAACAACAAACAAAAACTTTACTTTGATAAATCTGTTTATCATAATTCTGACAAGAAATTAAAAAAGACGACATTTAGAACTGAAGAAATCACTAATACTAGGATAGTGGTTTTGTAGTTACAATGATCTTGTATTGATATAAAATATAATATTAAAAAATTCCAGACGGACAGACAAAAATAGGTAACATAGTATGTCCCCATTTCATAGCAGGGACAAATAAATTTTTATTGGTCTAAGATTTTTTTGTGACAAAAACTAATCCCCCACCCCCTCACCATTAGATGTTAAACACCATACAACAGCATCTTGATAATAAATTAACCGTCCAGGGTCCCAGGAAAGATTGGTTCTAAGGTTAACTGATCATCTGGTAATTGCTCTTCCTGCTGATTTGTCTCCTTTGTTAGGTTTGATTTTTATAAGTTAGTTCCTTTTAAAACTTTTTCAGGGATTTATTGGTTAATAGTTCCTAAAATCCAGGTTGAAAAATAACCATTTTATAGTAAAAACTGTTAAAAATGCCTGGTAAAAATGTTCATTTTTTTTTACCTTGCAAAACCATTTTTTATCTCTATATTGCTCTTCTCTTTTAGGTTATAGAATGCCTAAGAAAACATCAAAAGGATCTGTCCAGTGAGTGTCACAAACTGATCTTCAAAAGGGAGGTACGTTTGCTTTCACCAAATGTGTTTTATAGTGTTGAGACGTAAGTCTGAGCTAAAAATTTGTTTTCACTTTTACAGAAATTTGTATTTTTATTATTTAAATATAATATGTACGAAATCTCTGACTGTAAAATCAGTTACAGAAAAAGAACAATGAAATTGATTTTAATAGGATACATGTATATTCAATCTATTCAGTTGAAATATATACATACTGGTTTACACGGTATAGTTGTCATAGAAAGGGATTTGTTTAAATAGATATTTCACAATCATTATTTGTATGTGATACAGATTGCGTCCTTGCTTATAAAATATCCACATAATAACTAACAGTCAGACAGGGTCACCAAAAAGGGAAATTTATCATGTTGAAAAATAGAAGCAACACCTAGATTTGTTTATGTTTGCTTCTGTTCCATTTAGGATTAAGCAATGTTTAGTGATTGCATTAGCCTGTCTGCCGTTTCTTCTTTCCGTCTGAATAATGAGGCTTCCTCTCTAACTTGAGTACTTTACCAGAAGTGGTCAGAATGTCTAGGTTGTGTTCGAAAACCAGCCCAATAGTCCCAGGAGCTCTTTATATTACACAGGCTTATATGAGAATTGAATATAATGAATGGACTATATTGGTGATAGGAATTATTCTGGACGGTGTTTTATTGATACATTTGGTGTGGGAGCTCTTTGGAAATTGAAGAATATTTTCAAAACTTAACAAATAAAATATTTGAATTGTAGGTTAGAGATTGAAACAAAATTCTGATTCTTAAAATACAGCTCAACTCTGTCCATGATGAAACAAATTCGCATCTATTTTAGCCTTACCTGGGCACATAGGTTATGTTAGGAAATCTGTTTTCAATATAATAGGTATTTTTAGATAGGTATGCTTATGGCAATACAAGCTCAGTGAGCATATATAGATATCAATATATTGGAAAATAATATTTTTTGAAAGTTTTAAAAATCCTGATATACCTGATACATTAACGCTTCCTGTAATAAGATATAATGTATTCAATCTACATGTAGTACATATACTGCAGTAAACTATTATTTTATCATGGTGTGGTAGGTCTTATTTGATGGAGTATTAATTTTCTATTTTCTTATAGCAAGATGAAGCTGTCCAAGGTGCCGACTTCCAACTGTTTAGAGATTGCAAAACCATGATCAAGGTAAATATTTAGTTAATGATTTCATGACCTCTCCAATGACTTTGATCTCTTCTGGTCTTTCAGTATTTCTGGCAAAAATGTGTTTGTATCAAGCCATATCCAGTTTGCTATTATGTATAAATTTACTTCTTTCTTCTACTCTGTGCTCTAAACTGCTGTTTAAAATGAGAAATGTGTACAACATATACTTGTTACAAAACCTGGCACATAGGAGAGGGCAATGAGGAGATTATGTATACTATTTTGTTTTGTTAAATCGACAATTGTGGTTGATATGGCAACAGAAATAGTAAAATTCTATTTGGAAATATATGGGTCCTGCAGCAATGAAAAAATATTAGAGATATTACAAAACTGAGAATCCCCGCCCGGCAACAGTCTCCGTGATGGTTGATATACGACATTGTGTCTCATTATCATTTGTCTCTCACCACTGATTTAAGTGGGAAAGTTATCAGCTACTTGTGGAGATGGGGTGTGCTCAAGTACTGGTTAATCCTAGGAAACAGTGGTTAGGTTAACTGATTGTCTGTTAGCCCTCAATGGCATAAAAATGATGCTAAATATTCAATCAATACAAAACTGAATGGCATTGAGGAAATTATGTACCTTATTTTATTTTGTTGATAAATCAAATGGATGTTGCTATGGCAGAAGAAATAGTGAAAATGTCAGAAATTAAGATTCTTTTATAATAAGAAAAATAATAGAAGAGGAGATTATGTATATCATTAGCTCGAATATTTGGAGAATAAATAGTATTCTACTTACTCAGACATTGGCTTCGGCGCCACACCTTGGTTTAAGATTTGCATGCAAGTCCCTATTCTCAGTAACCATTGCATGTATTGCTTTGAAACTTTACACAAGCCTTCCTAGTCATCAACCCTTAGGACTACAATAACCAGCTAGATAACTCTTGCAAGAATATAATACAAATTATTGCCCTCGTTTGACTTAGAAATTCTGGTCAAAGTTTTGCATGCAAGTCCCTATCTCAGTAACCATTGCATGTATTGCCTTGAAACTTTACACAAGCCTTCCTCGTCATCAACCCTACTACAATAACTAAGTTAGATAACTCTTGCTTGAATATAATACAAATTATTGCCCTTGTTTGACTTAAAAGTTCTGGTTAAAGTTTTGCGTGCAAGTACCATCAAGTCCATATCACACCAACCACTCAACGTATTTGATTGAAACTTTACACAAGTCTTCCCTGTCATCAACCCTACTACAGTAACTAAGTTAGATAACTCTTGCACAAATATAATGCAAATTATTGCCCTTGTTAGACTTAGAAAATCTGGTTAAAGTTTTGCGTGCAAGTACCATCAAGTCCTTATCTCAGTAACCATTGCATGTATTGACTTGAAACTTTACACAAGTCTTCCCAGTCATCAACCCTACTACAATAACTAAGTTAGATAATTCTTGCATGAATATAATGCGAATTGTTGCCCTTGTTTGACTTAGAAAATCTGTTTAAAGTTTTGCGTGCAAGTACCATCAAGTCCTTATCTCAGTAACCATTGCATGTATTGACATGAAATCTTACACAAGCCATCACAGTCACCAACCATACTAAAATAACTAATTTACATAACTCTTGCCTGAATATAATGCAAATTATTGCCCTTGTTTGACTTAGAAATTCTGATTTAAGCTTTGCATGCCAGTACCATCAAGTCCATGTCTCACCAACAACTCAATCTATTTGATTGAAACTTTACACAAGTCTTCCCATTCATCAACTCTACTACAATAACTTAGTTAGATAACTCTTGCATGAATATAATACAAATTATTGCCCATCTTTGACATAGAATTTTCGTTAAAGTTTTGCATGCAAGTACTATCAAGTCAGTATTACACCAACCACTCAATGTATTTGATTGAAACTTTACATATGGCTTTGTAGTCACACAATCAACTATATTAATCAAGTCAGATAACTCTTACCAGATTTTTTTGCAAATTTGGGCCTTTGTTTTATTTAGAAATTTTATAATTCAGCAGATGAAGCAGGGGATGAAGTAAATATATAACATGGTTGGGAGATGAAGGAGATTTTTGTATCCATATATGATGATCTGGTAGAGGACACATATAATATTTTGCCTTGAAATACTACCCCATCTTGATAAATAACCGTAGAGATAATTATGCTTTTGAAATTTAAAAAAAAACAAAAACAGTTTTACTTTTCATATTCATGAAATATTTTAATATAATTATTTATTTCAGAGGTATTGTACAACAAGTGATGCCAATGATGTAGTTGACTGCTTGAAGAAAAACAGGAACAGTGCCGATTTTGACACCAAGTGTAGAAATATCTTGATGCGCAGAGTTCTTCAAGAAACTAAAGGTGAACATTTTGTAGTCAACCACAGTGTTTAGAAATAACTGTATAAAAGAAAGTAGTTTTTGGTCTGAATCAAAAGAGAAATGAAAGTTTGAAACTAATTTAAGATGCAATATTTTGACTTGGTTTTGAGCACAACAATAGAAGAGCTGCTGGAGGCAACATGATATTTCATAAAAATGATGTTTTATAGACTAAAGGATAGAGCATTAACTGCATGTTCTACTATTGAATTATATAGTAGTTGAAAGTTAGACTCTTTGATTACAACAATATTGACTCAGTATTGGTTCTTGTAAGGTATCAAGTTTGAAATGTGCGTACATATGTGTGTTTGTGTGTGTGTTTGTGTGGTGGAAAATAAATACAATCAATAGAAAATGATAAATATACATGAATTGTAATATGTTGGCAAAACACAGAGCCTTACATTGTATATATTTACCAGCTTGTTTTATTAAATACAATAAAAAGGAGCTTTCTTAACCCTTTACTTCATATAGACACCTTTGGACACCTAATATAGACGCCTTTGGACACCTAATATAGAAGGCTTTTGAATTATTGGGAGAATTATGTTTATATTAACTGACAGAGTGGAAAACAATGCAGGAAGTACAAGCAATCTGAACTCTTCCTTTTCAAAGGCCTTCTATGATTGGTGCGAGAAAACGCGTATCCATGGAGTATAGAGTTAAAATATTTCCTATTATTTTAACTATTGAACTCAGTTCAAGCCCAACGTCAAAAATGTAATGTTTTGTATTACTGCAGATTACAGATTGAATCCAAGCCTTACAAAGGCATGTAGACTTGACATTCCAAAGTTCTGTAAGGAAACTATGGCAACACAAAAGAATGACGAGGAGCTGGAAGGAAAGGTGGTCAACTGTTTAAAGATAGAGTTTATTAAAAAGGTAATGTAAGCTTTACCTGTTAGGTGTTTATTAATGATTGTCCCCCATCTTAGTGAAGAAGGAATATTTATTGATTGTCCCCCATCTTAGTGAAGAAGGAATATCATTAATGGTTGTCCTACATCTTAGAGGAGGAATTTTTTTTATTAATTATTGTCCCACATCTTAATGAAGGAGGAATGTTTATTAATGATTGTTCCACATCTTAGAAGAGGAATGTTTACTTATGATTGTCCCCCATCTTAGAGGAGGAATGTTTATTAATTGTTCTCCTTCATATTAATGAAGGAGGAATGTTTATTAATGATTGTTCCACATCTTAGAGGAGGAATGTTTATTAATTGTTCTCCCTCATATTAATGAAGGAGGAATGTTTATTAATGATTGTTCCACATCTTAGAGGAGGAATGTTAATTAATGATTGTCCCCCATCTTAGAGGAGACTTGTTTATTAATGATTGTCCCTCATCTTAGTGAAAGAGGAATATTATTAATGATTGTTCTCCATCTAAGTGAAGGAGAAATGTTTTTTAATGATTGTCCCCCATCTTAGCGAAAGAGAAATGTTTATTAATGGTTGTCCCTCATCTTAGTGATGGAGGAATTAATGATTGCCAGCAGCGTTAGTTTATGTGTAGTAGTGCCAGCAGCAGTAGTTTATGTGTAGTAGTGCGAGCAGCAGTAGTTTATGTGTAGTAGTGCGAGCAGCAGTAGTTTATGTGTAGTAGTATCAGCAGTAGTAGTTTATGTGTAGTAGTATCAGCAGTAGTAGTTTATGTGTAGTAGTATCAGCAGTAGTAGTTTATGTGTAGTAGTATCAGCAGTAGTAGTTTATGTGAAGTAGTGCCAGCAGCAGTAGTTTATGTGTAGTAGTATCAGCAGTAGTAGTTTATGTGTAGTAGTGCGAGCAGCAGTAGTTTATGTGTAGTAGTGCGAGCAGCAGTAGTTTATGTGTAGTAGTATCAGCAGTAGTAGTTTATGTGTAGTAGTATCAGCAGTAGTAGTTTATGTGTAGTAGTATCAGCAGTAGTAGTTTATGTGTAGTAGTGCCAGCAGCAGTAGTTTATGTGTAGTAGTATCAGCAGTAGTAGTTTATGTGTAGTAGTGCCAGCAGCAGTAGTTTATGTGTAGTAGTATCAGCAGTAGTAGTTTATGTGTAGTAGTATCAGCAGTAGTAGTTTATGTGTAGTAGTATCAGCAGTAGTAGTTTATGTGTAGTAGTATCAGCAATAGTAGTTTATGTGTAGTAGTGCCAGCAGCAGTAGTTTATGTGTAGTAGTATCAGCAGTAGTAGTTTATGTGTAGTAGTGCCAGCAGCAGTAGTTTATGTGTAGTAGTATCAGCAGTAGTAGTTTATGTGTAGTAGTGCGAGCAGCAGTAGTTTATGTGTAGTAGTATCAGCAGTAGTAGTTTATGTGTAGTAGTGCCAGCAGCAGTAGTTTATGTGTAGTAGTATCAGCAGTAGTAGTTTATGTGTAGTAGTGCCAGCAGCAGTAGTTTATGTGTAGTAGTTCCAGCAGCAGTTGTTTATGTCTAGTATTGCCAGCAGCAGTAGTTTATGTGAAGTAGTATCAGAAGCAGTAGTTTATGTGAAGTAGTGCCAGCAGCAGTAGTTTATGTGAAGTAGTGCCAGCAGCAGTAGTTTATGTGTAGTAGTGCTAGCAGCAGTAGTAGTAAAAACAACTCCAATATGTTACATTGCATCTGAGTAAGCAATTTATTTTGTTGTTTACAGAAAATTGAAATTTGATTTCAGAATTTCATAACATAGTTTATAACTGTTTTTCAGCGCCTGTCTCGAGATTGCTATATTGAGATAAAGTCATTAGTGAAGGAGACCCACCTTGATATCCACATGGATCCTGTTCTCATGCATGCATGTCAGGACCAGGTAGGAAGTCTCATCCACATTTGTATGCTTGTGTATCTGCAAAGTGAGGCATCTTGAGTGGTTGCCGAATTATGCTTTTAAGCTTGATTTTTTTTTAAGCTATTGTGATCTACTTTCATCTGTCTGTCGTTAACTTTTACTTCAAACCATTTCTCTGAAATCATTTGACAGATTTTCACAAAATTTTGTGTGAAACTTTTTTACACAAAGCTCTCGAAAGTTTGTTCAAGTGATGACCCTGGGGTCAAATTTGGTCCTGCCCCCCCAGGGGTTTAATAGTATTTTTTTCAAAGTTTCAAAAATCTTCTCCGAAAGTGCAAGGCATGGAGCTTTGATATTTTGCCTTTTGTTTCATCTAATGAGTTTCTATCAAGTTTGTTCAAGCAATGACCCTAGGGTCAAAATTGGCCTCGCCCTGGGGACATGTCAGTTTAACATAGAGAAATTCAAAATAAAAAATCTTCTTCTCAAGAACTGTCCAATCAAATTGGTTCATATTTGGTATAAATGATCCCTATGAATATGACTAGGAGTTTCACATAAAATGTGTTCAAATAAAGGGTCTAGGATCGATTGGGGCTCAGTAAGAGGACTTTAATTTTTACATGGGAATACTATGGGGAATGGAAAATACAGCTTTTCTGATCTATTTTACACAATTTCAATTTATTCACTCAATATTTAATTTTCGGGCACCTGGCCTTTATCAAGAATATTGCAGCTAGGTAATGTCCATTTTCCTATAAATTATTTTTCTATATTAATGACATGACGACACATCCTGTATGGACAACGTCAAAAAACTTTCTGCTGCTATATTTTCCTGTCATGTTTGTCTAATGATACATGAAGGGGATGTAACTGATACAACAAACAGGCACATGTACAAAACAGTTAGGAACGCAAGTTGTATTGATACAAATCTTGTGTATGGTTTACTCTGTAAGCAATGTAACAAAACAGTGTATGTTGGTGAGACAGAACGAATGTTAAAGGAGAGGATAAGTGAACATCTGCGTGATATAAGGCAGCAATCTGACAAACCAATCAATTACCATTTTGAAGGACATTATGAAACAGACTTGAAAATTGTTGTGTTGCAAAGGATATACCAAGAAGGTTGTGTTTACAGACAAATAGTAGAGGAGAAATGGATAAGGAAACTGGCAACAAAATTCTTGCATGGTTGCAATGTTAAATATAGCATTTAAATATAACATTTGAATTCAACTTCTTTAATTATTATATAGTGGGGGAAATGACGTTACGTCTTTTAACGTTGTCCATACAGGATGTGACTTCATGTCATCATTATAGAAAAACAATTTATAGGAAAATGGATGTTACCTAGCTGCAATATTAAATTTTCAATTTTTGATAATGGCCAGGTGGGGGTACAACATTTTGCAAATGTGATTGAATGTTTGTTATTTTAACATTTTTAAAGTAGCTAGCTTGATATCGTGGACCTTTGATTGGAAGTTTTGTTCAAGTATCTAATGGAAAACAAATGATAGCACTTTAACATCCTTTTGTACTTGTACTTTTTTTTTCATTCCCTTTATATTTCTACAGATAAAACAATACTGCAGTAAAGAATTATACGAACATGAAAAACAGTCGAATTCAGACAACTTGGAATATTTGCCTTCAGACACTGGTGATCGTGTAGAGGAATGTTTGGAGCAGAAAATGATGGAGGGAAAAGTCATGCAGACATCACCTTGTGGTAGAGTAAGTGTCCTTAACTTATAGTTTGGGATTTTAAATTAAGAGAAAACATTACACAAAAAGCATAAAATGTATAAAATAATTTTGGTGAAATAGAATATATTCTGTAATAAGATGAATTTATCTACATTCACTGTATATTTTACTTGTTAAGCTCACCTGAGCCAAAAGGCTGACAGCTTTTGAGATCGTCCTGTGTCTGTTGTTAACTTTTGTTTGAATCAACTTCTCTGAAACCAATTGACTGATTTTCATCACTGTGAAGTGTTGTTACATGAAGCTCTCAAGTTTGTTGAAAGCAATTTTGGCCCTGTCTTGGGGGCAAATCAGATTGTTGTTTTTTTTTTCAAAATTTAAAATATTATTCTATGAAAATACAAGGCCTGGAGCTTTGATATTTTGCATGTAGTCTCACCTAATCAGTTTCTATCAGGTTTGGTCCAGTCATGACCCAAGAGTCAAAATTGTCCCCAACCCATAAAAAATATTTCATATACTATTAGTCCAGTAGGACTAGTGGATTGGAAATCTTAATTGTACTTCAATCCAAAATTGTTTCCTTCTGGTCATTGCTGTGACAAAAATTAGGCTCCTTTCCAGTTATTATGCACACTCAGTTGCTATACAAGTCACTTGATTAATTTCAATTTCTTTTTACAACTGATTTTAAGTGCACTTGCTGATGCTTTAAAGAGCCAATTCTATTTTTTGAGGGAATCCCGCAACATCAGCAGAACACTGAATTCAGCTCATAAAATTTTTCTCGTCTGACAGGACGACCAGACAGGAAAACTTACTCATCCTGCACAAGGTGTCACTTGCCAGGATGAGTGGAATTTGCCTGCCCTGCCCAGGGATTTATCAGTTTAACATAGCAAATTTTTATTTAAAAATTGTGTAATTTCAAAAATCTTTGTCTCAAGAATTAAACTGCCAAATGTGTTTATATTTGATATATTTGATCATGGGTTTCAACTTGTTTGTTCAAATTAAAGGTAGGGTACATTGGAGCCCAGTATGGTTACTTTGATCTTTACATAAGAATACCATGGGAACACACTGAAATTATATTTTTCTCGTCCATTTCTGGTATTATTCCAATCAAATTGATATCTGAAGCATTGTTTATTGATAGAAGTTGAGACTGCATCCTTTTTAAAGGGAATTTAATATCCATAAAGGGTCAGTAGTGGCCCAAAAGGGGATAAAATTGTGAAAATTCTTCTCAAAAACTTATGAGCCAAATGCATCCTTATTTGGTGTTAACTTTATGATCCCTATGAGGTGTTTCAACCTTGTTCTAACGAAAGATCTAGGATTTATTGGAGTTCAATACTATGAGAAAACAGTAAAATCTATCTATTTTAGGAATTATTTTAGTTATCATGAGGTCTGAAGTTATATTTGGTGAAAACTGTTAAACTGTGTCCTTAAAGGCCCAAAATGTTTTGCCCAGGTAAGGAGTTATGTAGGAGTAGCTAGTGCACAACAGATGTTTTCTTTATCTGTCAGTTATGGTGCAGTGTTCTAAAAATACATAATTACTTGACTGCTGAAATGCGTATAAACACAGATCCATGTGTATGTGTTTACAATTTAGAGTACATGACCTCACAAACTCCTCCCTAGAATTTAAAAATTTGGGCAGTACTTTTTTTTCGAACTGCATATAACACACACTTTTTGGAAAATATCATTTTGCCAATTAATTATATGAACAATTATCTAGTAGTATGCAAAATTATAACAAAAACAATGCAGTGGTAACTTTGAAATTATGAAAAATTTGAATCATGTATAGAATTAGGGGCTTTAAAGAGGGATTTAATATCCACTAAGGGGCCAGCAGGTTTCCAAAAATTGATCAAATTATGAATTTTGCTTCTGATCAGGAACTAACCTGCCAACTTTCTTTGGTTTAAATGATCTCAATGTATAGGATTTTTTAAGTCAAGGGACTTTGATCTCTACATATAGAAAAATACTACGGAAAACAGCTAATGATGTTTTTCTTATCTATTTTTGGTATTATTTTAAAAATCTTGATATCTGGGGTCATTGTTTAGCCATTACAGTTGAGACGTTGGTCCCTTTAATGGATATTAAATACACATAAGGGGCCAGCAGGGACCCAAAAAAGGGATAATAATATGAAGTTTTCTAAAAATCTTTTTCTCATGAACAAATCAGCCAAGTTTGTTTATATTTTGTATAAAATTGAATGGTCCCTATGAGTAGGGGTTTCATGATTGTTCAAATAAAGGAGCTAGTTTTCATTGGGGTCCAGTAAGGGGGCAAAGGAATAATATAGATAATTCTCAAAATTTGAAAAAGTGGCAGGTGAAATCAGGTGAGTGACTGAGGCCCATTTGAGCCTCTTGTTGTGTTTACTTTAAATGTTCATACTACATAAGTTAATTCATACATGTATACTCTTTGCAGGAAATTTCACGAATTATTGAAGAAGCCCATGTTGATGTACATTTAGACACTCCCCTATACACGGCATGCATGTCTGACCTGGCACATTTCTGTTCCGAAATACCCCAAGGCGAAGGAAAAAGTTAGTGCTCTTTACCTATCATGTCTCTTTGTCAGTTGTCTCTATTTCCCAGCCCATATTGTGGAATGAAGGTTGTTCTACTCAGATTTGTGTATATACAGTTGAGGTCCTACACCACCAATAAAATGGGATGCCATATATAACCTGTAACATGTTGCATTAACCCCCACATGTTCATCTATCCATTCATGTGCTAATGTCAGCTGTGGTCTAGTGGTAGAAACCTTGCCTGGCATATAGAAGGTTGTGAGTGTGATAGTTATGGTTCCCAGCCGCATTAGTGTTTGTCAAGTATATAAACAACTTATGGTTCCCAGCCTCATTAGTGTTTGTCAAGTATATAAACAACTTATGGTTCCCAGCCTCAGTAATGTTTGTCAAGTACATGTATATAAACAACATATGGTTCCCAGTCTTGTTAATGTATCAGTACTTTTTGTTGAACAAAGTAAGTTTATCAAATTATATATTGTTGAAATCAATGTTTTTACAATACTCAAAATATTTGATGAACATGTATTATAATACGTTGACTGGACAGTCAGACCTGTAATGGTATATAACTGAAGCAAAGCTGAGGTCCATATAATTTCCTAGGTGCAGCTGCCCAGTCCATAAACCTGCATTTGGACTAAAACATCATGTATTGTTATTTATACGGAATATATTCATGCACAATATAAAAATAACAAGTTTCTCTTCAGTCTATTTAGGTATACTATACATTTGAATGTGCTTGCATATTGAAATATTTGCACATTTTGTACCATATATTTGACCAAATGACAGCATCCCCGGTTTTATACTGGACTGCCTTGGTCCATATACTAATATATTTACTGGATGACTCTATATTGAACACAAAAGGAACAATGAAATAGATGTGTAATATTTGTTATTTTTGTTTTCAGAAATGTCCTGTCTGCTAGCGACACTGGAAGAATTTCCTGATAAATTAAAACCAAAATGTAACTCAATGTTAGCACAGCGTAAAACTTTATGGGAATATGCTGCAAAGGTATGTGATGATTTTTGTTCTGATAGTACTGCAGTCCCGATATAACTGATTTCTAGGTCCTCAATGTAGATGGAACCGCATTATAAACAATTTAGCTATGCATAATCCCCCATGTGGAACAAGACATCTGTGAAAAAATTTATGCAAGTGTCTTTCTGTTTCTTTCAATACATTGTGTAACTTACCGTGACGTGACAACTTACTTCTTTATTTTTACTGTTCTGGTGTTATATTTTTCTATCATATGAATTAATAATTTTGAGAAAAATGTCTGTTTTGAAATATTGACATTCTGCTTCCACCACTTTAGTTCTGTGCATCACTGGATTCATGTCCAAGAAATCTCTAGTTTTCATTTGCAACACAGAAACAATCTGGTTATAGTGTAATGACTTCTCTCCTAAACATGACAGTAATATATGATAACAAGGTAGAGCATTGTCGGAAATAATCAATTAAATGTGTTGCTATTACCATAGGCTAAATATAGCAGATTTTATTGGTTGGTCTTGGACCTCCCATCAGTTTTTGAAAGGTTCATAAGAATTTTAGGAAAGTCTTAAAAATACTTAACTGATAAAATTTGCATAGTGTATTCCATTTGTGATAAGTTCCATTAGCCTAAGGGTCTTTGAAAAGATATCGACTACCGGCATTGAGATATACTTTTCACTCAAATTGAACTTTGAACTTCACTGTGCAAATAAATTAAAATCTATGAATAGTTTACAGCTCAAGTCTTAGCATATCAGCTGATGATTAACTCCAGTAAAATTACAAAGGTCTGACAGCTATAAGCAAAGGTCAAAGACCGCGAACCTCGCATTAATTTTAACCCCGAAACACAGCCTTATTTCATGTATGTAAATGTTTTAAATTATTAACAGTTTTCATAATTAATCTTGAATGTTTTATTTGTTTTTGCAGTATGCACCAGCTGAATCTTTGAGTGACCTTGGAACACAAATTATGCAGTCGAATTCTAAAACGTATTTATTGGGAGTTTTAATGACTATAGTTGGAATTATATTTATTGTTGGTATAACGTGCGGACGAGTGACTAAACGAGTGACAAGGGAAAACAAGATGAAGTAAAGAGAACAAATGTGCTTATGAATGCATGAAGAACGAATGGAAAATATATATATGCTTGGAAATGTGCATTAACTTTTATTTTATTTAATCAGTTGCACAGAAACTTATTCTTTATAAATAGTTTTAAAACTAACAAATTGTGTTAATTAATCGTCTGTTTCCTGTTATTTTGGATTTGATAAATATTTCAAACAAGCAAGCAAATTAAATTCTATAGAAAGTGAAAACAATTCATGCTAAAATGTTGACTTGAGTTGTGTATTTTTAATATTTTTTGACTGCACACCCACCTGATATTATTTGTACTATTGGGCGACAAAACAAAACAACTAACAAATACCTAGTTATCATAGTTATAAAGGTGTATAGATATGGACATATTAGAAGATTTTCATATAGAACTAGTAGATCTGTATTTGAAACATGTTTTTTTGAAGAAATTAGAAAACATAAAAATAACCACCAAGAGTAAATGATTAAAAAGAAAATTAGTTTTCTTGACAGTCTGTAAATTTGAGATGGATTATTTAGTCTTGAAAATAATCTATAGATGAGACAAGTTGCCAAGAGGATAAGTTTATAGTTGTGGGTTGAAGATCAGCTTCACAAGAGAATTGGTGGAGCTGGCTGGGTCCCCTCTTCAACAAGAGAAGGTATGGACCTGACATGTTATTTATTTCAAGAGAATCTGTAGAAATTGA